>JAHZNP010000047.1:62174-209474 GCA_020615345.1 Triops cancriformis | reverse complement strand
GTTAAAATTGGAAAAATACTTTTCCTTTCTTAGAGATTTGTTGGTACTTTGAGCCGTTCCGACTCAATTTTTGCGTTTCCGCTGAGTGTAACCACCAACGGCACACTTTGCATTCTTGTCGAAAACCAAGGAAGAATTTCTGTGGGACAAGGCATCCATGACTTGAAAGTCAGTTTCTTGCATTAAGTGCATTCTTACATTCTCGTTTCAATTCGCCTTCGTCCGTTTCGTTTAGGGATTAACCACAAACGTAACGCTAAACAAACAAATTTTATCGCCGTGGATGATACATCCTCTGCCATTCAATAACACCAAACAATTAAGACGGATGGTTCGCAGCGAAGCATTGCTCAAACTTTGGCCTCAGGATGTTGAAAAGTACGACTCGAAAACGAATGAGTCTCCTACTGGACTATTTTACGGCGTATTCACATTAAAACCTCAGGAAGCCGTGCTAGATACGTTTCTTTACCTTCCAGGATGGACCAAAGTATGTATTACTTATTTTTCTACTAGGATGTAAATTTTTATTTAAAATCTTTCTTTTGCATCTAGGGTGTGGCCTTTATAAACGAGTTTAATTTGGGGCGTTACTGGCCAGTGCAAGGACCACAAATCACTTTGTACGTGCCTAAAACTGTCCTCAATGCCTACCCTAACAAAAATCGCATTGTTTTGTTCGAACAAGAAGCTTCGCCAGCAAACCGTTCCGTTACATTTTCCGACCAACCTATCATAGATGGTGAAACAGAAGGAGTTGCTCTGCATCTATTCCGTAAAAATGTCTAGTATTCTTGTGATAAACTAATTAGCCAGTGAAATTTAAGCAAATGTTTTCATTAACAGTTTTTTTTTACAAATGGAATGTTTGTATCTCACATTATAGAAAGATCTTCACACAGGTAGAATCGGAAAGAATATAACACATTGCAAGTTAATATCAAAATGCCTTTTCACAAAGCGCAAAATATCCCTGGTTTTTCGGCAGTTGGAACACCTAAAATTCGTCATGGAAGCTTTTGGCGGTTTCGACCATCTTGCTGGCAATAAACAGATCTGCGTGTTGTAGCATTTCTGCTAAAGAAATTTGGCCGTCGCCATTAGCATCAGATAAATTCACCAACGCCTCTGCTTCGAGCGCTGCGTGACGCTTATTTCGTGGATCCAAATATTTCTGGTGTCGATTGAAACAAGATATAAAGCAGATTGTTCGCTTTGACCTAGTGATTAGACATTTAAGGTCTATTTTACCAGAAGTTCCCGCTTGTTTAATTTTCCATCTTTATCGAAGTCCATTATGGTTAAAAACTCCTCTTGGCGTTTTGCGTCCACTAAACTGGGTGTGGCTACAAGCCTTAAACTGGGATTACTGGCCGGAATGGCGGAATACTCCACCCACGATAATGCCTCATCGCCGTCTTGGTCTAATGTACACATGTTTGTTTAGTTTACTACAGCTATTACTATGGATCAGTTACTACTATTTCATTACTATTAGTATATTTTTCTTTGTTAATTTGTATATAACTAATTCTGTACAATAGTATTACACAAAACTAATCTCCTTTTTACCAGAAAAAGTACTGGCTATTTTTTTTTTAGAATTTTAATTTGCTTTTTACCGAATTCCGCAAGAAGGTCATCTACACGACTTAACAAATTAGTTTGGCTTGACTCGGGATGTTTGAACGACAAAAATTCGTCAATGTTTAATGATTCAGGGTCGAATTTGGCGACTTCAGACCACGCGGCTTGGTCCCAGGCAATTATCTCTATATTTACCAAGTAAATTTTTATTCCCTGCGTTCAAAATGTATATCTCATTGTTTAAAAGTACCTTTAATACTTCTCTGAAGTTCGGGATGTTTTTCGTCGTGTTGAGCTAAATAGCCTTCACTTAACCCATGTTTCCGCAAAAACCAGGCGTGATATTCTTTCCAGGATATTTTTCCTATGAAAAGGCTTGCTATACAACTTGCTTTGTTACACATTAAACACACATATACATAAATTATCGGCGTTATTTCATGATGTTAACATAGAGATCTGTAGAAACGTATGAATTAAGAGAACGACTTACCATTACGAGGATCGGTATCTATTGCCGTAAAGAGAAAAATATTCTCACGAAGGGCTGTTTGCATATGTTCTTTGACTTTCAAACCAATCCAGTTTGCCAACTCCTCTAAAGATAATTTTTTGTCGTGATTTTTATCCACTCTAAAATGGAGGAAGATAATACAATGCAAGTTAAAGAAATAAACATATTTCTGGACACAATAATTAAATTTAAATACTTGGGAAAGACTTCCTTGAGTAGACTGGTTTTGTTTGACTTCGTCAGTGTCTTGAGTTCATGGAGAAGTTTGAGCTTGTCTTGTGAGGCTTTTTGGGCTTTTTGGGCGAGGTTGTTCTGAAAGTTCAGGTCTTCGGGACTGGGTGAATTGACCACCCAGATGGCAGATTCTACATCGGGTTGTGCTTTCATCAGGAACTGTTCTTCTGCTTCAATGTTGGAGTTGATTTTATGAAGCCTCGTTACGGTAATTATGGCCATAAAAATTATAAAAAGGAGAAAAAGAGCTGCCAAGGGCTTCCTCTTTAATGTTTTTAAAAAATACGATACGAATGAAACGTAAGATTTTACTTTGGGGTCTTGAAAAAATTGTGGTAACATTTTAAATTTCCCCCAAAGGGAATAGAAATTTATGCGAGGTAAAATATTTATGTACAATTCTCACATAGTGAAAGTTCAACCAAAACAAAACAGGTCACTTCGGTCTTGTAAAGTAATTTTTCTCTTGTCGCTAGATGACGGGTAGTGTCACAAGTTTCATATTTCTGCCGCATGATTGTGCGCCTTTCCCATTACTGAACGCAAATTAATTTCAAACGATCTACCGCTGAAAAGTCATACAAAACACGTTATAACTGTCTAATCAACTTTTGAAACAGCTGATGCAGTTTCTAACCGTTCCCTTCGTTAATCAAAACGACTTATAGGCAAATTACCTTTCAAACCACAGTCGATAAAACACGTCAAATGGGCAGACACCTTTTAATGTACAGTACTCTTACAGTGACGACGAAAGGCACCAACAAATTAATATAAAAATTTTGGGAGTACTGTACAGTCCTTGTAAAGTAAACGAGCCCAACAAACCGTCCTATGCCAACGCAACAGAAATTGCGCGAGCGGTGTCCCACTTCAGCGTCTCCCGAGCATTTGTGATCAGCAGCAAGGCTTCCTCGAAGTGCCGTCGAACGTTGGCATAAAGCGGTTTGTAGATCCCGTTTACTTTACGAGTACTGAACATTCAACGAACCACATGTGCCTAAAAAGCTTTCCGTTTCTTATCCGCCAGATACCGTAGATTTTGACCTTTGTGCGTTGTCTTATGTCTGCGGTTCAGCAATACTTCCTTATCTTGTCCTTGTCCTTTTGCTCGTCCAACAACATCACGCGTTCCTCCTCGGCCACCGCTGCTGCCACCACGACCCCGGTGCTGACTCTGCCTTCTCCTTTCCGCGTCTTCCCGTAGTTTTGCCGGATCGGCAACAAAAGCATCCCGATTCGCAGCATCTTCTTCTTGTTCTTCTTCTTCATCACTCTCCTCTTCTTGATCACCACCCTGAGGTCGCAACACTCGCGGCACCACGAACGACCTAAACCCAAAGAAAATTGTCATCCTGAAAAACCGACGTTACACTTGAACACATTACCTCCTCAGCTCTTGTGCATCGGGTTCAGCTTGCCCGATAGCCTGGTCATCATACGTGTCGTCATATTCGTCCTCATACTAGAACCAAACCATATCAGGTCTTATATATTCATTAGCCAATTTTCTTACTTCATTAACATTCTCCTTAAGAGCTTCATAAATGCTTCCCTCAGTGTCCACATTCGCCAACTGCGAATACAATGGCCGAAAGTCTTCCAATGCTTTTTTGTCCTCCATTACCGTTTTCAACTCCGAGTACGTAACAGTCCTAGAGTGATTTTTGATGTGCATACATCAGTATCGTAACAGAATTTCTGCAAGTTACTTATTGGACCGCTGACGAGGTTTAACTATCTCCTGGCCCATTTCACCATTCTCTGCCTTATTCTGCATTCGTCACACAGTGGTAAATTATATAACAAAGTAACTTTTCGCATTTTACTTCTTTAATAGCAGACCGCGGCAACTGCCGATCAAGCATGTCCAATTCTGACGGTAAATTTCCCTCTAAAATGGCATTGATGGCCTTTTCTGTTTGAAAATGATAGTGTCGCAAACATTTCTCCACAAAGCCTTCTCCCAAGTCCGGCAACAGATCGCGAACTTGGCTGACAAGCGAATCAAGCTCAATTCCCGCAAGAGATCCAACGTTTTCACTATGCTGTTTATTCTTGCTTTCGTCTGGATTTTCAGAATGATCGACATCGAGTAATGCCAATTCCACCAATCCGTCCATAACATAATCCAAACGCGTACTATCCCTAAAAGCAATCGAACTCTAAATTAGACAAGAAAGAAGGAACAGCACGTAAAAATACACTAAAAATTCACTTACAGCTTCACTCCAGCTTGTTGAAATATTTCTAAATCATCATTGATTGGGTGCAACAGATGGTAATCACGTAAGAAATGTGACTCCGGTACAACGCTTGACAAAATAGTTACAAATTCTTCAGCTTGGAATGTGGGATCAACTGAACTGAAGTAAAAGCAACTGTTTACGAAATGCGATCGTTTTTGGCATAGAAAATCGTCAAATACCTTCCATTTAGAACCGAATTGATGCAAACCACGTGCAAAACGTGCCGAAAGCTTTGGATAAGGTAAAACCTGCCCACTTTAATCAAGTACGAAACGTCGTCAGTTTCTACTGCTGCCTTTTGCAAGTATGGGAATAATACTTCATAATAATGTGCGAACCTTAAATGAAAATAAATCGTCTATGTCCTTGAAGTCGCCTAAGAAAATGAATATTCAAGAGATTACTTGAGATGAAACCATTGTTCGTGGACCATTTGAGCTGCCAATTGTATAATTTCCATGGAACTCGCTAATGTTATAGCAATATCCGCGACGTAACGTACTAAATCCGTAATTTCTTTTTCGTCGATAGACGCAGCGGCGGCAGCAGCAGCGGCAATAGGCGTAGCGCCACTCCTATCATTCAAATCCAAACGCTGAAGAACCATACCAAAGATCTGTCACCAAAATACAATTCGCTGTTAGTTAAAAATACAAAGTAACGTGCTCGAATCCAGTTTCTCTTTAAATTAAAAGCTACAAATATATCAAAAATGAAAATTGGAAGAAAGGAATAAAAAGAAAGCTTTGCTTCCCAATTTGTAATTATAAAGGCATACGGAGCAAAATACGCTTCCGATAGTTTCAACCGATAAAAGTAATACCAGTGCAGCGGTTACATCAAGTCTACCTTATCAAGTGAAGCAATTCCAGCTTGCAAGTCTGATTCGTACTGTGGTTGGTGTTTAAAGACGTTTTCCAACATCTTCGTTAGCAAAGATTTTTGGCTGTACCCATACAAGACACACAGGTCCATCATTTTGGGAACATCCAGAATATAATGGTCGTAGATTAGTTGGGCGAATTTGGTCGGGCTCTGGAAATGTTCGGCACTCTCTTTATGCGTGCAGAATCTGACGCAAGCGCAAAAAACGAGCTTATACACTCGCTTATATATTTCTTCACCAGTAGCTGGAAATGGGCGCCAAAAATCGGTCAAATGAGGGCGGGGCGCGTTTTGCAGGAAAGAAGCTAACCAGTGATGGATTTCATTGTCGTAAACTATCTGTGACCAAAACCTGAACACGGAATACACAATGTAAAAAACTTTTTCCAGAAATTATGACTTCTACCTGTGATGAGGCAATTTTAGAAGCCAATGCAAGTCTTCCTCAAAGTATTCCATCATTTCCAACCAATCTTGGAACGTTTCCAAAGTAGGCGTCCAGAAAAAGACGTAGGATTTGCTTTCGCACCAGAACTTATCCTAGAGAAACAGATTACACACCTACTACTTGACCAAGATCACGTACAAACTATTCAAATGGATTGGATGTGTGCGCGAAACAAAGTAAAATAGTGACAAACATGTAATTATACAATACGAAACAACATTTATTTGCGACACAATTGAAGTAACAAAAAATGTATTACCATTGCTGAAATCATTTTTCCTTCTACTTGGATCTTCTGATCTTCGAGAGCTCGTGCCGCTGACATTTCTTCTATCTATAAAATAAATTTAAAAAACACATTAAAAACTTACTCATTTGTAATATAAACAAATTCTCGGAAAACTTCACGAGCTAACGACGCTTCTCCTGATGTAGTCATCAAAAGCTCAAAAAATCAAACAATGTACCCAATTACGCAACGAGCTACATAATAATATAGGTTATTGTTCTGTGTTATCATTTATCTCTAATAAACATCCTGGATATAAAGTCGTAACGTTTTATATAAACGAAAAAAAAACAGAAACAGGTGTCCGAGTCTCATCGACTTTTGCTTCATACTCAACACGCCTATCCTAGCCGAGATATCAGTATTTACTCCCCTCTTTTAACACCTGTTTAATTCGCATAAGTATGACAACCCCGAAAGCTCATATAAAGCTTTGGGACGGTTCCGGCCAAGCATCAGTTACAGTAGCCGCTACCAGAGCGAAACCACGAAAGCCTAGTGAAATTGCGTGGCATCATCCAAAGTCCCAAGGATGGAACGCTACGGGTTCATTTTGGTGGGATTGGCCGCATGTTTGGTCACCGTCAACGCACAATGGGAATCGAACATGGTCACTGGCCGTACGGTCATGACTCACTTGTTCGAATGGAAATGGAACGATATCGCTGATGAATGCGAACGATTTTTGGCCCCCAAAGGCTACGGTGGAGTGCAAGTAAGACAATTTTGGTTGACTTTTTCCTGCAGAAAACCTAAATATCCGCTCCCGATGGGTTTTTCCAGGTATCTCCGCCCACTGAATGCGTCGTAGCCTGGCAGCCCAGTTACAACACCAATATCAAGCGTCCGTGGTGGGAACGTTATCAACCCATTTCCTACAAACTGATCTCCCGTTCTGGTAACGAAGAAGAATTCAAGTCTATGGTCGACCGTTGCAACAAAGCTGGAGTCAGGTAACGTAATTCTACTGCACACATTGCTGGGCTACTCAAATCATGTAATCCAAACTTAATTTCTACGCAACACATAAAGAACCGAGAGTTTCTTTTACAACTCCGCGCCTTGCCAGCGAGACAAGCTTGTTTTGTTACAATTATGGGTCTTTTTTAGGATTTACGTCGATGGCGTTTTCAACCACATGTCGGGCTGGTGGCCGTCCGGTACCAAAGGAACTGGCGGTTCTTCCTTCGACGCTGGTTCGGAAAGTTGGCCCGGAGTTCCTTACTCTAGCTTCGACTTCAACGACAAGAACTGCAAGTCTGGTTCGGGAGATATTGAGAACTACCAAGATGCTAACCAAGTCCGTAACTGCAAACTGTCCGGTTTATACGATTTGAACCAGAGCACGGACTACGTCAGAGGCAAAATAAAGGAAGCCATGAATCGCATGATTGACTACGGTGTCGCTGGATTCCGGTAAGTCGTATTAGTCTTCTACTCTTTTCCTCTACTTTTATTCATGCAAATGCATTTACTTTTCTTTTTAATAAAAAAAGACAAGATACAAACAAGCCACAAAGTAAAAAATAATAATAAATATTATATGTAAGGCCGAACCAAGGATTTCCGCGGGCTGAGGGTTAAAATCCCCTAAACCTCTCTTGGGTACGGCCTTGATTAAGTGACAGTCCCCTACAACTAGTTAATGTGTTTCAATTACCAATGAAAAAGTTCAGTTTATTCGACACACTTGCTTCTGACGCTAAATATTTGGGGAAAACGTATCTTTTGAATAGTGCGAACATGAAACACCAAAATACCCATACCAACTACTGGGGATTTTGCTGTTCAGAGTACGCTCCAGAAGATGAATAGTGAAAACCTATGTTGTTAAATAGTGGAGAAAAGTTTATACGATACATAACAGCAAAAATTCGGGAAGTGAAAAGCGTTACTGTTCTGTTGTTGAACTCAAGTATCTTTTTCTAACACTAGTTTGGACGCTTGCAAGCATATGTGGCCTGGCGACATCAAAGCTATTACCGACGGTTTGAATAACTTGAACACGGCTTATTTCGCTGCCGGAACTCGTCCTTTCATCTTCCAAGAAGTTATCGACTTGGGTGGCGAGCCTATCACCTCCACCCAGTACACCTACATCGGCCGCGTCACCGAATTCAAATTCGGCAAATATCTTGGCGAAGCTTTCAACGGCAAGAACCAATTGAAATATCTCAAGAACTTCGGAGAGGGCTGGGGTTTGATTGCCGGAGGTAGCGCCTTATCCTTCATCGATAACCATGATAACCAACGCTCTGGTGGTGACATCCTCACCTTCCGTTCTTCCAAACTCTACAAGGTTACATTGCTTTGTCTCCATCCTTGTAAAAAAAATTCACTGAAAAATAACCTCCTATTTCCACAGATGGCTGTCGCATTTATGTTAGCCTGGCCTTATGGCGTTCCTCGCGTTATGTCCAGCTATTACTGGGACCAAAACTGGGTCAACGGTCAGGTATGATAGTTTAAAAATGCATAAGTAACAATTATACAACTAACTAAAAATAAATCAAATTTAGCTTAAAAAATAACGAAAAATAATGAAAATGTTGTAGTAATTCGGGTACCGAAAAGTTAGGCACATTTTAGATTTTTCAAGGTTTTTTTTAGAATCACTATTTTCGTTCTAATCCCTTCTTTGAAATACACAATAATCCTATGAGAATGTTGAAAGTGGGCAAAAGCATTACAATTCTCAAAAAGTTACGTTTCATAGGATCAAAACAACTGGATTGGACCTCCCCATGACAGCAATTTCAACATCTTATCGCCCAGTATTAACGCGGACGACAGCTGTGGTAATGGCTGGATTTGCGAGCACCGTTGGCGCCAAATTTACAATATGGCCGCATTCTCTAATACTGTCGCAGGTATTCTCATGCTTTAACCCTTTGAAAACCACCCCGGATTTACGATGGGTAACATTTAGGAACTGCAATGAATGACTGGTGGGATAACGGCAATAACCAAATTGCGTTCTGCCGTGGCGGTAAAGGTTTCATCGCCATTAACAACGACGGTTCCGCTCTGAAGCAGACGTTGCAAACTTGCTTGCCAGCTGGTACTTACTGCGATGTCATTACTGGTAGTCTAATCAACGGCAGCTGCACCGGCAGGTCTATCACTGTTGGTTCAGACGGCAAAGCTTACATCGAACTCAGCAACACTGCTGATGACGGAGTTTTGGCTATTCATGCCAATTCCAAAGCTAATTAAAGGTCCCATGTAACACAAACAGCCAATACATTAATAACTTCCAAAGTAACTGAATATTGTTTAATGAATTGATGGAGTCGCACGTATTTAACTCATCAGGACTATTTCTCATTATAGCTGATTACACCTCATTAGTAACTCAATGTCACTGATTATAACTTCTAGAATTACGATGCGTGACATGCGTATGGATAAAAGGAGGACCTTTCATTTAAACCTGATTTGACATGCCCAAGCTTGAAACTACAAACATGGCGAGACACTGACAGTTATCAATACTTTGTCATCGAAGAAGTTAGCAAAGACGCTAAAGCAATGTAGTAGGTTTCTGTGCTTTAGATGCTTTCTCTTGACACAGACAGAAAGGGGGCAAATGAGGAATTCAAGTGGAACTATGGAATTACAGTATTTTCGGATTTCTTTTTAAAGTTGAACGACTTAGTTTATTCTTGTTTCCTTCACGAATTTGTCTGAGCGTAAACCCCACCAACATAAAACTAACTTAGGTTGTTTCAAGACGTCTTAAGAAATTCCAATTTCTACTCGTCACTCTTTTTACGGAAACACGTAATCGGATTGAAGTAACACGCATGGTACCGGAACTGACCACTTCGTTTATCTAGCCAATCCACGTTGTCCCTGCGATACTGGGCCTTCATCGATGCAATATACTTATCTAAAAACTCATCGGACAATCCCTAGAAAAGGAGACCAGGCTGTTTAGAAGATGTAAGTTAACAAGTGTGAAAGAAATACGTTACATTATCCGAGAAGGAATCGTCACTACTGAAATAAGGATAAGCTAAACAGGAATGAAGGCACCAAACGGCAACGACTACAAGCAGGAATCGCCAATGAAAAGCCAGCATTGTGATTTATGTACTGTCAGTCACTGGACCGTGACAACTCGCTTAGTCACTCAACGAACGAATACAGACAATTGTAGACAAAGTGGGACGCTTATTTATACAAGAACCCTCATGCTTGCGATATCTGCGCTGTAGTTGTTTAGAAAAAACCTTCACATCATGCGGGCCCAAGGTGTGTTGGCACAATGTTAGGTGTGCATTTCACCCCGATAATACGGGTTTTGCATATGTATACGTAAAAGGGCAACAAGCTTATAAACTTGAACTTTCCTGGCTTTTGCAGAACTACGCCGACCTGGTGCAGTACATAGCTCAACAATTTAAAGAGGACGTCGTGTACAATATTTTACGCTAATACCTTGTAGCACGTGAACCCAACACTTATTAATTCCTTTTTTAACCCTGTGTTACCTAATGGTAACTGGTCACATGTACCATAAAAGAAATATTACTTTACCTCAAGATTCACAAGATTAGCGTTCTGCAGCTTTAAATAATCCTCCAAATGAAACACAAACAGTAACACGTGACAGATTACACAGCCTGAAGACAAAAATAACAACGATGTCTGCGCCATCTTCAACGCGCGCTATTCAAACGGGTGAGAGATAATTCAATACACGGCCACTTTTACGAGCTAAGTCGGAAAATATAAGGCTTTCTATATTTAGACAAGTTTCCAAAGTTGTAGGTCTATAGTAAACCGTATGTAGAATCACATTGGTTTACCGATTCTTGGGTTCTTACAGATAAACATGGATTGGCTACGTGCTTGTTGTCATAGTGTTGGTACTTGTTGCTGTTGTTGATCGTTATGTAACTATGTATAAACGATATATAAAAATAATAGTACATTACACAAATATAGTATGGACAAACTAAAGAAGTTGCCATGTACTCGTGTATCTGTGTATTGAATCAGCCCCCATTCAAACAAGTCGGACGTCAACGTTGAGAAACTTTCAACAACACACACAAAATATATATTTTATATTGCTGAAGACAGGAGAATGCTCAAAAGTCCACTATAGTAATATAGCTAAATACACTGCAACCCACTTAATTGAATATCGGTTATTTGAATAAACCGCGTAATTGAATAGAGTTGACGGTCCCGTTCTAAACCCATTTAATTCAATGCAAACCTAAAGCTCTTAATTGAATAGTGGATAATTGAATAAAACCGCTTAATTCAATTCAAGTTAAAGCTGCGGTCACGTTGAATGGGAATTAAAACACTAGTACATTTGTAACCAAGGCACAATACACGGACGGCAACGAGCAACGCTCACGCCGTTAAACGGAAGAAAAAAAGGTAAGTCTTACCATGGGAATTGTTTCAAATAGAAATAAAACAAAAATTCTTACACAAATACCCGGCCATTTTCATTTCAACCTCTCGGAATAAAAAAAGGAGAAAATTTCTAAGTCAATGTGGTGAGTTTGACCGTATTCTACTCGTGTGATGTAAGTTAAGTCTGTTTACTTAAAAATCCGCTGTAAAACGTAAAAATTGATCTGGGTGTAATTCAAAAGTAGGCTTTTAACTCTCTATGAAAACATTGGAGTTTATGGTGTGTATTTTGCATTTTGAACAAAATGTTCAGTCGTTCCCAAAGCGTTCCGAATGTTCCGTCAAGTTCAAGTTTCCTTTAGAAACTCATAGATGGCTCTAATTTGTTATTGACTTGATGCTCTTTCGGCTTACGTCAGAAAGTTTTGGAAAGAATGGTGTGGTGTGGTGTCTAGGGCTGTTTTACCTTGAATATTCCCAACTGATAAAAAATGAGTCGCCGAAACAATACGGCAACGAGTAGACTTAAGCAGGATTATATTCGCATTAAGAAAGACCCTGTTCCTTATGTTACAGCTGAACCTTTGCCCTCCAACATGCTTGAATGGTAAAACAAAATAATGCATCTAAGTGTCATTTCATTTCTGTTTGTCAAATATAAATTGTTTTTGCAGGCATTACGTAGTCCAAGGTCCAGAGAATAGCCCTTATGAGCGCGGATATTATCATGGAAAGCTAGTGTTCCCAGCCGAATTTCCTTTTAAGCCCCCTAGCATTTACATGATCACTCCTAATGGCCGGTTTAAAACCAATACCAGACTCTGCTTATCTATCAGCGATTACCATCCAGATACATGGAATCCAGCGTGGAGTGCTTCGACGATTCTCACCGGTTTGCTAAGTTTCATGGTAATTAAAGAAACTTACATATTAAACAATATTACCAGCTCATGACGCTTTACATTGTCGTAGTTATAACACAATTAAAGAGATAATACATTTCGTGTATTGTCTATTTTTTTAGTTAGAGAAAAGCCCTACGCTGGGTAGTATAGAAACTTCTGATTACGAGAAACGAATTTTCGCTGATCGCAGCTTGGAATTCAACCTCAAAGATAAGCAGTTTTGCGAGATTTTTCCTGAGATTGCTGAGGTAATAAATAATAATTTCTATATTTTGTATCCTAGGTAAAGCCGGTTGTAATTGTTCATGTTCTTATGTTTTATTAGATTTTTTACATTTTGGTTAATTTAATTTTGCTATTGTACCTGTGTGAACAGAAAATGAAAACGGAACTGGCAAAGCGTCAGGAGATGCAAAAAAGCAAGCCAAGCGTTCTAAGCATGATTACCAACACGGCATTAAGCAGGCATCAGCCTGAACATTCAACTCTCCATGGACTGCTCATTAACATCCTAGCAATAATTGGTTTTGCCGCGTTCGCGTTAACGGTCCGCTATGTCCTACGGTCGATTGATCTGGAATGAAAAACAGCTATTTTTAAATCCAAAATCAGTTGTAAAAATACGGCTAAATCAACAGTTTTTGGTTTGTCTTCATATTTCTCAATAACTCCATTTACAACGTTTCTCTTGTATGTGTCCAAGACTTTGTTGTGACGAGAACGTTCCACTTTGTACATCTAGGCTGTAAATTAAAAAGCAAACTACTATTTAAAAAGAGCAGTATTTTACTTTTCGATTTATTTCTTGTCCCTGGGAAACATGTTTGTGGTATAATAATAAGGGTTCTAGTAAATAAAAGACCCCTTCGTTGAATCAGTTGAACACAAGAACATTTTTATTTTTTATCTCAGCGAGAGAGTTGTGGAGGAGCGGCCATACTTTACTTCCCCAGGGAAGATATTTGTTTCGAATGCTTCGCTGGTTTTGATTGGTAAATCAGGTTCGGCTTCAGCTTTCAATTTCCGAACTCCAGTGCTAAATGTGTCTTCAGTTGGGTGACGTCTGCTTGGTGCAGCCCAGCTGATAAGTCTGAGCTGGGATATGTAAGCACTCCTATCAAAACGCTGTCATTGCATTACTTAAGCTTGCACTTGTTCAAGCCCATTTCACCCAGGAGTTCTGGGCTCCGACCTGCTTGAGGCCGTAGCCTTATTATTGCGTAATAGCCAAACGTGCAGTATTTTTGTCCTAGTCGTGAAACCGGTTCGATAGGGATTCAGAGAAACAAAGGCCTGGTCAAATGCCCATGTGAATGCACAGCTATATTTTTTTTATATAACGAACTTGCAGGAAACTATGTTTGCCTTAGGCTTGTGCTCAAGTGCAAAAAAAAGGGTTTAGACGCAGTCCAAGTTCTTGAGGAATAATAAATGGAATTGCAAATAAAATCCGAGCCACCATTTTTGTTCCAGAAACAAGTCCAATTACAAGTCCGCAAATCCCCTTTGATTACTGTCGCACAAGTTCAGATCAATTTCAGATCGAAGCAAACTTTTTTGGAAAAATCCGTAAAATCCGGGAGAAAAAGAATTGCTTCCCACTAAATTGGAATGAGTCGTACAATTCACCAAACAAATTTCTGACTGCATCTCAAAAACTGGGTGCCTGACCAGGGTAACTTATGCATACAACTCGTACTCAAATTGTATTACCTTGAGGTGAATTATTAGATTTCAAGCTACTTTACCTGAAGCATAAGAAAAAACGCGTTGCAGATATTGCAGGTAACTTTAAATGTAACAGCCGAAAAAGAATGGCCATTTACGAGGGGGAAATGCGCGTAAACAGGGGACTGCATTTTGCACGAAAGTCACTGCTTGGTTAGAACAAATGTTAGGGACTGTGTATTAAGCTTTCTGAGCTTTTAAGGAATTATCCTTGGAAACAAAAAAGCCAGTCCGCAATACGCTCTTACGTTTCCGTATTATTCTGTATGAGTACCTATTTCCTGCACTCGCTTTCTAAGTGAAAAGGCATATTACAGTATACCCACAATGTCAACATACTCTCGAGAATGTTGTTCTCATGAAACCCTTTTACCAACGGGAGTTTTCTAGAAAGGACATTGTGACGTTCTTCAAAAGCTCAAGTCCAACTTCCTTCCAGCTCCCTGCGTAATAGATGACTTTCAAATCCAAGTGCAAGTTCAACTTAGTAGATAAAAAGGGCTTGCCGGACTTGATCAATTCCGAAATTGACTGAAAAAATGAGCTCGCCGGATTTGGTCAACTACGAGTTTACCCCAAAAATGGCTTAATCCGGGCCAAATGCAAGTTCACCCAACCCTGCTTTGCCTTATATAAACATAATCGTAGGTAGCTGTGGTCATGGGCACGTACTGTTTCATTTGTCAATAAAGTCGAAAGCGTGGCGCCAGTTATTACAAAGTTATGTTGCACTTAATTTTTTGCAATCCTGCCGAGGCAGTCGCCATGGTAAGTTGTGTGTGAACGTGACGTAGCCCATAAATTGACAGGAAGTCAGAAAGAAATGTAGTGTAGAAAAAGCTGCTTCTATAAATATTTGCTTTTACGTAGCCTACATGATGATTTTGAAAATAATATTGCTTGTACGAAAAGGTGAATTTCAGGTATACGCACGTGCATCTGAGTCGCTGACCATTCACTTTGAATAATTTTCGTTCGCCCAGGAGTTTATCATACCAAAACTTTACTATTTTATTCTTGGAATACGTAAAAGATTTGTTTCAAAAATTTATTTTTATAAATCAGATACTCTCTTCAATCCATAATAAACCCTGCAACCCAATATGTACAAGCAATGTCTAAGTCACAAGATTATACACAAGGCTCTTAGTATATAAAGAAAATTATGAAAAAACTGTCCATCCAAAGGGAGCCGTAAACAAAGTTATAACAAACATCCCACACATTCACCTCTCCCCTTACTTAAGGGAAAGAAAGATACCTAATTTAAGCAGAAATGGCTTAACTCAATTCAGGTAGCTTTTCACTTTTACACCCATCACACAATCTTGAAGAGTTCGTTTCTTTGTTGTAGATTCCTTGGAATGTAAACGTTTACAGATGGCTTTTTATGCATTCTTTAAGACATGACGAGACTTATTTGCCGTATTCTTTCGAGTTCATTATTACTGTCATTATTTTGCTGGTGTGTTCCCCCCCTTTCTTTTTCTTGTGTTAAGCTGCGGCAACAGCATTTTCTTCAGGATCTGCTTGCCACTTAAACTTTCCTTGCATAATCCATTGTTGGCCCCGAGAGCCATCGCAGCGTTTTAAAACGGGCAAAGTCACGTCTCGAGTTTCTGGCCGCGACAAACACCGCCCCGAATTTACATGTCGAATGGCTGCAGTCTATTAAAAAAAGGCCCCAATAAATGAATTAACATTCTATAATAATTAATTGCGTACCTCTTTGTTATAAATCCACGCTTGGTTGCCGCCCATTCCATGGCACCGAATTAGTTTGACGGTACTATCTGCACCAGACGCGTCCAAACAATTGTCATCTGACATGATTTGTTGTCGTTTCGTATAAGCGAACACCTAAAACGTACAAACGAAACATTAATAAAAAACACGGAAGACAAATCTAGGTAGATATGTGTCACGAAACAGAAAATTAATGAACCAAGCACTGTCGTTTGCACAAGTGGGGATGTTACGGAATGTCACGAGTTTCGTCTACGTTTTTACTGGACTCGACTTTCGCTCACATTGGAATACGACTACTATGCAATCCCATACATAACAAAAACATTTCCTAGCATGTTGTTGTAGATTTTATCAGTCATAAAGCTCATTCGTGAATGTTTCTTCGGACAGTAATTTGATTTTCATCCTACTTTAGAAATGTAGTAATTACAAATTAACTTAAGCTTGTATCTAAAGATACAAAAATGGCTTTGTCTTACACAAGCTTTCTCTTTTAGTGCATTATTTAAAAGTCTTCCTGTGACGAGCGTTTACCTTACTTGCTCGTAAAGTTTACGAATACTTGGCTATCCACATTATTCAAACTCTAAAACTTTGGCAGGCTAGTTAAGGTGGCAGTAAAACTTCACAGATTTCGGAGTACATTACCTGATTGCCTCCCAGGCCATGGCAGTACGACACGCCCACGTTTTCTCCTCCTTTGCGGCCCATAGTATCTAAGCATTTCTGATCTTCAGCGTTCCGGATCTGACATACAAGCAGATGAAAATTAACGATTGAATATAGCTAGCCAATAAACTTTTCTTCGCTTTCGAACTTGTCTGATACTTTATATCACGCACTTAGTGATAACTTTCAATTACGGTAAAATGTAGTTGAGATGCATTTTCCTTATCTTAAGGGAAAAAATAGCTAATAGGAAATTATATCGCATCCCACAACGAGTAACCCTTCCGTAGATACAAGTCGTCTTGCATTCAAATGATCACTCCTGCATACATAATTCATGTCCTGTGACTTTTCTTCAAGAAAGCGGAAAACATTTGCAAGTATGTTCTGAAGACACTATAAGTTATATATCAATACCTCTCCTAGGTAATAGTAATCCAAGGGCATCTGCGACTCGGGATATACGTTTTCCAAGAACCATCGGAAACTTTTGCATTTAAGTTTGTCTCGCAAATTCTTCCGTGCCGAGACATCGCCGACATCAACGGTTCTTGCACCTAGTGAAAAGTTATACAAACTTCTTTTAATTCAAAGTTCAAACCCTAACGAAAATTATGTTTTTGAGGAGTTAGAAGGGGTTCTAAATGAACTGATCCGTCAAAACTAAAGGAAGTACGACTTTAAGCAGAGTGTTAAAAGAAACGTAGATTAAGAGAGTATGGGGGAAGAAAGTGAGCCACGCCTCCTTGACGCAAAGTTACCAGGGTTAATACTGTAGTAAAAATCTTTCCACTCATCCAACCAAGCTTCCGCTAAGCGAGCATTGTTATGGTTCACAATCCGAGAAGTTCCTCCCGGGAAAGAATAGGGCGTAGTTTTTCTAAATACGTGACCCACATGGGAACACGTAATAATCTCCAGCTGGCCGCCACACATCCACACCTTTTTGACACCATAAGAGAAAGAGAGAAAAAATGTCCCAAATAGAACAAAAGAAAGTTACGGGGTTAGTTTAGTTACAGTGTTTAGTTAATAAGGTTAAATGGTTAGTTTCTTTTCCGTGAATACGATTTTCACTACTCAAACCAAGCCACAAAAACAACCTTTTGTTATGTTAGAATCCAGTATTTGTTAGTACGCCGAAGAAATACTACGAGAAGAATAAGTTGCGGGGGCCGGGAATTGTTTGAGGATTTTCTAAAAACGAAAATTTTCGTAGAAACCTGGATTCATCTCGTAGAAAAAGAATCGCCAATCGTCCATCCATACTTCAGCGACGCGGGCCGCGTTGCGGTTCACTACTTTTGCCACACCCCCGGGAAAGCTGTAAGGAGATTTATCGCGGAACACGTGGCCCACGTGGGAGCATGGAATGATTTCCAAAATACCACCGCATTGCCAAATCTAACACGTTTGCCTCAACATAAGACTTTTTTCTGCGTGCTTTTTAACTTAAAAAGTATTTAAAATTATAAAAGTATTTAAAATTATTTTTAATTTTAAAAGTAAAACTATTACGATGTTGAATTCTATGATCTAACATGATTTCTTCCGTTAGATGGCGTAATTTTAGAGTTGTTCTTTATTTTCCTGCGTAAGTTCGTAAGGACATTACTTACTCTGAAAGACATTTCCAAATTCTCTCCACCCCAGATGTCCATTCCTTCGTCGTAAGTACCAATTTCTTCAAAATAATCTTTATCAATAGAAAACAAGCCGCCAGCCATTGTAGGTGTCCGTAAAGGAGAAGTGCGGTCACCATGGCGACGATCCATTTCACGTTGTGGGACACGATACCTTTACGAACGAAAGAAAATATATTTAAAATGTTGCACACCCCCGAAAAAGTAGAAGGGATTTTTTCCAAACACCTTTCCACACAATTGCGACGCTCGTTCGGTTCATAACTGTTCACAAGTGAAAACTTACAAGATGCAACCACCATTTGAAAAAAGTATATTTTTTTATATCACTCATAATTATAGGCAAAGTCCTAAATGAACTTTTGAATATTTTAAGAATCTGTAAAGGTTAATAATCTTTCGCTTACACTTGGCGTTGTCGCTAGGGTTCTTCAACCCGAGCGACAACGCCAACAAACCGGCGTTTTAATTTTTTTTACTGGTCAAAGAGAGCAAATTTACTTCACGTGGGAGCAAAATGTGTGCGATAGGTAAAAAAGGTTGAAGATCGCTGTTTTGAATACTGCTGAACATTTCCAAGGAATTATTAGTAAAAATATACGTACCAGCGAAAGTTCAACTTCCAGTTAAATCCGCCCCATGTCATATCCGAAGCTGTGACGTATTCGAAACTTAAGAAACGAAAACAAATATCAGTGAAAACAATTCTAATCCGGTACATGTTTACAACACCACAAGCGTTAGATCTCACAGGATTATGTGTTTACCTTTCATCGCTGATAACGTCAATAATGGGACAAACTACCGTTTTCCTATTTCGTGAATGAAAAGACAAAGATAAAAAAGATAAGGGAATGTTCCTCTCGCGATCAGCAAGATCAAAGAAGTAGAAATACTAAACATTAAAAATGAAATATCTTTTCTTACCTGTTTTCATGAATGCGAGCTAACAAAGGCTCCAACCACCCTTCTGTACATTCGCAATGCGCATCCAAGAACGTAATTACTTGGCCTTTCACATGTTGGGCTCCTACAAGCCGCGCTCGGATTAGACCGGAGCGTTTGCCCGTCCGGAACACGTGTACCGGAACGGGCAACGTCGCAACGTAATCCTCCAGCTTTTGACCAAGATAATCTCGTTCACTCGCATCATCTACCAGAATAATTTCTTCCACTAATGCACGCGGCGAACGTGTAATAATGGACCAGACCGTCCGCAGCAACGTGGTCCACGCCTCATTATGGAAAACGATGACGATACTTGTCGTGGGTAAATAGTCGGGGTACGCTTTATTCCGACACCTGGCACATAAAACAGAACGTTAGGTATAAATTATACGAGGTATAATCACACTTAGCAAAACGCATCCATAAGACTAAGTTGAAAGAGAAAAATCGGCCAGGAACATAACACAACTTTCGCATCAGTATTATAATACTGTAAAGTAGTGAACGGATGCAAATCGCTGGAAGACATTTTTTTGCATTTTTTAAGGCGTAGGCTTTCGCCTGTTGCCTGTCTTTATGCTTGATTTCTCTAACAAGTAAAAGTGGAAAAAATTATACGACGAAAAAAGTCAATATGCAGCACGATTTTCTATTTCCTTTCGGTCCCTTTATTTTTTATTTTTTTCGTTTTTCTTCCTTACCCTTCAAGGCGGACGTCAGGCAATGAACGATTTAAGGATATTATGTCTGAGGCCATGATATTAAACTGATTCAATTTGAACTTTTCTCGCATCAAACTGTCTTGCTCGGGAGGAATCGTCACGCCTTTGCCCATTTCACCCGGCGAGCCGGGTTTCTCTAGCACGACTGGAGCTGGATGCCATTTCTTTTCAACGCCTTTCGGGTATGTCAACGGAAACCCGCGTTCGTCCGCTTCGATCTAATAATAGAAGTTTCAACAACAGAGTTTCAGTCTTAGTTTTTTTAAAGTTTTGTCAAAATCTACACAAGTCCAGTAACCCCAGAAAAAATAGAATTACGTGATCGAGATTCTTCGGATGATGAGGAACAATTTCGTTCAAGATTTCGCGTTGGCCCACCCCACCGTGTTGCAAAGCCTCCGCTGCAGCCCACCGTTTATCTACGTGACCCTCTTGTTCAGACCGAGAAAGTGAGTCGGAATTTGCCGAGTCGGAATAGTAGATCAGGATGCCTACATCGAACAGAAACCAAGCTAAGGAGGTCAGCAAGACGACCTTGCACGTTTGCATCCGAATTTTCCCTCGAAACATGGTACCTGAAACGAAAAATATAACAATTATACTCAAGTCTTTTAAATAAATTACTCAAATGAAAACTGGCAGACTAACAAAGCAATTTCATAGTACGCCGTCCAATTGGCCAGAAAAATATAGCCTTTATGATTCCACTTTGCTTTCGGATTTCTCTCATTATATGTGGGGACTGTGTTTATGAGGCTACCTTGACTGCTCACAATGGGGAATTCCCATTTGGAATGAACAGACGTGATTTGAGAATTCTGGACCATCTTTCACCAGTGGACAGTCTCTCTGGCCAGAAAGTAGCCTACAGCGAAGCTTTACTGTTTTTACAAAACGCAAGAACTCAATTGCTAACTCGGAGAAACACCATGAATATTTGCTTCAAACGCTGCCGTGAGCAGCAGCACACCATGAACAATATGCTCTATTAATCCTGCACAAGTCTGTAAGTTGTGATTTCCTTCGAAGCATACATTATTTAGTGTTTTCGTGGACGAGCATCTGTCTCAAATAGACCTAGAAGTCAACAATATATAAAGTATACAACACACACATGTCCCGTCGTGGCGTGTTGCGGAATACGTCGATTTAGGTGAACCTTGATAAACTTTCGCAGGAGAAAATTTGCGCTCTTATGTTTTGACACATTTTTATCTAGGAACTTGTTCTATAAGTTTTGAAATGAAGAATATTCATATGGGGTTACTATTAGCGGTATATTAATTTGCTAAAGCACGACTCGAAAGGACACGCCATTTTTGTCTGACCTTGTTATATGCAACTACGTTACTTTTTCAATACTCGAACAATAAATATAAAAAGTACAAGTTAGTATTTTTTCGCTAAAATTCAATATAGAAATGTCTGTTATTTCAGTGAACTCGCAAACACAATCAGAATCAAATATAATGAAACACAATAAGAAAAAATGCTCAATAGGAACTCAATTAAATGAAAACTATACCTAAATAGTACAGCCCAAAGTGTAATATAACCGTATATACGGTCTACAAACTAATGCGATTCCGTCGAAAAAAGGACAGGAAACTGGGCCTCGTAGTATTCTTCCACATTCTATGGGCTGGTAAGCCGGTAATTGTCTGCTATTTCCCCATTTTATTAAAACCAACTCCCTCACAAATGACACGTTGACGGGATTTCCTGTTATCGTACGGTCCCATAACCTCAAAATTTCCTCTGTGTCTTTGTTTACACCCGTTTAGGGTAACTTGCCACGAACAACACGAAGACTAACAACACCTATTCCAATTTACCATTTCAGAGCCCAACTGCCACGCCGCGGAGGCAAGAGAATGGGAGGTGAAACGGATTGGGAGAGGGAAAAAGGAGGTCAAGTGATAAGCAATTCCGAGTGCGAAAAATAGGGCGTTCTATAGAGTACAGCCGCAACTCAATGGTCTCAACTTGGAACGTCAAACACCATCACACTCGTCGCTATGCTACCACGTAATTGCGTTACAATTCTGCAAACAAGCTAAAATACTCTAAAGTACACAACTGCTAAATTTCCGCTCTCTTTTGACTAGATGGGCGAATTTCGCTGACCTTCACGTAAACGCTTAGCGGTTCTCCGAGAGTTGGATGAATTGTTGTTTACAACAAGAAAACAGACATATCCATGCTCCCAAAATTGTAGCACATCAGAGCTAAATAATAAGCATTCTTATTTTACAATTAAAAAGCGTAAAAATGTAGTGTTTCGGTAACAGCAATCGTAAATAGACACTGCGATAATACTGTGTTATTTGAAAAAAATAAGGCTATCCTTACACAACTGACTCTTTGTGTACTAAGCAAAACTCTGGCTGAAGCTCGCTAACTTTTGCAACGAACCTAGTCCAAGAAATATGCGCCATTTACGCATTCCACTCTTTGAAAGCTGCGCGAATTTGGAGCAGGAAAAACCGCGAAGAATTAACACTATTCGCACAATGATCGTGTACACGAAATTTTACCAAAAATCAAAAGCTTTCCAACGTCGACTGTTATTCTTGTGCATTACTGTTCGTTTCTTTTCAGTAACTCCACCTCGTTTGTTGCAAGTGGGATTGCCTAAGCAAAACGCGTACCGAATGCAAAGCATCCACCAAATATATTCGATATTTACGAAGTCTGAAGGCTTAGAACTAAAATTCGGGTATTACATGGTAGTCAGTGGGGAAACCAAAGACCGCAACTTGCGATGGTCTGTAATTACGATGGCTTCCGCGGAACAGACCCTTGTCGTAGGCAGAGGGTCATTGTATTGTACGGCGAACATAAAAAGGAACCTAGAAACTTATAAATACTAAATATCGAAGCGTGAAAGAGAAGTTCATTGATCCTTCTTACCACGTGCTAACAAGAGTCCTCCCCATATGCTGGTTCCTTTTCGTGTTTTTTCTCAAAAAAGACTTGAATGGAAGCAAAATTGCACTCGTCAGCGGGTAAAATGCTGTAAGCTTTTACCTCGAGTTGACAAGGAAATGGAAGAAAGCGGAAGATGCTTGCGAGATGTGCTGCTTTCACTTTGGGAAAAAGAGGGCGTCTTCTTGATCCTGGGAATTCTATTGAAGGAGACCTGTCTCACCCTCTGGTCCTTTCACTTTTGAGGGGAAAAAACTATGGTAGATATGTTACACCACTTTACTATTCTGCTGCTGAAAGCCTGCAAATGGAACTGGTTCTTCTCTCCCCCTGGATGCTTTTTCGTTTCCCAGACTGGTTTATTCACAGTTTTACCGGCATGGATTAATGCAAATGGATGTGATGCTTGAAAGGGTTATTACAATGCAAACCATCCCGGCTTCAAGGCGCGTTTAAAAAGAAATGAGGGTGGGGGGAGATGTTGGAAGCCAGCTTTTCTTTCTGAAAATGTAAGGTAAACAATTTTATGCCTTACTTCCCGTACTTCTTCCCTTCTTTATGAGCATTTAAATGCTACAAGCCTTGTCCACAGAAAAAAAATCAACTTAAGAATCCCGGGGAATTAAAAAGGCACATATTCGTTTTAATTGCGCACTAGTAGACTTTATGCGGAGAACACATTTACCGTCACTTGGAAGATGAGGAACTAAGCATTCCACTCGGATGTTCCAAGGGATAATATAGAAAAGGACTGGTGAAAAACTGCGATGCCTTTACGGCGCCTCGATGGCGAATATCGATGATAGTCTTAAATAACTTCATTCATTTCAATAGCTTGTAAGATAAACGGTCTTAAAAGTCTGAGTAATCGCCGTTTTTGGTACTCCTACTTCTCGTTAATCTTCCCCTTTTTGTTATGTGAGTTATAGCTTAGAACAAGTGGCTCATAATACAGTTTCTACTGCCGTTTATGAGCCCCACAGATTAGTTAAGATAAAGGGAGGAAAAACGAACTTACGAATGCAATCCTGATTAGCGAAAGGGGGAGGATATCCGTGTCACGATTAGAAGGACGGTGACCTGTCCAGCTGTTCCTTAATTATCACACGTCTATTCCACACCTTTACCTGCGGCCGGCCATGACGCGACTGCGAGGCCGACGGCGCCAGATTAGAGTGTGAAAGGTCCTACAAATTTGGTTCTTGATCCTCCTGGGTGCAAAAATTACAAGCTACGTAAGATTCATACATATTGTTGTATTAAAGTTTTAGGGTGGGCCTGAAGCTCTTTTCGCAATCTTCGAACGAAACAATATAAAACTGGCAATAACAAATTTCATGAGGTTTTGTTTACATGACGTTAACTTCTCAGATGACGTTCAACTTTCACTAGCCCGTTTTCGTACCCGGCCCGGTTTCTTTAAACCATGCACAAAACATGCTTCAAACCAAAAGCCACCAAGCCTACCACAGTTGAGGGGCGTCAAACTTGAAGCCCCTCGAGGCTGTATTTGCCGCTAATAGGCATTGAAGGCATTAAAGGCACCAGGCCCAATGGTCGTAAAAGACAGACCGGGAAATTTGAAGGTTTACTAATGGCGTTTTGCTTTGGCACCACTGAGTTGCATTTTAGTGCTGAACTAGGAACTGGGTTTTAGCCACTATGACGTCATGGTATTGAGCCTGCCTGTACCAAAACAGTGTTTCCAAAGGAAGACGTAGCCTTCCAGCTTGTTTTTAAACATGGCTGTTCAGATTCAGAAAAAACACATTTTATCAGGTTTCTGTTCCAAGTTTTTCATAACTTAAATAAGTGCTCATATCAAACTTAAAATGTATTGTTACTGCCTTGTTAATATGGAAAACGCCATAAGTAAACGAACCAGTTTGTACGCATCTTTTTAATTCGTTCAATTACTCGATCGTCGACAATGCAAGTAATTCAGCATCAATGGCTTAACTACACGTTTGTTATTTGGGAAAGACAGTAAACTTGCCACTTGCCTATGTATTGATCTCAAAAGCCCCTAACAATTCGAATTGACTTGAAAAACTGATTTTAACTTATTTGATTTGAAATATTTATATTCCAAGTGCACTCGATTTTTTATATAAATTCAAACTAAATTGACGAACATTTCCCCTCGAATTCCCCTCGGTCGGGACGAAAAATTGCTTGACGCCAAACCACAGAGCACATAGCGTATATATTTACTCTATGCGCCAAACCAAGGATATACTCCATGCTCCAAACCGAGTCTAGTTGACCCGCCCTCCAACCCGAATTCATGACATTAGAAGACATGGGAGAATACAGCTCCGTCCGAAATTCGATTATAAATAGCGGGACTGGTACCGAAACCGGCGGGGTACGGATTGTTTATTTCCTCAGACGAACTGCGTAAATAACAGCGTGTTAGCAATGCTAGGATTTGGGTTCCAATTTCCGTGGTTTAAAATAAAACCAGCAACTATTAGTGAAGTTTTACCAGAGGAACCTACTCCAGCATGGATTATTATTGATATTGAACGTCTAGTCTTATGGGAATCGCCTTGGCGAACTTGGATTTCTTTATTGGTTACCTATCTTCTTTTGGGGTAAATATGTCATTATCGCGCCAATTAATTTGATTTAGAAATATATTACGATGAAATAGAAGATAAGTTTTCCGTTAATATGAAACTGCGTGCCGAGTTCCATTGCAGATCCTCAAAAACATTAAATATTGGGCGTTGACTCATCGTCTTGTCCTTGACTCTCACGTTTAATTGCGTCTTTGTTCCTTGTAAACAGATGCGTATATTGGGCCGTCAGACAGCCAGTGTATTCCTTATCGTTGTTAGCAATGGCAGTCTGCTCCCGTGACCTATGGAAGAATCATATTTGGCCGGAAATTAGTGTTCCTCAATCTTCCCCACCAACTTCAGTTCCTCTTTACAGGTAGTGATGAATTGAGCGACGAATAAAGAAAAATACTAATATTTGGGTCTTTATAAAGGGTTGATTTAAGCCCCAGAATGCAGAATGAGTGGGTTCGATACAAAACGGTTATGTATAAAAGATGTCAACGGTTATTGGAACTACGAAGCACCAACCCACTACTTGTGCGAAATAATAAAATACTGTCGCGACATTTGTTAATTTTTAATTTCTTAAGTTTTGTGGCGTGATATCCTTAGCATGGCTAAGTTTAGCTTTTATCGGCACGTTAGTTCCTGGTTGGTTCTGCGCCGTTTTACTACCTCTTGCGCTCTTTGTGCTTCCGCGATGGTTCGTTCAAGGATTGCCGCCGTATCTGAGTCCGGTTTTACCTATCTTTGACACCGTTTTCTCTCTTGTAGAAAAACAGCTTGGTATAATCGCCCACGGTAATTATTTGAAACGGAAATTACGTGGAATTAAACTCGTATTTTTAGATTCGGACGACGTTTTAGAAGATTTTTTGCCAACTTTGGAGGAAGCTGACTTGCTATGCTTAGAAAAAGCGGTTAATTTAACAGAATCACCTTTAGGTAAGAAAAAAAGTACTAAATAATTCAAGTCAGACAGTTTCACTAGATACTTGCGTGTTCAATCACATGACCTTATTTACGTTAAATAGTGATTACGCCTATTTTAGTTTTAATCATCCGTTTTTAATTGATTCAGATATTATTTTAAATTTTTCCTTCATCTGCAAACCATTGGATTTTCGACCGCATCTCTGTAGCTGTCCACCGGGATTCAAAGTCAATTGAAATATTGCAAAACCAGTCAGCTATAATATCCCAATAATCCTTGCGATATCTCGCGAAATTGAGAAAAGTTAGGAGATAAAAACTAGAAAAGAGCCTTTAAAATGGGGTATAAAATTCACACTGCTGATTCCGAATTCCCCACACAGTTCGAGTTAACAGAATTCTCGACCTCCTTCTCCACTTAGGAAAGAGGAACACATCCAAAAAAGAGGTGCTGAGATTTGTCGAGTACTAACTTTTGAGAAGCGACTGAAAAATTCCAAAATGAAGATCGTTTGCTTTTTCTTACGTTGTCGATGTGTAAGACAGTACGGCAGGTTTCCATTTAACGGACTGTAGCGGTAGTAGTGGCCTTTTGAAAGATATTTATTTCTTGTCTCTTATTTCGGGTACGAAACTTTATGTAACGTGTATGTAATTTATAAATAACTGTTTTTTACCCAGATCTATTTGTGACGTGTATATAACGTACTAGTATTTGAAATGCCAGATGGATTGGATTCTGTCCTGTTTTTTCTCCCCGATAGACCGAGGATTCCTAGAATCGCGGTTCGATTGTATTATAAATAGTTAAATTGTCTGCGAGTACGATTATTATTTGGGTAATTTTGGTGCTTAAACGCGCGTTCCAATTAAGTGAATCTATAATGAAACGTTTCACGCGTCTTTCCGTTCCTTTGATTCTATCTTTGATTAAACGGAGTTCCAGTTCAACGGATCCGGTATTCCAATAAAATTTAGCGTAGAACGATTGCGATCTATCTTTACTGTGTACTAGTGATAAATATGCAAATTTGTGACTCATAACATTTATTCGACTTTATTGTTGTAAGTAATCTGTAAATGTACATGAATACTCCTCTCTGAATTCCAGATACACCAGGAGATGATATTGGGCTTCCATCGCAGCTGCCTTTGGAAGATTTGGACGAAAGCGATCAAGAAGTGAAGGAACTGGAAGAACATATCAGATTAAGAAGCATGAAGCAATTGTCACAAGAAGACGACACTATAAGTGACGATTTAGAAGAAGAGTTTTCCCACGGACTTTCATTTACCACGCCTCCTGCTGATCCTCGCCTGACGCAGCCGATTGCAGAGGAAGACCAACAGGAACCGAGTTTGATGTCTCTGGTAAACGTCGCGCTTACCAAAGCGGCAACACAATCATCCCTGTACAACATGGTCGCCGTAGGGCAGTCCTTGCTCACGAATTACTTGCAATCAGCCCAAGAAGAAAAAGCTGATACTAAAGAAACTGAAGAAGGCTTCGAAATTATTTCCGAAAGCGATTTAATCGACTAGTAGACTAAGAGAGAAGAATGATTCAGCTGAAGGTGAGGGACAAAGATATCAGTATCCCTTTAACGGTGTTGCTTTAAACGCTTTAACTGATTTTATTTAACTGGTCGTTTTTAATTAATGCTGCAAGATCTTGGAAGACAGTGCCTAGAAGGTTTTGTGTACAAATTCTGTAGGAGAGCAACTATTTAGCCGTGTACGGGCTCTGTTCGCTGTAAATGAACTCTGTAAATAAATATATATACATATATGCTGAGAACTAGAAATAAAAATGCAGTTTTTTTGTGGTTTCCTTTTCCATCCTTTGTATTGTTGCGCAAGGGACTTCCAAGGCGAGCATAAGACACTCCATTTCTTATTTACTGTTCCTTCAATTCCCGCAGACGACGAACGGCTGATCGGACAGTGGCGGCGGCTGTTGTGCTGTAAACCCAGGCGCCACCAGCAACCGTACGGCGGCAACGCTTGCAAGACCAGATACCGACGCATGAACGCTTCATAGCATCCTAGATTATACACATATAAGTACTTTGGGTCTATCGCATGAAATCTAGAATACCTTTCCGCAGAAACTGCAGGTGTATTTGGAGTGCTGGGTGATTTCGATCTTCTTCACCATTTTCCTGAGGGATGCACCATAACGGGTACCGTATTTACCGGTGATCCCGACCTTCTTGGTACGCTTGGCCTAAAAGATATGAATAAAATTAAGAATCACAACATTGAAACACCACACTGCACGTAACGAAAAGATGGTGCTGAGGCCCTACTGCCAACACAACATGGAAAGTTGGATTGTTTTAGCAAAATAAGACTTTTCGTGCCACAATAGTTTCACATAAATGCTAATGACACTGCATTCTACGAGGATAATGATAATAAATGCACAGATGCTTCCTCTAAAAGTTGATAAAATAAGATTTACCATTGTGAATTACGGGTAGCTTAAACCCCTTGCAGTTCACACAAGAAAGAAGAAAACAAACGGCGACCTGCGAAGCACTGTGTTTCACCGTTCGACCGGCCGTCCAGTTCATCTATCTAGGCGCACCACGAGGCTTGTTCACATTCTTCTGCACGAGCTGACCTAGACAGGGGCAGACTATTTTCCAGTTCCAGATTACTATTCATTCCAGTTCCAAGTTGGATACGTGGAAGTTGTTCTCCGTTTCTCTCCTGACGTAAAACATTTCGCCATGTCTTTGGACGAAGTAAGCTAACTTCTGCGTTCTACGTTTTTATGTTAATGTACACAAAGTATTTTAGTTATTTGGTAATTATACGATGACCTCAACTTTTCCTCATTTTTGTTTGTATCCCCCTTAGCGTTTCAACCGAGCCGCAGAAGACGCTAAAGCATTATCTGGTCGCCCTACGGACGATGAACTCAAAGAGATTTATGCGTTATTCAAACAAGCCACCGTTGGTGACGTGAATATTCGTATGTTTTCCGCTAACCTTGCTGAAAGGTGAAACAAGTACTATCTAACGAGATCTTTATCTCTAGCTCGTCCTGGGATGTTCGACTTGAAGGGCAAAGCTAAATGGGATTCCTGGGATTCGAAAAAGGGTATGTCTGCTGATGCCGCTAAAGAAACGTACATAACCAAAGTCGAAGAGCTGGTTGCCAAATATGGCAAAAATTAAGATGGATCGACCTAAGATTCTCTGAACCAAGAAATTATTGGAAAAAAGAACCAGTTTTGCCCTAATCATTTGTTTTCCCGTTTCGTTTCTATGTTTGACTGTTGAAAATAACGTGCTATTGGATTACGCAAAATACAACCCATTAGAATTACAAAAGTTCTAATAAAAGCCTTCTTCTTCATCCATGCCTTTGGCAAAATCTCCGCTGTTCTTGATTTGCTCTTGGTTGTTGTATAAGTCTGCGATCTATGAAAAAAGGAATCAATCACTTTTCACGCACTTTCCTGTTCTCTATGCGTACCTGTTGAGCAGATGTCGCGTCTTCCGGGTTCTTATCTTCGCGTATTCGAAGAAACCTGGGAAACCGCAAAGAAATTCCTTTCTCAGGATGGACCTAAACGCACAGTAAAGTTCCACGAACTCAAGTTACGAGAATGGCAATTTTAGAAATAAGAGCTTACAATGCCTACGGCAGCATGGTGAACTGGGGAAATAGACAAATCGGCACACTTGACTTCCCACACTTGTACTGGTTCGAACCAATGATCAGGGGCTAAAGAAGGATCGAAACGGTAATACGATTTCGGTGAGGCCGCCAAATGATCTTTAAAGAACTTGGCATGGTTTGCAAAATCTTCATCACTAAAGCCTGTTCCAATCTATAGAAGAGAAAATGGGTAATAAATTAGGAACATTAGGATTTCATTGTTGAAACACACAGAAGACACCGGGCATAATTGTACAGCTAAGTTTTCTCAATCAGCTGATTAAATTCAACGTCATGCAGAAAAGGGTTTCATAGAACGAAACCAGTAACGGAAACATGTTCGCGCTTAGGACGCGTTACATTCTTTTCAGAATTAGTGGCTGTAGGGTTAGTAATATTGAGTTCCGTGGGAAGTATGAAAAAGGTAAACTGAAAGAGGGATGCACAGGTGCGTGTCTCGAGGACATTTGAAGCATTGTTTAAGTCTAGCATAGGATTCCTATGGGTTCAAGCAGGTGCACAGCCATTTTCTATAGTACTTCAGACAAATAACCAAATAAATTATGTAACTTAAACACTAAAGTACAAACAAAACGCAATTCAAATTACTAACAATGGTTTAACGTTTTTGAGGTATTTCCCATTATTTGAAGAATTCTTTTGTCTTTGTTTTTGGAGTCGCGCATTATTATGATAAAAAAGATCTGCTGACACAAGGTTGAGCGTAATTTTTAGCTAAAATCTTGACTAAAAAATAACTTAATTTTCTTAAGCCTATATAGGGTAACATAAGTATTAAGAAAAGTATTCATCGAATAAATTATGTTAATTTCTGAACAAAAAGATTAAAAAAGTTACTTTGCAAAGGGACTGAAATTCTTCATTCTCGTTGTCATAACAAGCCAGCAAGAAGCCGCCGTAATTGCCAGTACGTTTCCCAGTACCCAAATAGCCTCCTATAACTACAGCGTCAATAGTATCTCCCACACCCTCGAGGTAATCTTTCTTCAATTTCAGCCAATTATGAGATCTTCGCGCAATTTCATAGGTCGCATGCTTCTCCAATGCTTTTACCATTAAGCCTTCACAATGACCTGAAGAAGTTACGTTATTAAATATCATAATCCGTGAATTAGAGCCAGAAAGGCTAGAAAGTGTACTAACCTTTCAAAGACTCATCCAAGAACTCCTCAATTTCTTCTGTCGTCTTAGGATCTTTGCCTGTAGCATACTGAAACTCCCCTTCGACTTCTTTCAAAGATTGGTGTAGGAGTTCTCGGCGTCGTTTCAAAGGTTCTCGTACCAGCGCTTCGCCATTCAAGTATAGCATATCAAAAGCGAAGATACATACTTGCACTTTAATCTCCGCCTCGTTTGCATCCTATAATAATTGTGTAATACACCAAGAAATAAGTGCAAAATACCGAACGAAATGTACGAGATGACTGCTAGTCGATACAATTGCATAAAGAATACAATAAGAATTTGCTTATCTGCATAGGAAACTGCTGAAGCTATTTAATTTGTGGAATATTTGCTTAGGTCATTTTATCTTAAGCCTTATGCGTTGTATCAACTTTACTTTGCGTTTGCGAGTTGACAAGATCTGGAAGGGCAGAAGTTGTTTTTTCTCTCGATCCCACGCTACAGCCTCGCTATCAATGATACATGATTTCACCGTAGGCTGCAAACACGTCTTAAAGCGGTTGATGACGTCAGGGTACTTGCTCGTATTATCTTCTTGGTTACGACTATAAATGTGCACTGCACCATCTTCGGTTAAATGAATCTGCAAAACAAAGAACAATGCAATTACTAGTACATTCAACATAACACAACAGCTTCAGGTTTTATTTCAACTTCATTCTTCACAAGATTGTGGAGAAAACATGCTAGAGTCAAAAATTATATTAACTTGGGCTCTTTCTCCATCGTATTTCCATTCGCACGTGAAATCCGCGTTGTCGAAACGCTGCAAAACTTCGGATACGCCCCTTGTAGGACAAGCCAACATAGGTTTCAACGGAACGCCAGGTGTCAAAGAACAATGGGATGGTAACGCTGCTACTCCATGCTCTAAAAGCACTGGGACGATTCGGTCGTAACTTGGACACTGACTAACAAATAACGAAATAAAGACCCAGTTGAAGAAATTACGTAAGGAAAAAGCTAATTATTGACAAGGTTTGTTGAAACCAAAGAAACAATTAAATGACTCTTATTTCATTGTTTGGGTCGAAGATTTCAAAAGTTCTCTTAACTTGTCCAATAGACACTGGCATAGCTTCATAGAGAGAAATTAAATCCCCAGCCAGAACTTCGTGGACAATATAATATTAAAATAACAGTCTACGTTTATAAATCCTGTCTTTAATTACCAATAAGCAGTCTTGATAAGCATTGCATTTTCATCAATTTTGGCTTTCAGTGCATCCGCTGAAAGACCTTTCCCTGAATTTAAAGTTTCAGGCGGATACGGCTGATTGGGTGGAGTCAAAGTACAAGCCTGGGCAATGGCTTGCAAAACGGATTGTTCAGCTAATCCAATCCTTAACTTCCCGGCCAAGGAACGGATAATGTATCGAGCTTCGGTTAGGCGACAAGCCACTAGAAGACTCTGAATTTTGTCCACTTTTTTTCCTTGCGACTACAATGAAAAATAAAATAAACAAAATAAGCAAAACATAAGAAAGAATAAATAAAAAATGTATTAGTAAAACTAATCTGCTAATAAAAAGGCTTTGTAAGGCAGCAAGTGGTAAAATTGGAAAAATTTTAATGAAAACACCAAAAGGGATTTGAAAAAATATTATCATTCTTGATTTGTGACGAGTTACAAAACAATACAGTTTAGTAATTTGCGAATAAAATCGTGAAATAAAATGTTCTCACGACCTGTCAAACAAAAGTTACAAAGTAAAATGATACTTACAGCTGTTCCGGTCATTGCGGCAATGTCTTTTAGCTTGTCAAACACGGTTTTGACAGTTAAAGGCGCTGGCTGAAACATAATTCGTTGGGTTCCTTTAGAAGCTTCTGCCACGAGGCCTAGATCGCCTTTCGCAGCCGCGTCAGCTTTGATTTTGTCAACGCTGCGACCTGTTGCTTGAGCTAACGCTTTCATAAGGATCGTATCACCAACTCCAAGCTCCAAACCTTTCACGCGAAACAGAAGATACAGCAATTACCAATGAGGAATGCAACGAGTAGGCAAAATAACACAGAGAATCGAACTGGTTATAACAGTTATAGAAATAACACACTTAAACTTTCTCGAAGTTCTAATGACATTAATTACTTAATAATGTTGAAAAACTTTGGGATTGTTAAAAAAGGGGAACTTACCAACGTAGGCTGGTGCTAATTGGTTAAGGCAAAGGTAGATCGATTGGAGAAGGTCTGTCGGCGACAACATTATGACCGAACGCAGAAAATTGGCCAGAATTTCGATCATCTTCAAACGCGAGCTCGTTGCTTCGATCAGTTCTAGCGTTTTTGCCAAAGCTAGGTAAGGCACCCTAAAATAAATAAATAAAAATTCGAACGCGTCATAGTTTTCGTGGCATACTTTTCGCCATGTTTCCAGCAAGCATCTTTAACAGGATGATAGCCAGCTTTAGACGGATTATACTCAGCAATTTCTACGGTTACCAACATGCTTTTAGCGTCCGTTTTGACCGCCGTCTTTGCTCCGTCGTCAACACTACCATCTTTCGTGAGCTTCGACTCGGGTTTAGATTCCGGTTCAGGGGATGGCTCTTTCACATTTTCTTCTTTGACTTCGCCTTTCTTGGGCTTCGACTCGGGCTTAGATTCCGGTTCAGGGGATGGCTGTTTCGCACGCTCCTCTTTGATTTTACTTTTCTTGGTCTTTGAATCAGATCTAGCCTCAGATTCAGGGAAAAGATCTTTGGTCTTCTCGTCCGTGATTTTATTTTTCTTGGACTTCGATTTGCCATTGGAATAGGTCTTTAGAGGTTTCTTAACTTTCAAAGGTTCGCTTCTGAATAAAAAAAATCAATTATTTCAATAACAAAGCTAATACACTGTCTTTAATTGTTTTTAAAAGCATACTTTGCTTCATCCCCGGATCCTTCGTCACTGGAAATGGCTTTACTTTTGCGCTTTGGTGCAGCTTTTATAGGAGAATCTTCCGGTTCTGTAGCTTCAACAATTTGGGAAACAGATTTGTCGTCCAACTTTTCCGTTGCTTTCCTATAGGGTGTCAAGAAAAGCGTCAAGTTTCTAGCGGGCTGGTTGGCTCTGAATTTGAAAGCGAAGTGGCTTAAGTCTGAGTTATGAAGTGCACTTAACTTTCGCACGTATGGCAACATAACCAAAGATGCATACGATGAACGAAAAGGTATACATTGTTTTAAAAACACACGTGAAATAGTCAAAGTAGTCATTTGTTTTATAGTTTCAGTTTCCTCGACTCACTTTTTGTCAAGGTTGGCGATTAGTTTGCCATCGTTGTTCGTAAGCTTGCTGGGCGCTTTCTCATCACTTTTCTTTTGTTCCACTTCACTTTTATTAGCTGCTTTGGGTTTTCCAAAGAACGATCTGTTGACAAGCAAGAATCATTCACACATTATTGGTTCAGTATTTAACATATGTAAGTATTCTTCGGAAAATATCTTACGTTATTGTTTTCTGTGACATTCTCGCGCGCCAAACATTTATGCCGAAACTGAAGTGATGCTAAGCTGTGAACCCTGAAGACCTTACTTCTCAACTTCGGTCCCCGCGTATATGGAAGAATCCGTTTTTTATCTTCTTTTTTCCCCAAAAAATATGTACAGTCGAACCCATTAACTGAATATCGGTTGTTCGAAGCAACCACATAAATGAATAAAAAGCTTATGGTCCCGTTTTAAGCCCATTTAATTCAATATAAACCTTAACCTCTTTATGGAATAATACCGCTTAATTGCAAAATTATTTGAAGCCCCGCTGTATTCCTTACAATGCTAAATAACATCGTTTATTTGAATAGGAATTTGGCAAAAACCTTTTGAAATTAGAAAGCCGCAAATTTCACGAAACGCTTGAAAGGTATTATGTACCAAAGAAAGCTAAAACCCTTTACTATCATCTTCGACCCTTTCACCGTTGACGCCGTACAAATTAAGCCGATTAACGTTTGCGTCCGCGTTACAGGGAATTGATGTAGTTCGTCAATGTATTGATAAGACGGATTGTGATAGATATGAACAGTTATACGACTTGAAGACCTTGCTGCACAATGCAAACGATAAGCGCGCAAAACAGAGTTTAATTGTGATTTTTTGTCAAAGAATAATTGTTGAATATAAATAATTAATACAACAAATAAAATATCAATACAGGATAGTAGAAATTTACTACTGTCTCCTTCAATACCTATTTTTGTATCATGTTATATAGGCAAAACCGGATATTTGAATAACGCGCATATTTCAATAATGTCCGTCCGGTCCCGAGCCTATTCAATTAAGCGGATTGCACTATATGTTTAAAAAGTTTACCTAGTGGACATTCATGTATGATTTAACAATCAATATAAAATGTCGTCTGCTTCCAAAATTAAACGTTATTAAACTCGCACATTTCACGTTCCCCATGACCAGAAAAGGACGCTCCGGCCTTCTACGCACAGTAATTCCGCTATAACTAAGTACGGGCTGAGAACGGCTCAGCTCGGCTTGAAAATCTTCAAGAGTTAAAGAGGGAGTTCCATCCCCAACAAGTAATTCCACATCTTAATTCAGCTGCTCGTTCTTCGATGGTAACTGGCCTTTATAAATGTTTCATACTGCGGTAGAGAAAATATTTCGCTTGGCAAGGAAAATTCGGAGTCCCTAAAAACACCCTGTGCGCAACTTTATTCTAATTTTATATAGTTTATTTTCGTTTCATAAATTATATAGGGATGCGACCAGGACCGTACCCAGGATTTTGGTTCGGGGGGGGGGGGGGGGGCTATTGTATATAATGTTGTAGCATGTACAGTACATTACCTGACTAGGAGGGCAATATTCAGATGCTTTGATATTCAAGTAACACTTAGTTCACTTTTGAGTTTAACTGTACAAGAACACACTCCCCTATAAAATATCAACGGCGATAATCGCAGAGTTACTCTTATATTTTCTGTCGCCATTAAAAAAAAACTTTTTAATGTTCTTTTTTTAGGGCAAATTTTTGGTAAATTTAAAAAAATTGGAATTTAATTCGCTTGAATGTTTTACCTGAAAAATCTTTCAATTGTATCAGACGTTATGATTTAGGACTTCAAGAGAGTTTTTGTTCAACTTTACCTGAAACTTCTGCAAACCCTTGCCCCCCCCCCTCTGGGTACGGACTTTGATACAACGTTAGACTTACTCAAAAATACACGCACAGAAGTCATGATTTCTTTTACGAGGGTATTACCAAACGTGTATTATTTAATGAATCAATAGAAAAGAACGTATGTCACAAAAAAATGCTCATCAGCACTGTTGAATACAATAAAATTTTGGTCAGTTTTCGCTGAAAAGTATCCTTATGTTTACTTAGTCGTGTGTCAACTTCCATAATGCTCATTTGCTTTACTCTTCGAGCAATTCTTGCTCTAAGACGTCCCATTCATCTACTTCTGGAGATTTGCTACTTCCGTTGGTATGGTTTTGCGCTCCTCCACTTTCATTTTTGTTTTTCTCGTTGACCCATCGCTTGCATAACTGTTCGTCACCAAAACCTTCGTCATAATTTCCCTTGGTAATGAAGAGTTGTTTAAAATGCGGAGTACAGTACAATTTTCCTTTATTCTGCGTAAAGGTCTCCAACCTAAAACAAATATGAAAATCAGAACACCAATACATAAAAAAAGAAACTCAGGACAAATATTAAGAAATTCAACTATTTGTGAAATGCTACAAGAATTATGATCTGAACAAGTTCACTCACCTGAGAACACACGAGCATTTTGAACACTTAAAGCAAGATTTGTGAAAGATTTTGGAAGCAGCTTCCAGCTTTTCCATGGCGTAAACGCGTTTCCCGCACGTGTAACAGTTTTCCGCGCACGATTCCTGTAATTCCTGTAAAGTCTTCCAATATTCAATCCCTATCTCGATTGCACAACTATGTCATCCTACTCCAAACCAAAGTTGTATTGACAAAGCGTTCACACATCCCATAAACCTCTTTTTTTCCCTTCATTTATTTTTGAAGACCAATTGCTAGCTTAAGTATCTCATTTTTCTTTCCCTTACGAAAAAGCTCCGTGACAAGATACTAAGGCAGTTTGACATACAATTAATGAAAACTTTTTTTTCGGTAAACACACGACACAGCGTTAATTCTTTCTTTTCGAAACATTAAAAGTTAGAAAAGGCTTCAATTAAAACTATCAAAGTGACGATTTGCCCGCGACAATTCCCTCATCCGAATTTCCTTTGACTTTACTGTGGATACAAGAAAGACAAGAAAAAATTTTCAGGTGAACATCTTTGCAATTTCTCTTACGTTAGTTTACACAGGTAATGGGTAGCAGATTATGACAAATCCTTTCGGAAACTCAAGTGATCCATGCGCCACATTGTTAACCGAACTGTAAAAAGATGCAGAAACTGACGGCAATGTCGAGCATATCATTACTAAAACTCCTTACTAAATAATAACAAACAGACATTCCAATTGGAGGTTTAAATCAGTGACGAACGCCATGCCCATACAAAACAGGAAGGACTCGGTTAACTCAAGTAAAATAACGTCGAGTGTTCTTTACAAAGCACAACGGCTCTAGTCTCTATGTCTGTTACAATTTGACAATCGACAGCTTACGCGGTTGATACATCTTTTCAAGGAGAAAATCTCGAACAAGGGCTCGATCTTTGATACACTAAAGGAGACTAGAGCGGAGTGGTTTGGACAAGAATTTCATGACAACAAACATCTCTGCAACCTTGCAAGACTCAAACAAGAACACTTGCATTTCAATAAAGTCTTAGTTAACTTACCACAAATCGATTGACTCTAGCTCGGGGCTTTTCTGGCGACTGGATATCTGATTTCATGGACTCAAATCGCGCTTTCAAGTTCTTCGCTGTGTCCAAACTGACTTGGATTTCTTCATTAGCCAAAACGTTGACGCGATTTTCGCGTTGTTCCATCTGAACTTCCCATTTCTCGAATTTGGCTCTCAAATTCTTGGCAACGGCCTTGTCTTTTGCCTAGGGATGTTTTAACATTATTTGTTAATACAAGATATAAAACGCATGGTCGATAATTGAATCAATTTCGTAACGTTAACCAAAGTATACTGGAGTCTGAACATTAAAAATAAATTAAACTGTATGACGAAGTTGAAGTTATACGCGGTAAGTTAGATGAGATTGAAAGTACCCACTGCTAGAGGAAAACTTACCAATCGAAGAAATTCATCTTCATTGTGGTGAACGCCATTCTCTACGTGTTCTTCCTCTTCGTCGTCTTCGTACTCGCTACCATCTTCCTCATCCTCTTCGTCCTCACCTTCCTCTTCCGATTCGCTATCTCCCTTGTAATCGGGCGGGGGTGTGAAACTCTTCAAAGGTTTAGGTCCCAATGGTTTTTCTTCCACGACGCCTCGCTCCATTTGTCGGAATACAGATAACATCTTCGAAGCTGTGTTCGTCTTCACTTCATCTTCAACCTTTGCGTCGGCCCGTACTACGTTAGGATCTCGCACAATCTCACCGTCGGTGGTATCCTACATAAACCAGCAATATACGTTTTAGAAACTTATGGCGCTACTGTGGTGGTAATTTCCTTTACACAATCTTCAACTCAGTTCAAAAATCGAAGCAACGAACACGTCCAATATGTGTTAACAAGTAAATTAGTACGGTTAAACTAGGTAAGGACAAACAATTTACAGAACGGAGGGTTAGCTTGAAAAAAAAAGCAGAGTTTAGTAGGAGATTTCTCTGTTGCAATTAGCTGTTATTGTTTAAACAGTGGGTGGAGGGCGGGAAGAGCCACACCTGCTCGGGTTGTTCTTGTCTAGGAATGACAATTTTCTTCCTCGGCTGGTGAGCCTTCTCCTTTTCTTGTTGATCTTTGTAAGTTTCGAAGAAACGGAATCTAGACGCGAGATCCGCTGTGGGAACTTCGACTTGTTCGGTGGAATCTGAGGCGCGAACAACTTCACCGCTAACCTGTGCATTAGTCAAAGGGATAAGAAACCCAAAGAAACCTCTTCCCATAGTAAATGTTCGGTAGGAACGTTTCCGATAGTAGAAGTATTTTGTTTTTACACAAGAACGTCATGTCAATGCCTCCCAAGAGAAAAACTTATGACTTACCTCCCGGACGAATTTTTTCGGCTCTTCGGGGGTTTGCGGAATGCGTTGGGATTGGGATCGACGCAGAACAGTCGATTCTTGTTTACCGGCGTTCTGGGCTTCCATTTCTTTAAATAAATGCCTCGATTGCTTTGCAGTCCCTGTTCACATGGAAAAGAAACAAACGGAAGTCAATAAATAAAAAACAAAAATAAAAAAACAAGTGAATTATTTTTTTTACAAATAATAATAAAATAAATAGAAAGCGTAAAAAGCGAAAATGTAACCAAAACACAATACAACGACAGCTTAAAACTAAAAATAGTAATAATGAGAAGAACTGCCTTAAAGCAATAAACACTATGAACACGTATTAAATAAATAAACCGAGCGCAACTGATTTCTTAGTAGTATTACTGGTTTCTTTAACTTATAGTGTCCATACCAGCTTCGAAAACGTCGGATTCCTCTTGAACCAATTTGGATTTGTGGTTATCTTCCACTTCGCCCTTTTCAAAACGATCTTTCAAGCTTGACGTTTTGGCAGTGAGGTTTTCGACTTCCAAGTCCAGTTTCTTCTCTGCACTCTTGGGCGTGATTTCGCTTTCCTGCACTGCTTGTTCATAAGCTTCCTTGAGTCGCACTTGACGTCCAGCGCACAACCGCGCTCGCAATTTTTGCAACTCTTCCTTACGTTCCTCCGCGAGCTCTTCCCGTCGGGCGTGTCCTTCTGTGGGCGCGCTTTTCTCCCACTTGTGCTTCAAATCACCCATGGATGCAAAACTCTGAGGGCGTTCTTTGCGTTTACGAGACTTAACCACACCTTCCACTTCCTCTTCGTCCGAAGACGAATCTTCCTCCTCCTCAGCGTGCGCCAAACCGTTCAGCTCTTCCGCCGAGAGACCTTCCAAGTTCTTTCCTGCTTGGAACCTTAAAAAACACAACAATGATAAATACCAGAAAAAGAAATGCCACACACTTAGTAAACTATAGGAAATAACAGACTATAAGTCTTATTCCTAGGTAAGCTTTACAATCGTGTCACTGACCTAGCCACTGAAACATTAAACATTTCAAGACTTGGTTTTTCTCTCGATGGAGGACTTCACACATGGCACATCTCATGTTTTCTTCAACAAAATGCACACAAAAGCGTTTAATTTTAGTTCAAAAATCTTGTTCGACGCGTCAATAAATTGTTTTAATATATTTAATTATTTAATAAACTTTAACGACTAGAATTCTAAAGCAAGAAATTTGCGAATGAACGAGTAAAGAACAATAAATGACACATAAATACCCCCCCCCCCCTTCATTTTGTTAAGTTTGTTTGTTGTTGAACTTTTACTAATAATAATTGAGTGAGTGACAAAAGTAACCAACAATACGCACAACTCGACGTTGCGAACGAAATAATAAAAAAAATTACACGACACTGAAGTTAATTGCATATTGGAATGGAATAAAATAACGTAACTGACGGGACAACAAGACCCATAATTTAAACTGTTGTCCTCTGAAAAAGCACCAATCACTGCAACTTACACGTAAGACATTGTTCTGCTAAAAATTTAATGTATGAGAGGAATTGGCACAGAAATTTCACGTTTGAAGATTTGGTACTAAACGGAACAGAAACCTCGTCCTTCATTAATTCTTTTTTTTTATTGTAACCATTCAATTTTCGTTAGAGGAATGGTTTTAGCTACAATAGTTTGAGTTTACTCAACTTACTTGGCCATTTTGACAAGAATGCTTTCAGAACGTTTGACACCAGCCATAGATGGGGACCGACTCAAGTCTCGGTCAAGATTCTCTTCGTCTCTGGATTTCTCGAAAACACTGAAGCGAGACTTGACGTCCAGGTTGGATAACTCTTCAAGACCGTAATCAGGGCGATCCGAACCTAGGTGTTAATTGCGTAGTAAATGAGCTTAGCTGGGATTCGGAGGCCGTGGTTGGGAATAAAAGACATGGAAATAAAAAGCTTAAAAGTCGTTTACTTCGTACAACGTCCGGATCCAGTTCCACGGGTTGATTCTCACGCACTATTAACTCGGGCTTTCGAATGCGTACTGGTGAAGAGAACAGAGAACGAGACGTTCTTGAAGTTGGGGAATAACTAACTTTGGTATGTTCGTTTACCTGGCTGTTCTTCATCGAACACGGCTTTAGGCTGAAACAGGGACTTAAAATGCGGCTTGCAATACAAGACACCTTCATGGCTCATGTACGTATCCACTCTGGAATTTTGTTACAATACAAAAAGGTTACTTTTGATCTGTTGATGACTCCTCTAAATTTCCGTTGTTCAAATGACAGACAAAGTTAAACCCTTCCAAACGCGTAGCTTAGTCAATTTTTCTTAAAAAATTTGAAAATAAGAAAAGTAGGTCTAACGTGCGATTGTTTGATTTAATCCGTAAGAAGGAATTTTACGTACAGTTTTTACAAGTAAAAAAAAAGCGTGAACCAAAGGTTGTAGAAAACGAAAAGAATAGCGTTAACATATGTAAATGTAGGCTAATACATTCAAGGAATACTTACGTTAACTGTTTGCTACATTCTTTGCACCGGAAACAATTTTTGTGCCAGGATGCCTTTTCCGCTTTGATCAGTTCCATTTGGAACACTTGCTTCTGACACAGGCGACAGAGTTTCGTCGCTTCATTATCTGCAGCCTAAAGAAAAGCCCATCGTTAGCTTATTTAAGCTAATTAACCAACCACAGAACTTATCCTCTCATCATACATGCTTCAAAAATCATTTGAAAGATTAGTGAAGAAGAAAATTAATTGCCTTTTCATGCTGGTCCAGAGCGGCGTACAAAGGAAACACATTCTGCCATTCAAATAAGAAAAAAATGTTAGAAAAATGTTAGTCCACTTACAAAATAATTTGCCACAGCAAACGTTGAAAAGTTAATCCAAGCAACCAGCCAAATGGGAAAAAATAAATTAAACTGAAGAAATTCTTCACCATTCTATCACCGCAGGCCATGCCCCACGACACAAGGCAGTTTTGAAAGAATATCAAAATCGACAAGAAACTTCCTCAGATCTTTGTACTTCTACTGGGCTTAGAAAGGAAATTTTGGGACAAAACTGATAAATGTTTATCTCGACAGATGAGTCACGCAAATACAACTCTCCTTCGCAAGATAACAACTGGAAATGTGTAGTATGTCCGGATGACTCTCCCGCCCTGCGTACCTAAGCGGGTTCCGTGTCATTTGTCTAATGGAACACACAACTCATTCTGCCTGACATTAAAACGAACGATAACGACACGCTAAACGGCTTCTTTAACGGGAATAGGAACTGAACTACGCCCCGTTTATCTACGTTATTACTTTAGGTCCCATGCGGCCTGTATGCATACTCCCGCACAATGCAATTAAAACACACCAAACTCAACGTGAGCTAAGTCACTGTCGTGAAAATTATAATAGGTTACTTTGTTAAACTGGCGCTGAACTTGGGCAGTATCCACCGAACGGACGTGGATCTTCTTATTGTAATCAATATCCACTCGTTCTCTTGAAAAACTTGCTTTCTACAAAAGAAACATGGAATATTAGCAATTTTATCGACTTGGTGAAACACCCGAAAACATAAAAATTCGTAAAAAAACGCAAAATTTCTTAACATGTCACAATTTCTCTACAATTCTATTTAATTCTAAATTGAATGACGAGTAACAAAAAATAAAAATAAAACGAGGTCACAAAATTAACAAAAGATAATTCAGAAAATTCCCACAGTACGAAACCTTCCAAATTCTTCCACAATCCTACCTAAGTAGCTTAAAAATCATGTAACTAAGTATTCGTCATCACCTCTTCGTACGTGTGAATTTGTTTATGGAGTTTAGGCGTGGAAGTCGCTTTGCGCAAGGGTGAGAAACCGTCTATTACGCTCAAATCTTCCCGACTCCCACGCTGTGTTAATGGATTAGTCAAATCACTCATTAGCTTTTCGGAATTAGTATGTCACTAAAGGTTATGTTACCAAAGACTTGGAGGACGCTTTAGAAGGGGTCCATACTCTTGAAGGATTGTCCATGTTAGTTAAATCCGAAAAACTTCTTCGCTGATTTTCATTCAACAAGTTCCACCACAACAAAAAGGAAGTCGGCATTCGCATACAAGATATACACATACAATTAGTTGTTAATGTCATATCCGATGAAAGGATCTTGATTAAGTTGTTACGCAGTCGAGAAAAATATTTAAAAAAATATAGTTTTGTTAGTTTTTGTTAATTACCAAGTCGGCAACGGAGACACCAGTACAAATTTTGTGTCTAGGGTAATGTTTAGAAGGAGGTTCTTGCAGGCTTAAATCATTCCAACTGGCTTTCTAATCGCGGGAACAAGACAAGAGCAATGGTTTATTAGTAATGTCTCTCGAGTACTATTGTGATAAGAAAAAAGAAGCAGCAGAAAAAAATGCGCTCCAACACCAGATGTATCCCATTGAAAACGAATGTTAGTTCAGCTGGTGTTACTTTGGCTTGCAATCCATCACGTCACTAAATTCTTGTTTAGACTTTCACCATTTCAAGTGCTTTCCCACTTGTCAAACTATGGACTGACTTTGTGACTTCGGAAGCTTGGCGTTTCACGCTCCGAACCCTAAAACAGGGCGTTGGCTTTTGTCCCCCACTTCTCTTTATACAACATGTCGTAACAGTGAAACGTTGGCAAGCAAATTCACACTATCAAAGATCTTCCAATCTGGTTAGCGAAAAGCCCCAAAATTCCGCTGGATCCTTCAGCAGGAAATAACCTTGTGTGCTAACCGGAAGGCGATACAATAGTACCAGTGCTTTAGTACTAGCGCTTCCAAATGTTTCGCTACGACCGTGAAAGCTGGTGGAAAGCAACTCAGGAGAGCAGGTGGAAACACTTTTGAGTGAAGATGAGCGCGGTGAAAAAGGTGGAAATGGACGGAAACTTACCCGGTTCTCGATATTCATTCCTGAGCGCGATATTTCTGGACTTGGAGGTTTAGGACGGGGAGATGAAGCGGCTACGACTTGGCAATACGTTTCTTTCTACTCATGCGAAGCGGAACACGGTCAAATTGGGAGAGACAGGCATAAAACCGAGGAAAAGGAGGAGAATGCGTAAACACGAAAATTACACACTGTGCGATTCTCTATGGAAGTAATGCAAAGTAAAATCCTTGCTAATCCGGTACAAAACGACTGTTATCAATGGAAAATTTGTCTGGACATTTTTTTATATATATTTCTCGATTTAGCCTCGCGCTTATTGCCGATTTTACTACTTGTCCATAATTGTTCGATGATCACTTCAGCAAACAAACGAACTTAACAATAACAAATGAGAAAAAAAACAAGACAAATATTTTTAGGTATACATTTTATTGTGTATTATAATGGCCATTATTGTGTACGGATATCGTATTGACATATTACTCGCATACGTATTCTATAAATGCTACTACATACAGGGACACAATTTAGAAAATATAAATGTACTGTGAAAACAATCACGTTGCCATTATCTAACTTCCAAGATTTTTTTCTTTCACAACGTAAAATTTTGAGGAAGTAAAGTAAAGTAATGAGAAATACATTATAAAAACGTATAAGGGGTTAATATTATATAAATTAAAAACACATAAAGAATAAAGAATAACTATAAAGGAAAGAAAAGAACCCTTGTTGAGCTCAATGTAGACTAACTCCCGCAAAATATAACTTAACTACTTCTCTAATCCACTTTGGTTGACAAGAATATTGGATACCACTGAGTGTCGGATTAACAGGATCTTACTTTAACTAAAAGGATACTGGGGATTTTATAAGAGCACAATATCGGGCAAAAAACTTACCAAGTTTTTAACAGAAGGCATACTGGGAATAGAAGAATCCCCATATTGGCGTTTATTGGGTGTTTGAGGAGTTGAAGTAGAGTCATGCAAGTCAACAATCTCAATCTGGGTCACGGGCAAGGATAAGTAATCGGACGAACTGCCAGGCAATTCCTGACAATAAATAGATGGAAATCGCGTAATGATTTTTTTATAGGTTCAGGGTTGTAAAGGAGAAAAGCGAACGTTTTTATAATTACATTTTTTTCGGGTTCAAAGTGTGAGAAGTATTATAGAAATGTATGTTGCCGTAGCAAATAACAAAGACTTTGTAAGTTTCAAGTTCAAAAGAATGAAATACCGTCAACTGGGATTACTCTGAATATGGATTTTTTTAAATAAAACGCGAAAAATTTGTGAAAATGCTTTTAACGGTAAATATTTGCTTCATCAACAGAAAGCGAGTTGAACTTTATTGAATTAGCGTTTCCGGTTTACGTGTAGCAAAATGACCGCAACACGGTCGCTTTCTCGTTACACCAAGCTAAGTTTGTTCAACTTTTCCAAGAGCACGCAACTTTTTTCCTTCTTTCCTGCTCCACGGACTTTGGAATAAGTGAAAATCGTTTGTTTACACGAAACATGCTCCGTACGGGTGAACGCTACTGAAAAGTTGAGACGGAAACCAATTTTAATGGTTTAAAGCTTTCAGATATGCGACATTCAGTTCCTTGTCGAAAGTAAAAGCCATCGTGTGCGAGAGATAAGAGCAAAAAGCTTGTTTATATTGACAGGACAAGAACGATGTTCAAAATTCTGAGCTAAACATTTTGTTCTTCCCTTGGGTAGACGATTCCCATTCGTAAGGAAGAAATTTCGCAAAGGCTTGTGCTATCTTATGTTTTATCTACAACTTCGGACCTCCAATACTCTTTAATGGTTTTGGCTGTTACCGATCTCATAGAAACATGTTCCAAACACTCCGAAAAATGTTTATGCGAAAGCGAGCTCGCCCAAATATCAGATAACGGATGTTGCTATTACAACTTTACTGTCTGTCGGCAGTAAAGTCATTGCAAGCTAAGCGGGCTCCAAGAAAGTTTGTGTATCTCGAAAATGGGAAAATAGGAACTTCTAAAAAACTGGTGCTCCTTCCATATCATATTTGTTTAGTTCCGTTGCGAATGGAGTGAAATTGCGAGTCATTTCCGCGAAAGTACTCACAATGAGGAAAATGAAAGTTTCCAGCAAATTTAATTAACATATGCACACTTTCAAATAATCCAAAGTCCAGGATTCGAACAGCTATTGTCTTCGTCAATCGAGAATAATAGAGAAAGAAACAAAAAGCGTTACGAAAAAGTGCAACTGAAACATGCACTGAAACATCCCCAAAACTTCGAAACTCTCAACAATCGAAAACTAAAACGTTCTCCTGTCATACAGATCATAATTGCAATAATTGCGAATAAGAGCACACTCCACGATGTCTGAGCAAACCTTCACAGTTCAATTAGAAATATTGCTAATAAAGTTTCCAGAAACGTTCCAAAAATAACACTGAAGATCACTGTCATGGTTAATTAACAAAGATGTTCTTACATGATGGGATTTACTCCTCGATAGCCTGGTAGGCGTGACTGGCTCTGAATCTTCTCCTTCAGGCTCAGGAGACTAGAGTCAAGTGAACCCAAAAACGAAACAAACAACAAACAAAAACCAATTAAGAAACATCACTACAGATGCATGTTAGTTTCCAGCACCATGCACATGCGTTATCACATTCATTCGCCTTGCTCAGAAATGCTCGTCAAACTCTTTATTTTACAGGCTGATCCAGTGTCATGCACAGGTGAAGAAGATCCGGCGTTGAAGCACTGAACCATTTCAGCACTTGTTGCACCAAAAAGGGCGAAGTGAGTGCTCGGCTAGCATTTAACGGAAGAGCACGCCCCTGTTGTCCCATTTCGTCTTTCGTCACCCAAAAGTGTTTCCGTTTCACGTTCTCGCCGATTTTCTCCAACTCGACTTGCACCCAATTTTTTCGCAATTTTCTCTTAGCTCTCAGCGTGAAACATCTCTCTGCCAACACCTGATCACTGACTGTTGCATTTTCAGATGAGGAAAAAGGTTGACGGCCCCTTTCTGATCAAGAGGTAAAAGCTAGTGGCGCTAAACCAAGCCTTACTTACCCCCAAAACCTCCAATGTCAGTTGCAGCCCCCTTTACAGTACCTGCAACCTGGCCGGGAGCCGTCACACGTGACCACACTTTGCGGAAGTTTTCAGGCAATTCTAACTGTACTCGCTACCCGCAACACGTTTGTTTTCAGCGCCATTCTGGTTGGGCGGTACACCCTACCCACCTCTCTTCCCGTTCCCATACTGCCAGATATCATTAAAACATCTACTGCCTCATGTTTCCCCGGCCTGCTGCCTCCTTAACATCTCAACTGACCTTAAAAAACAAAAACCAGTCCTCAAGAAACCAGTTACACACTCCCCTCCTTACATAAATATTACCAGCACAGGGAAAAAAATTATACTTTTTTCAAACACAAGGTGATGGAATTTAGTTCTAATGACCTAGTCCTTCAACCACTTGACCTTTGCAAATATTTTCCATTCCGGCCATCGTCAGCTAATGTTTGTTTATACAATATAGGGTTTGGAAATGTCCCTACCCTTCAAAGCTCTTTGGAACAACCCTAGGAAATTAATGTTCCCCAATACTAGAGCAGAAATGGTTTGGGTTTTGAGTGTGGCATCACAGCTAGGCCTACTCTAGCAGAAGCCGGAAGTCCAACATTGAAAAATGAAGCTGAAAATTCTCTTGCATGTGGACGTTTGACAGGCGTGACACTTATATAAAAGAGCTCCAACTTTGTCAACACCAATTATAAAAACTTCCAATTATGTCACTTGTTACAGTATTTTTTTTACTTGATTGTTATCACTCTTTTTTTCCAGAAGGAATAGGTTTTTGTCTTTTTCTCTTTGGGATTCGAGCACCGGTCACGGGTATTAGGAGTTCAAGTCATGACGACCTCATAAATAATTAGCGTGCAAGAGTACTGTAACGAATTTCATTTCCCAGTACTAGAGGAGGGATGGGACAGTTTACACGTGGGACAAACCGTACAAAAATCATTACTAATGAACTACGACAGGTTTGGATCTGAAAAAAATTGTACTTAGTGAATACGACGAAGCTTTCGTGAGGAAATTTTCGTCGAAAAATATTGAACCGTTTTTGAGAAAATAAATAAAAACTGAATTTTTGGCACTTTTTGTAAGAAATGGGTCCTGATTATTTCGTTGTAGCACTCACAATGTGTATCTAAAAGTAAAATAAAAATTACTTTTATCTAGCTGACAAGTTAGAGAATAACTCCTCCAAAGGTTTGTTCTAAAATCACTGTCCTTTTTTTGCACGAGATTTTAAACTCCAAAGGGATGATTTAGTACGATTTGGACTCACCCATTTGCATTGCCTTTTCTTGTTGTGAATAATCATTTTTACGAAATCGTGAGTTTCCTTGCACTGACTTGAGCTAGGATGATTCCTATATCGAAAGGGAGTATAACTGTTAAGTTTTCGTTTGGATATTTCAAGTCTATTATGTATTTTTACAAAAGGCTACCTATTAGTTTTCTTATGGCAAAACACACGGACAAATCGCACTACACCCAAGTCCAAATTGTATCCGCGGTATCTTGTTTTGGACAGTCGGAGGAGCCTCCAGTTTCATGGGTGTTTGATGTTATTGTTTGTGTTTTTCAAGCGTACAATATCTCATTTGATAGCCAGGACACCAGGTCATCTAACGATTATAGTTTTAGGCTACAATTTTGTCTCCACGTGAAGTGAAAAATAAACTACAGAAAAGTGTCCACACTATCCCATCCCTCCTCTACCTACTAGCTACTACTATCATATAATTTTTGGCATAATCTAATCGTTTTTAATAACAAGGACACTTTTATTAATTATATTAATGTCATAACTTTTTCTTTGAAAGCCGTTAATTTACTCTTCGTAACTAACTTCAATTTGTAACTTCCTAATAAAACGCAATAAATAGAAGTACTGTACATTTGGATAGTAAAAGGACATGGCCCTGTAACAACTACAATAAACAAGACCTTATACACACTTACTTTAAATGCAGACTACTTAACAGAGAACGGGAAATATTACTGAGACATTTATCCATTACAAAATGCACGTTAACCTCGACATTCTACTTACTAAACCAAGATTATTTCCGACAGCTAACAAATTTGTATGCTCCGCCCTGAAAAAAATAAATTTTGTACGTAAAGAAACTGACTGTCTTAAAGAGGCTTTTTATCATAGATGTAGACTAGATATGGCAATGAGCGCATCTCATGCTATCAAACATAGTTAAATACTGAAAAAAAACTTCCGTCAGAATTAGTCGAGTTTTCGACTCGTTAACCACCCTCGGTTCACATTAGTTGACATCACTAGAGTTTTCCTGTATTTGGATGTGCAATGAGACCACTTAATTAAATAGGCTCCGGAATGCGAAAGCGAAGTATCACTTTAACCGAAGTCACCTTACATTGCATGATGGATAACTCTGTATACAATTAGGCGGATTATACATTCAACCGATATTCAAATATATGGACTCTGTTGTTCTACTCTACGGCTCTAATTGGTACTAGAACCTATTCTTGACCCATGTTCCAGTTGTAACCCGGTTGCGAAATGGGGTTAGCTAACTTGCGTGGTAGCCCAAGTTAATCGAGTCGAAGACGGAAGTTCGTACTTCACTTGAAACGCCGATGCGCTAACCTGGGTTAAAAGACTAATGTAAACATAGGCTATGACGAAGGTTGGGACTTTTGAGGGGTAGACATCGTGAGATAAGCATGTAGAATAGTTACAGGGCAAGCCAACTGGTCTGAAGGAGTCCGTCAGGCTAAAATTAACGTGCAGGCGTCCTCGCTGCAAAAGAATGTGTGAGTCGTCGACCATGGTGACGCCTCATCCCCCAAAGTTCCCCAAAATAACACTTCTATGCAGGCAAAACCCCTTTTGAAACACGTGAGCTCCTTCTAGGATACAACACGTTTTTCAAGACGGGACCAGGCTTTCTCCTTGTTAAGAGATTACCAGCAGTTTTATAGCACTCTTTTCGTAATGTGTTTCGTGTAAAAGAATCTTACGGTTGGTAAAGCTGAACTGAAAAAGCGCTTTGGTTGCAAGTGTGGAAAAGCTGACTTACGATGTCGGAAGTGGACTTCTTCGTCTTCTTTTTCTTCTCGCCGTCGACTTTCTTCTTCTTTTTCTTCTTTTGCACGTTTTCAGCCGCGTTGAGGATTTCTTCCTGGCCGAGGTTCACCGGTTTCTCGTTTTCCTTAGCGACGTCCATTGCCTAGCGAAGAGTTTAACAGATGATTAGGTCAGACGAAGGAATCTTTTGTAAGGGGGAAATGAAGACGCCCCAATTGACTCACACGCTTAACAGATTGAACGTTACCAAAGAAACGATAAATTACGAGCTGTTCTGAAACTAAATTCTTTTGAGTCGTAATAAAAAATAAGTGTAAACCTATAAATAAACTGTAAGATTTTCGCTTCTTGCTAGAACGATTTGATATCTCGCACAACAATTATGGTTTTTCGAAATATTGATGATTCGATTTTCCTAGCCATGACCCCTTACAAAAAAGTGCTCTGTTCGATGTCGCCATTCCAATAAGAATATAAAACTATAGCATATTATAGCCAATCAATACAACAACATTTCGTCAACAGACGAAGCCTACACGGACTTAACCAACAGAGAGAAAGAAACGAAAATGAGTTAATTAATTCTGCTAAGAAGAGAATGAATAAAATCAATACGAAATTATGCATGCAGCAGAAAAGAAAAAACAAATCCTCACTGGTTTCAACTCAAGTTGAACACTTTCGAAAACTGTATAATTTCGCCGTAAAAACGGTCAATATAATTATTGACACTAAATGCAGTACAACCTACTCTCTCGGCCATCCCTATAATTTGACTTCAAGTTTAGCCCAGTTTATGTTAAGGTCCGTTCTGCATGTATCGATTGTATACTTCCTCGTAAAAAAAGAATCCTCCCAAACTGACCGTGTATGTCGTAAACACGCAGCGTTGGATGACAACGAATGTTACCAGGAGCTACTGTGGCTCTACTACGTATATGTGTATGCGAGAGTATCACGCAGAGATGCCGCTCACCCTAGGGCCGTGTATTTAGAATTGGGCCGTTTGCTTACATCTTCCCCTTCCCACACTTCCCCAACTTTGTCGACAAAAAGCAGGCACGTGTAACGTACAATGGTCTACTTCCATCCCTCTCAACTTCTATAACGTACGCCAGCCGTGACCAGGCCTTATCAAATCTCAAGGGTATTTATACAATATATTCATTAAACACCCTGAAATATTTTGCGACTCAATGAGCTATATCTAAATATGTTCCCCTTTATGGACTAAAAGAACTTAATTCATCTAGTGGACTCACGCGCGTTACGAGCAACACATTTCCAAATCTAACCAGGTCTACTTTATCCCCCCTCCACACAAGAAAATAAAGAAAACGTTTCGTTGATTTCAAATAAAACAATAGCATCCTTTAACGCTCCTGCGGTGAACTATATACCGAGATGTCCTGTTAAGATAGTAAACTATTGAATTTACATGACTGTACAGGATATCTTCGACGTGTCTGATTTGGTGATAGGCTATCAATAATCAATAGCTCAAAATTTTCGGTCCTAGTGACAATCGATAAAGGATACGGAAGTGGCGTCACTTGGGGCGTCATCATTTCGAATTTTGTTAGGAACCATATTTTAGGAATGTTAATCAGTAAATAACTCACATCATAATCCACAGGCTTGGGAGCACTCCGTAAGGCCACACCAAAAATGACATGCATAGAGTTATCCTTAGAAGAAGTCAAAGAAGAACGATAAGAAGGACATGCGTTTGGGTTAGTAGGGACCGTCGCCATGTTGGTTCCAACCCTCGGCTGCTTCGCTTCATTTACTGGTTTAATATGTTTTTCTTCCAATTTCATTTCTTCTCCGTTACAAACATCCTTTTCAGAATCAATTTCCATTTTCACACCAACTTGCTCTTCGTCATTATCCAAATACTCCTCCAGGGCAAGTTGGTATTCGTCCTCCCCCGCACAGGAATCTGCCGTTCCATTTACGTGTAAATCTTCGATATATTCCCGTCCGTCATATAAATCTTCCAAGGGACCGTTCTCCAAAATCAAGTTCGGGTCCTTTGACTCTTTAAATTCATTAAAATCCTCGCCAACTTCCATCTCTATCAATGCTGGCGTTAGAATTTGCTCTTGGTGAAGTTGTCGCTCATCTTCAACCGTTTCTTTCGATTTCGACTCTTGCCAAATTTCAATGTCTTCCGAGCGCTTTTGTTCGTGGTTTTCTTCCATATTTTGTCCAACAACCTCAGCAATATTTTGTTCAATATCCTCTTCATCGTTGAGTCGATGGTCGTCGTCAATATATTTTCCCAGGTTTTCTTCAATAAATTGTTCAAAATGCTCTTCACCTTTTTGTTCGTTTTTGTCTACAATATTGTTTACATTCTCGCTGTTCAGATTTTGCTCACGGTCATCGTCAAGTTCGCGTGCCTTGCGCCCAGCTTCCTTTTCTGCCTCTTCCCGCTCAATTTCTGCCTTGTGGGGGCAGACAGCATAGACTTGGACATTAATCGTAGGCGTGGTGTCATGGTGGACGATCTCGTAAGCTTCTTGTTCTTCTGATGCCTCTAATCCGTGCTCTACAACAGCAAAGGCTTCGCTTAACGTCGTCCTGCGCAACTTATCAGGCTCGTCGTCATACAAAAGAGCGTCATCGGAATTTTCGACGTAACCGATCTCCACGACCGGTGTCCGTTCAAAGCGTGACTCACCAAGCGAATCAACGAGCCATTCGTCAGGTGACGATTCTGCAATGACATTTGTCTCAGCTTCGGTGAAGACTGGGACGGGTTTCAAATCCACCAATAAACCTGCCAGTTCTTCAACCTCCTCATCCAAGATGGAATTCGGAGCTTTGTGCGCTGACAAATTCTCCGGCTTTGTTTGCACCACAACTTTGCGTTGGAACGCCAACTCCGCTTCGACGCTCTCTAACAAGGACTCAACCTTGTCGGTGCCACCGGAGGACCAACAGAGTGGGTCAGTGTCGTTGTCTCTGATCAAAGCTTCTTCTTCAATCACGCGAACAACCTGGTGCGGAACCGAGTCGAGTTCCAACAATGTCAAAGTTTCCGAGTGATTTTTACAAGAAGTCGCCGCGTCCGACAATGTCCATGTTTCTAAGGAATCGGCTTCCATGTCCATATCCCAGAGAGTCTGAGCCATTTTTTTTTCTATTGAGGGTCGAACTGCTCGTTGGGGAAGTAGTAACGATCGTGCACGGAAGTTAGTTTTCGCAAATGCCCCACACCAAAAAACCGACTATGTCACGCGCTCTAAGAGGTTATAGTACTAAAAAAACACACACACCAGTACAAAAGTTAAAGGAACTCAAGTGATAAGGGGGAATTATTCGTCGTTTAAGGTTACGCCACACACACGTCAGTCACGTACCGGTGACCCAAATTACTATTGTATGAAAAAGGGTCTCAAAATAGACGTCTCGGGGTAACGGGAGACAAGGCGATGTTACTTGATGGATGATGGTTGCCAGCACCAACTGCAAAACTGGAATAAACAAACAAGAAAGGAGGTTAGGCACGGGGAGAAATAGATATTTTGCATAGCATCCTACAATCGTAATCGCAAAAGTCGTACGTCAGCGGGGGAAGTACGCCAGCTTGTTTTACGCCGTACTCGGAAAGTGTAAACTTAGACGAACGGCGAGAAGGAATTGCAACGAAAAGCAAAGGGAGTGAAAGACTGATGGCCAATGCTTACAAGTTTGCATAATGCTTTACTGGGCCACTTAATACCCTCTCTTTCTTTTACTCGGCAAAAAAATGCGGAAAATGTGCGAACGATATACAATACGTGCTACATATTTTTTTTAAAAAAATCACCGAACATTTGAACTGATACAACCTAGAACCTACTCAATGAAAAGTGTTCACAAGTCAAAATTTATTGGAAAAAGTAACAATTAAAATTAACTGGGCATTCTTCGCCAAGAAATATATATTCGTTTTTTTTTGAGAAAACCATCGTAGGCTTACGCTTGTTGATGGTCCTGTATTTTGCTTGTATAGTTATCTTTATCGTTTACATTTCCACTAAGTACAGGTCAGAAAAGTTATAAACTTTTCTAATTAGGGGAGTATAGAGGAAATAAAAAAAGGGGGGAATATATTCGTTTGGGTACTAGAGATTCTCAGTCCAAACTGTATTGTCGCAAAACTTTTGAGAAACACTGAGCGGTGAATGTAAAATCGTTACGACAATTTTCCCACGTGACCGTCCGTAAAAAGATATTACAGTAGTGTTAACTGTTGGAAATAATAAACCTAAAAGTCACAGATTGTGAGACTCAGAGGAGTGAAACAAATTTTAAAGGCCTGTGGTTGTCGAACGGTCACACTTCAGGAATTCCGGAATTATTACGCCTAATCACTCCTAATGTCACCAACTAATCTGAGGAAGAAATGTTAACCATTTTCGTTTGGCTTTTACCTTCAAACAATCACCGCAATTTACGTTCGCCACAGCGAGACTTCCAACAAACCCCACAAGAATGGAATTCTTTCAAAGCTGACCGAACAATTCCCCATTTAATAACTGAAGATACGGATGGGAGCTTACCTGCATTATTTTGTTACTTTAAAGAGAGCATATTGGATAAGGTTTCTGCTTTTCTTGCAAGTAGAGCTTCTTTTTACTTCTCCTTGACAATCAAATTCCTTGAAGCTTGACGCGTCGCATTTTTTATTGCATACCAAACAAAAGCTTCTTCTATCTCTATCTTTCTAAGAATTCCTTCTCCCTTTCGTTACATCAATCCGAAAAACTCGTACTTTCATTACAACTAGCGAGTCTCAATAGCTGTCCTTTCATCAATTCAAAACAAAAGATCACCGTCTGCTCTTCAAAAAAGAAAAAATATTTCGAAACCAGTCAAGTACGTCACAGGGGGACAACAATCTTCTGCGTTCTTCCTCAAGTTTAATAAGATCAACTAACACAAAACAAAAAAGAAAAGCCTCGAGAAGAAGCCTTAAAAGTTTCACTCTTTTTTTCCAAGACGACGGAATCTGAAAGCACGGATAAAATCCGTTAGTGCCATATTGGAGGCGACATGTTTTGAAAACATAGCTAAGTTTTCTTATATTCACAAGAAAACAAATGTACTCGAAAAAGGAATAGACAGGAAAAGGTGTGTTCACTCATTAAAAGAGCCTTGTCTCTAAGCTTCTCCACGCTTGTGTAAAAATTCTTGAAGCGCGAAACATAGTATTCCGTACGATGCGGCAGTACTTTGACCCGGAATCGACACTCGAAACATAAATTGCACCCTTAAAACGCAACTCTTCTTGTGGGTCCCCTCCCCCCACCCCTCACGTACAACTCAATTTTGGTTACATTTATACTATCCTCAATGGCTTTTCAAACAATTCTGGAACTGTATTAAGATTCCAAACAATTCTGAAACAGTTTATCCTCGGCCTTAATTTCCGACGATAAAAGAAATCGTTCTCTTCTCCCTCAAGAAACAAGTTAAGGAATTTTTCGCATTGGAAATCTAAACTCTGGAGTCATCTACTCCAATTCTTTCTTATCTTCGGCACGTTCAGGGCCGGAAACAAAACTTTTCTTAATTCCCTTCCTGAAACTGTTATTCGTATCATTCCACTAAGGAGCTTATAACGTAAGATCTCGTTTAATCCGAGATAATTCTTATTTTCCTCTGCAACGATACACATACACACGAACTTACTTTTCTCATATCACTGGAAGCCTGATAAATAGCTATTGTTATTGACTTCGAAATCTAAAGGAGATTTCGGGAACCAGGTACCCCATAGTTTAACTATTAGGTACCCCCTAGTTCCCAAACTCATTTCCCCCTTGCAGTTCCCGGGCATTTTTTTTTTTGGGGGGGGTATGGTAACCGAGGCAAGTTGAATCATTTTTTATATTAATGACTGATTCAAGAGCTGCTGTGGGTTAGAGTTGTGGGTTCTCTTTGTCCCTCAACGAAAATAAATTGTGACCGTGAGTCATATTGAACAGATGGTCAACTGTTGAGTGAAATTTGAAATTGGCGGACGGGGACATGAAGAGGGGCTGGGCCTGGATAAATGGGGTTAGTAGAGGCCGGAGGGGGATGAATTTGGATGAAAGGGGGTGAAGAATGCAAATGACTAGTTTTTCGAGAGGTCTTCTCCCAACCTTCACAAGCCGTCTCAAGCTTCGGCTCCGGTTAGCTGGCGGGGAGTATATGATCCATTTGGCTACGGGTTAACAACGTGAGATTTAGGTGAAAACACGCATTAAGTAGAGAACGACCTCCTCGGCGTTTTTACATGACCTATGGCGGGAAAATTGCCCTTTCAACATGAACAAAGGAGCTCACAACATGTTTTGTACAATAATTCACTGCATTCCTTTTCGCTTTCTCTGGAAAGTATTTTATAAAGGATTAAGAAAGGAGCTGAGAAATTCATCAAAGTTAGAAAGGAATAGAACAGTATGTAAGAATACATTGTGACGGACGAATATCGGACAAAATACGCTACTTACCGGGGGAGGAAGACAGGGGGCAGAAGGATTCGATGGAGGAGTTCAGAGAAATGTCCAAAAATCGCGGGGGAGCGATAGAGTTAACCTATTTAAAACACAGCGTCTGACCAGGAGGGAGAACCTATACGAGTCTCTAGGAGAACGAAAGGGACAGCACGTACTACTTGCGTTCTAATTTGGTCGAACCCAAATGTAACACTCACAGTTGCCGGTGCTTCTTCGCACCCCACACGCTTACAAATACACAATCCAAATGGGCTCGAGTGGCTGAGCCTGAGCATTCAACAGTCGGCGGAAGGGTGAGCTTCGAATTTTGTTTCGACCGGGAATTAGGTCAGACAGCCAGCTATGTCCGCCATCTATGGAGATTTTGTAGCATTTCCACAACTTGTCCTATAACCATGAATTCCAGATACAAAAAAAAGATTATATAAACTGTTAAGGAATACGTTAATTACTTTGTAAAGCTTATGAGCGAGTCAGATATATATGGCGTATTGGACACGACGATGTGCTTTACTGCGAACAGTTGAGAATAGGATGAACCTAGGGTCCGTTACATTGGAGAGGCGGGCGCAGTCTACAGATTCATTAGCTAGAAATTGGTTGAATAGTTTAAAAGCTGCCTTGCTTCTCATCTGGTATGTCTAAAAGGATAAGTAATAACTAAAAAGGAGAAAAGGTACATCGCAGTGCACTAAATGGATGGCGTATTTGAATTGTGGATTTATTGGAACTGGCCCAGACTTCCTGAAACATGATTTACAAATGAGCTTTGTTGACTGGCGTATTAGAAAACAGAGACGTGCAGTTCTACGTCAGCTTTCTTGTATTTTCATATTAACACTACAGAACGCCCTTAATTTCCCTTGCACTTCCAAGGGAACGTAGATGGAAACGATTGAGGAGTCCTGACGCCTAGTTTGGCAGCCTTCATTTTCACTTGAGATAATTGAACAACCTGTGAGTAAGCTGTGAAAAGAACAAGGATCATACGTTAGTTTTTCCGTAACTTGTAAAGAACTATTCTGAGACGTACGCAATGATCAGCGCAATGCAAGTAATCAATGAGCTCTTCGGTGCAGGTTTCCGTCGTTTGGGATTTGCTATTGACACGATCATTGCAGGTATTCAATCTTTCTAAAAGGGGGGCGCATTCCTTAGTCTGACTGCATTCTTCTTTGACTTTGATCATGGGATCCTATACATCTCCAATAAAAATCATTTAATGCTAGAAAAATGCGCAGCTTTTGAATGATAATATATTCTTACGACTAAGTCTTCCTCCTCTTGTGGAGTCTCCTCTTCGACCGCAGCAATTTGTTCTTCATTATCGGCCATTGTTATAGGAATTTTACACCCGATCCGCCGAATAAACAAAACTTACGGAAAAAAGATGGCGACGGAACTAGACTGAAGGTTGCCGCGTTAAGAACACTTCGGAACACAATAGTTTGCTCTAGAACATAATGTCACCGTATTCTAAATGTATTATAATAAATTAAGTGTAATAATTTTTGCTGTTTGTGTAACTAAATTTGGTATTCTTCCATATGGCACTGAAGGTCGATTGACGTCACGACTGATGTCAACAGTAAAGCTTAACAGACTTTAATGATTCGCAGTAATGAGTTTGGGATGGGCTTAAAGCCGAGGCAAATTCATAATCAACACGTGAATTCAAAGTGAACGGGTGATGGGTTCTGGAATGGGGCCTGAGCAGTTATCTGCTCTCCAAGGAATTGTCAATCCCGGTGACCGCATAATCACAATATCCTTTTAAGAAAACAAAAACATCAGTTCACACTTTAAGCCATGAACTTCTCTCTCTATGTTATTGGAAGAGTGCATGCGTGTTTTGAATAAGTTTGTTGTCACCCTTAACTTGCCTGTTTTTCCACGCTGTAGAAGCAGGTTTAGTACAAGAATGGATTCGGACCAACAGAGTCGTCGCTTTAGTAGAACACGGCTCCGAACAAGCAGTTTTTGTTTTTGTCACGTGCAAAACACCATTTTTAGTGTCCACGGACCTTACAATTGAACAGATTTTACCTATTGACTGCGATTTTCGCTGCGAATTAGGTAAGAATTTTGGTATAACACTACTGAGGAATTATTTATTTATTTATTCTGTTATTATTTTTTCTCGTGCTCTTAGTGTGTTAATGTATTAATTTGTTTGATTTTTTAGATACATCCAGCTCTGAAATCGTTAGTACAGACATTTTTGTAAAAATCTCACGTCACCGTATTAAGTTATTATTTGAAATGTTACCGGGGTACCGTGCAAACAAATTCGTAGACGAAGTCGTCAAAGCTACCGAAGGTAAAATTTATACACATAATATTATGAAAATAAAAACAGCAATTAGTAGCCTAACATTTTAGACGCAAAGATTAAAAATAAAATGAAAGTTAAAGAAGGGAAGAATCTTTGAAAAAGGAAGGGAAAAAAAGGATCTTCTCATTAGCGTAAATGGCTTTTTGGGCGTTAATGGGAATCTTGTTACCGTAGCTGCGGGAAAACGCCGAGACCCGCCCCCAGATTTCGCGTGGATTAAACCCTACCATAAGATTATCGACCCCGAGCTAAATGCTGCCACACCCAGCGACACTTCCCTCGAAAGTCAACATGAAGAAACGGGCAAAGACTTAACCGCCGACGAAATTACAAGAAAAGTAACGTTGTTGTAAAGTCTCGTTTTAGAGTTTTTCTACGGAAACTAACATCTTGTTTCTTTCCGGACTTTTCCTAAGCAGCCAGTAGTCGATTTAGACGGCGCCGATGTCGCGCTACCTCGATCGAGTATTGCGTCTGGCACAACTTCTATTGCAGCTCGAGAGACGGTAGTCAGACACCAAATGGCAATACGGGAAGAAGCGTATACCGATATTCGAAAATTTAAGTAAGGAATCGTATGAACCCTTCGATGTTTTCTTTATGTCGTATTTTCCGAACGGTTGTTTCTCGTCGTCTTCTCCAATATATGTTTATTCTCTGTCCGTTTTTGTTCATTTGATACATATTTATTTTCCTATTTTTTATTTTTAAAAAAATCTATCTGTTCTACTCAATACAAGCTGGCGCAGGCTTGTGCTTGTCCTAAGTGAATTTATCTGTTAGCCATTTACATATGAAGGAGGTCGTCCAATAAGTTAGGATATAAATCTGTCATCTGGAAATATATTTTTTTTTTCTTAGAGCTAGAAAGCACGTTAGCACTTGGCGTGTTATCTCTTTTTAGTGAGTGTTCGCTTAAGTGTTCCACAAGAATTCTCAAAATTTCTTCGACGATCTCAGAAGTTGTTACTCGTACCATGTAACACTAGCAAGAAAATAAGTTATTAATTCACTTTCTTTCTGTTTTAGAGTATTTGCCGGTACTTTTAACGTGAATGGCCAAGCCCCCACGTTAGGCTTAGCTGATTGGTTGTCAGCAGACGAAGACCCGCCAGATATTTACGCAGTGGGCTTCCAAGAATTGGATTTAAGCAAAGAAGCTTTTTTGTTTAACGAAACGCCACGCGAAGAAGAATGGCTGTACGAAACATTTTCATTTTTCAACAATAAAATGAATAAAATGAGGAATGCTTATATCTTTTTTCTTTGTCTTGTTTGCTTTTACGGGGAATAATGCTGGAAAAACAGGCGAGCAGTTTTAACAGCACTCCACCCTAAAGCTAAATACCGGAAGATTCGCTTGGTTCGGCTTGTCGGGATGATGTTGATCGTGTTCGTCCAAGAAAGACACGCAGCGTATGTACGGGGCGTGGCTTCCGAGGTCGTTGGGACAGGCCTCATGGGCAAAATGGTAAAATTTATTATTTAATAAAACCCTATAGAAAACTAGTTGGATTACTTTTATAAAGACAAATCAAGTCATAGATGTAAACAGTAATGGGGAAATAATGGAATGATAAAGAACATAAGGCGTTAATTAATATAAAATTATCTGTTGATTCGTCTGATAGTTCATTTGTTATGGATACTTTTTGTGTTGTGTGGTTGAGAAACTGTTTTTAATCGTCTAGTCAAGATTTTTTATGATGTATTTCGTTTCAGGGCAATAAAGGAGGCGTGGCGGTACGGCTGGAGCTCCATAGTACATCAATGTGTTTTGTAAATTCGCATCTCGCTGCACATCTCGAAGAAGTGGAGCGACGCAATCAAGATTACCACGATATATGTTCGCGTTTAACGTTCTCTGCCTCCATTCCCTCCAAATCCATCAAAGACCATGAGTATTTTTTTCTTTATTCTCTTTTTTTCTCTACTTTAATTTTTTGGTTCTTACTTCTCTGTCCGAGATAAGAACTTGCGTATTTTTCTTATTTGTGTGTATTTCAAGGAGTTTTTAATCTCTTTTGGTGTATACTGCATTGTCAAACAAGTTGTCGAATGAGAAAGTGAAATAATTCCGTTTTTTAGTCAAGTCTTCTGGTTGGGTGATTTGAACTACCGGTTAAATGACACCGACGCGACAGACTCAAAGTTACTACTCGAGAAACAAGAGTATTCTGAATTCTTGAAGTATGATCAACTTAAGCAACAAATGGCTGCCAAACGAATCTTTGCGGGCTTCCACGAAGGTCTTATTGAATTTAAACCCAGTTATAAGTACGACCCTGGTACAGATAATTGGGACTCCAGGTAAATACAATACATAGCAGGGCCGTACCCAGGATTTTGATTTCGAAAGTTTCGGGGGCTGGGTGTATGCGATTTTTGGGACATATGGACATTCTATATTCACTATAATAAAAAAAAAATTTGTGTGTGTGGGGGTCAAACCCTCTACCCCCCCCCCATCCCCCTCCCAGGGTACGGCATTGATACATACTTACGGAATTTAACGGAATTAAACAAAATAATTTCGACATATATTGCATTAAAATTTTTAGCGAGAAAAATCGGGCGCCTGCTTGGTGTGATCGAGTTTTGTGGAAAGGGGAAGGTATTGGTTTAGAAAAGTACCGGAGTCATCCCAGCGTTATGTTAAGTGACCACAAACCTGTCAGTGCTCTCTTTGAAATCGACGTGAGTATCAAATTTGCTAACTAGAATAGACTATGTATAGGAAATTGAAGGAAAATGTGAAACTTGCGATATTTTAGGTGAAAGTTATTGACACGGTTCGGTACCGACGAATCTACGAAGACGTCATGAAAAAGCTAGATAAACTTGAAAACGAGTTTCTACCTCAAGTTGCGGTCGATACCACTGAAATTAACGTTGAAATCGTTAAATTCCTCGAACCTAAAGCCCGTTCGTTGACCATTGCCAATACAGGCCAAGTAAATCATATTTACGAAAAATTCTTGAAAGGAGAAAAGCTCGAAAGAGGAAGAAAACTGAAATGAAATATGCTATTGTAGGTCCCAGTTCAGTTTGAGTTTGTGAAGAAACCCAAAGATGACAGTTACTGCAAAGCTTGGCTCACGATCGATCCTTGCAATGGTTTTATTATGCCAGGTATGTTGGTAGTGGGCAAAATTCATGCAAGATTTATTATTATTTTTCCCACTTGTGTCCGTCTTTATAGGAGAGAAATGTGATGTCACGCTGGAGGTCTGTGTTGATAAAAAAACAGCACATTCATTAAATTCGGGACGGGACCAGTTGTACGACATTTTAGTGCTCCACTTAGAAGGTGGCAAAGACATCTTCATCACAGTTAGCGGTAAGTCTTCTGAATGCTTCATTAACAGCAGCATAACGAAAACATATGTAGACTGTAGCCTTTCCTGCCCTTCAGGCTGTATCCCCTAGAGTCAAGAGAGAGAAATGGCCTTTATAAGCGTAAATTGGTGCCTAGGGACGGTTTTCGATTTTTAAAACGTAGTAATCTAGTCCTTAGGTAGATTGAGGTTTCAAGCTAACTAAATCGTACTGAGCAATTGTGTAATGTTGATAGTTATCTTGTTAACACGTTTCTATATGGGCAGCAGTTGTTTTAATTTTTATATTCATATTTTATTGAGTAAAAAGTTATTAAAACTGAGGTGGAATTTAGGAGAATACGAACGAAGTTGCTTCGGGTGTTCGTTAGAAGCTTTAGTACACATGCATAGCCCCGTGCGAGCCATCTCGTCTGGTCAATTGGCAGCTTTGGTAAAGAATTCGATATTTCTAAAGCGTTTTAAATGTTCGCGACTCAGTTTCCTTGTAAATTTTATACTACTTAGGAGAAATCAGCTTACCAAAGTACCGCTGAGTTGGAAGTTGATTCGTTACAAGCAACCTTGGCGGTCCCTAAAGAACTGTGGTTTCTTATTGACGAGATTTATCGACGAGGGATGACCGTATGCGGTTTGTTTGAACAACCGGGCGTGACTACAGACATCTGGCACATTCGCGATGCTTTGGATACAACAATGCCCGAAGAACTCCGTAAGTTCCCCCCTCTTCCTCCCGAAATCAATCGTAATCTTCTTAATCTGCTGCCCTCTAGCGGGAAGTATTCACAGCGTAGCAGAAGCTTTGCTGATCTTCCTGGAAGCCTTGCCTGAGGCTATTATACCTTCGTGGCTGACAAATAAAGCCTTGGATACCAGTCCTTCCTTTCCGTTGTGTAAAACGGTGAGTAATATCGAACGTCTGAGAACGATGTCAAGAATTGGACTTAATTAATGTATGACATCCCTTACAGATTATTCCACTAATGCCGACATCTCATCAGCATGTATTCAGGCATCTATGTGCGTTTCTCAGAGAAGTACTACATCATAGTAGCAAGAATGGATTGGATGCGAAAACCCTAGGTACGTAAAACAAAGATCAAACGAGTTATAGCTCAATTTTCCGAATGTCAGACTTATCTTTTACATTTGATTTTGTTTTTTACCTTTTCTTAAATACATTGTTGCAGCGGCGGTGTTCAGTAGCGCTTTCATGAGAGACCCGCCCAAGCCTCCTGAAAGTAATGGCCCCATGAAGAACCGAGTCGTGCCCAGTCAGCAGAGTGTAGATCGTAAAAAATCGACTTTCCTTTACCATTTCCTCGTTAATGACTTGGACGATTGACAAAGTGCTCCCCAACAATGAAAGAAGTAAACAAGTAAAACCACCAAAATGCAGTTTTTCGAATTTGGAAAGTCATCTGACGAAAACAAAGTGTATTCTTTTCTCATTCTAAGCTTTTCTGTGTATTTTGGTCTCCCCGTATTCCGAAAATCTATACAAGTCTAGCTCATCCCGCTATGCCCAATTACTGTGTTTTCAGCAATCGGCAGTTTTACGTGAAGTGGCAAATCTGATTTAAAAGTTTCCGTTCCTCTAAATTAAAACAATTGCACCCTTATACTTTTGCTAGTAAAGCAATATTAAGCTAATTTGACTACTTCGCAAGAGTGAATTCTTTTGTCTAGTTAAAAAACAAAGTTGTTGGCAATTTCCCCCAGAACGTTGAAGCATAAGATTGTAATATGGTGTGGTTTCGGGAAAGGGGGTCCTGTGAAGAGTTTGAAGATTCTTCTATCCTCCGCCCTACCCAAAGTACTATTAGTCAAATACACCGTTCATCGAAACATATCGCATGTTTTTTTTTACTATTTATTGGACACTTGTGAGAGAGGTTCGGTATCCGTACGTTCTTGATACTGTAAAAAAAATCCCGGGTCTAGTAAGTTACGGTACAAAAAAACGTATAGTGAACAGTTCGCTCAAATGGCTATGCATGCCCAGGCAAGCGGCGAGTTCCTTCCGCGGTGCCATGCTATTGCCGAATAGTCGAGGCAAACAGGGAAAGGGCAACTCGCGGGTTATGAAGTGTGAATAGATTTCACAACTTGTAGCAAATTCTTTTTCGTTCTGTAAACAATAAAGACTTATAGACATTTTGTGTGCGATGACGTGCGTTAAATTATTTTCAGACTTCAAGTCAATTAAATGCTCAACATTGAACAGTTTTTATGTGGTTATAATTGAAATTCATAGTTATTATAGCACAAAGTAGATTTTTTTCTTTCGGTTTCTAGGCTACACCAGTTGTACGAGAATCTGCTTAGAAGAGACACCAGTTATTTTATCTCATAGAACTCCTTATTAAGTTATTTTCATTTGCTCAAGATGCGGTAAATGAAACCAATACGATTATACAATTGACTTGTATGTTGGAAAGTCAAGTATGATGTGACTTCCAGTAAAATAATATTTTAAAAAATCTTTTGTGGCTCGCATTTCCTTCCCGAACAGTTAAGAAAACCTCCGCGGACCGCTTGTCCTACTGCCTTGACATCCCCGCGCTCATTATACAGTACCTCTTTTCACCCTTCACATTTTTTTTTGGAGGGGGACCGTACTGTGTATATACAATACTTCCGCTGTTACAACAGAAGGACTCGTTTGCTGAGCCATAGTAGGTCGTAAGATATGTATGTATCGTACCTCCCAGTTATCAGGGATACCACAATGGGAGAGGTGGGTATTGGAGAGGTGAATAAAGAGGATACACAATAATGCCAAACCAATTTGGTGACTACTCAGACCGCCCTAAAACTATCGACTTGACCTTTTTGTTACATTCCGTCGTCAGTAAGTGATCTATAATAAATGAACCTCGTTTCCCTCAGAGTAACAGACATAGCCAAACAAAAGAACTCGACAGCCATGAACCAACACGCAAACGCTAACCCAGCCCTGTGCAACACATTGAGAGCAGGAGATCTGTTCTCTCTTGCGAACCGTTGCACGTTTCAGTTCCCATTCAGCCAGTCGACTGGTACCAGGCCTTTTTCATGCTGTAAATTGATTCTCGCTTCGACTTAGCGACAGTAGTCGAAGAATACCGGCCAGTGATGGTAGTTTGGGGACGGTGAAAGTGACGCAGCAATGAGTGTACGGTCGTCCACCACGCCTTCTATGGACCAGGCATTGTTGCAGCAAGCACTATTACCACCCCATCGCAGACCGACGGTCAAGCCGGTTGTAGTTCGTTCCGCCCGTGAGAGAGTCCATTTCTGGCTTACCGCCTTTTTTGCTTTGGCGGCAGTTGGTTCTCTATCAGCGTTACTAATGCTCACCCCCTTGTGGGCGGAGCCAGCATGGGCCTCCCTTACCGCTGGGTTACAAGCTAATCCAGTCACTTGTGTGACAGACCGCTGGGAACAAGTAGGCGGAGTTGGCGGTCAATGTGCGTGGACTTCTTGCCGCCAAGGCTGCACGAGTGAAATTCATCGCTGCCATCATGTGTATGTTAATGTGTCGCTACTACCCTGGGGCTATACTCAGCTATTGCTGCAAAAGTATATGCCAAATATCACGACCACGATGACGCCACAACAATTTGAGAACTTTACCATAAGTAGCGATATTACCACTGAGTTTACCACAGTAGAAAATGTAACAACAGAAACTGTAACTACGACAATGACGGCCATAACGGAACTAAAACCAAGGACAGCGTCTTTCAATCCGAAACGCTCAGCCGATAATCCTCGCATCAATCAAGGTCGCTTGCGAAGTCGAAATAATGACAAGAACCGACATGCCGTTACGACGCTGTCGCCAGATGCCAATTCGAAGTTTGGCCTGACGAACTGGTCGTTGTTACGAGATCTTTCAAAGCAGATCATCTTACCGTCTAATCGGACGTACTTGTTTGACTTCAACGCCACAAACGTCCGGTTAATGATAAACATAAAAGGTTAGGTTATACCGCACAGTCTATTCGTACGTTTGTAACGGATGGTCTTCTGGGGCGAAAGCTTCAAGTATGCGTGTAACGAGGAGATTTTTCAAAATTCACATAAAGTAATCTAACACGACCTTTTTATATTGCTCGAATTTTATTACTACAGTGGAGTCCGCTTATAATTATGGGCTCGGGACCGGACTGAAGTTATCGGTACATCAGGACTTACACCAAGCCAGAACTCACCAATGAAGATAACAAAGCGTAGTGATAAGTTTGTGTTATGGTTTTTAATAGCGATTCGAGAATTAGCCTTTTTTTCGCAAAATAATAGGTGATGACGCACTGCTTAGCTTTCTTCTGAATTAAAACATACATATAATTCTGTGCTTGCTTCTCTTTCTCTCCGTGGTGCTTCTTGAAGTGGATGTTATTCCGTTTTTTCCACCTTTCAAGCCACCCAGTTGTGGCTTCGAAATCCACGATCCCGTGATCTTTAGCAAGTTGCTCTGCTTTTTCTTTCAAAATAGGTCCATTTATAGGCAGCTGTTGGCTGCACGTTTGACGAAGCCACCTCAGTAGTGTAGCTTCGACGTCTTCAGATTTACCGACTCTTTTTCTCTTTATATTAGATGCAAGTTCTTCCGCCAATCACTCAGGATGTTCTCCTTTTCTTTGTTAATTTCTGATATCATTGACTGTGATACACCAAACTGCTCTGCAATTGAGACTTGCGTTTGCATGTTTTCAAGTAAAGCCACAATTTCCTCTTTTGCTCCATCTTTCCCTCCCAATTTTCAGCGCTGTACTGAACGTTGTCATGGAGAAATATCGAAGGTGGGAGGCTGTGAAAGCTGGTTATGTCAAAATTGTGAAAGCATGTTTTAATTCTTCCGTAGACTTGTCGGCTGCAACGTTCAAAAATTGTCGGTCTCAAGGCACCGGTATAGCCGAAGCTATAAACCATTGAAAATTTTATCGGTAAGGGCGGATTTTCATTATAAACGAAGTTATAAGCGGACTTCACTATCATTGGATTAAATGGGACGAAAACGGGACCGTAATTTTTGCATCAGTAAACACGGATTATCGTTATATTACGAATCGTTATAAATGGATTCTAGTGCACTTGTTTCTGGAATGAAAGCATTTTAAATGACTTTTGCTAATTATATTTACACGTCTATTCGTGAAATGTAAAAATACCATGACTAGATATCGAGTTCGTCACGGTCGCTAAAGATATGTTATAGTATATACACTCTACAGTATCGCTAAAGGAAAAATACGCCGGTTTTCCTTTTCGGGAAAGGCCACGTTTGCTTCCACTTTTAAGTTTTTGTACGTATATACATGTATAAGGGATGTTCGGGATTGGCGGACATGATTGACTTTAGAGAGTGAAGATTTAGTGTGAGATTTGGCGTTTAACTCGGAAAAAAATTCTTGGGAAGTATAATATGGAAAACTAGCCAGGTCCGTACCCAGGATTTGGGTTCGGAGGGAGGTTTTGGGCAAGATTCCATATCGAGAGGGGTGTTGAAAGCTCTTACACAGGACATTCTCTGGGATTTTCGTATCATTTAATGAATTTTCTCTTGTTATCGCCCCTAGAAAAAAGAAAATTTCGGGCGGGGTGGGGTGGGGGTGGAGAGACCTGGGTACTGCCTTGAAGCAAACGCATTTTCATTGCAAGTATGTCATTTAAGAAAAATCATCTGGGCAACAACTACGCTCACACCGTCTACAAATAAAAGAAAAATAATTCCGGGCGCTTTCGAAACGTACGCTCGTATCGTACTTCTCTACAGCGACGTGCTATATGCGAACCAAATTAACCAGAGGGGTTAGAGTTTTATATAACTCCCTTGATTTTTTTTTTTTGGGGGGGGGGGAGGAGAGAATGGCAGCCATAGGAGAAATTTGCATGATCGCAGTAAAGCCGTATGACAAAATAAAGAGTATTCTCGACAAATTCCCTGAGGAAGTTTAGAACACAAAGGTTACATTAATGGACTATGGACTAATGGACTATATTCAAGGACGCTAAAATAATTTACATTATTAGGCTGTGGTTACCCCCCCGAGGTGACGTGCTCAGATTTTTTGCCTTGGGTAGGCGAAGAGTTGTCTGTTTTCCCCTGCTACGTATCTCCGTTAACTCTCAATTTGGCGGTAGTGCAATTCAACCCTGCCCATTCCTGGTTCCTTCTCATCACTTGTTTCGTCATCCCAGCGGCTCTCTTCATCTTATTCGTCTTTTTCATCTGCCTCCTGAAATGCCACTGTCATTGCAAATCTAGGCGTCGTCGCTCCACTCTCAAGGACGTCGCGCCTTCCAGTCGGCCTTGGAACGGCAAAATGCGATCAACCTTCAACTTTGGCCGCCAACGGTATTACGAACCTGGTGACGACTCCGCCTTCGGAAGCAGTAGCGATTCTCCCCTAAGCAATTGGGCCAAGCTCCAACAATGGGCCAAAGGGCATCTCCCTAATCGCCAGCGAGTCGCTAGCAACGGGCAAGCAAAAGATTCTAAACAACGCTGACATTTCTCTTTAACTCTTTACCTGTTTTAGGGTCTGGTCCACTAAACTACCACACTCTCCTGACGAGACGCTCAAACTCCAAGTAGTGCGACTTGCTTAACAAACTCGAGAGATATTTGTACGTAATCGATTTTTACCGTTCCGAGTTATAGTGGAGGGCAAAAAACGAGTAGATGACATTGGTTCTCGGTTACGCCATACTCGTATTCCTTTGTAACGATACATGCCAACAAGAGCAAAAGAACAAACCGTCCCACGCCCTTAAAATCTTTCACTTTTGTTCATTAAACAATGGATTGCACTAAATTGTAACAATGTAGAGAATCAAAAAATCATTAATTGAAGCAAACGCCAATAACGTAATGATAAGAAAGACTAGCAAATTGACCAAAGTATTCAAGAAAACGGAACCTCGATTTAAGGGACTAATAGACGTGAGAGGTAGTCACTGACGCCTAATGTCCCTAGTTTCCTAATGACATTTATGCAATGTTGATAGACAAATTTGTCACAAAAATTGTGAATTTATTACTAGAGAACTGCACGCACATACATTTTATAAATGTACAAATTATACAAACACGAAAGCCCCTTTTTCTTGGTTAAAGGAATAATATGGAACGAAATTACGGGATATAAGAAGGTTGATATTGCCAACTGTTTTTGATATCCCTTAAATTGAGGTTCTACTGTAGAGAAAAAACAGGCGTAGTGTAATGAATTGAGTTATATAATGCGTTATATAATGAACTACGAAGTACTAAGGGAATTTTCAATATAGCGAAATCACTGGGGAAAAGACTGGTGGCAATAAAGCCTTCATGCGCACGAATATTTTTACTGTACTAGTTACATGAAATAAACTGAAGCTTACTACATGGAAAACCTCCCTTTCTATGAATCACTTGAAGTAGGTACAAATACACACAATCTCAACAAAACTCGGCAGTTACTAATCCTCAAAAAGGACTTCGTCGATAGGAATATCATGTTCCGACATGGGAATTGCACCATTAGGGATTACGACTTCTTTGAAAGCCAAAGCGATCGTTTTGGGAGTCGCAAATTTGTCCGCATAGGTCCGTAAAAATTTGTCATAATAGCCTTTTCCCCTCCCTAATCGATGGCCGTCACATGTAAAAGCTAAACCCGGAATAAGGATTAAGTCCAGGTCTCCTAGAAATGAAATAGAAGAGATAGGGTCGTGTAAGTCACAACATTGAGGTCACGAGCATCTTTTCACACACGCGAAGATTTGATATGTTCCTTGCTTACGGAAAATGAAAGGGAAGAGAGGATTATTTATAACGAATGAAATACAGTCACGTAAGCTAAAAGGGCGAGGACTGGAGAAACGAATATAGTGAACCTTGTTGGAGACAATCGTCCTTCGTGTCGAATTCCGAAGGTTGTGGAATATTCCACGACGTCATTGGTAACCTTTCCAAGTCTTCTAAAGAATAAATGCGGACCATGGTCATGAAAGTGCTACGCGGGGCATACCTGATAAAAGTAGAAATAGACAAATAGATTTGACCAGCATGACAAAGATTTGTGTTTCAAAACCTGGGAATATAGCAACGTTTTCCTTTACGGAAGACGTCCTCGACTATTTTCGATGTATCTATTTCGTCAGGCAGACTAAGAAAAACAGAAATGCTTTGGCTGGAAACGTAACTCGGATGCGAAAGAACCTGCAAACACAATATATATGTTATAGGCCTACCTCAGCAACAGGTTGGAACAGCGAAAATAACAAAACGCTAAGAAACACTGAAAAAAACTTATACAATTATTACTTTTGAGGTTACTACATGTGACTGCCGAAGTTTTTCTTCGGGAGAAAGTTGCTGGATACGTTGCTTAATAGATTTTCTCAATGCCGCTTTTGCATTGTGAAAAGTTGTCATTTTTGTGTGTGAACACCTGCTTGTGTTTACATGGGTAAATATTTGAAACATGCCAAGAGAACCATCTGGCGTCTGTAAAATCAAATCCTTATCTCGTTTCCCTATATCGTATCGGAGCTCGAATTTGGACCATTTCGATACTAAAGCTTGTTTTTGTTGTGGGGCAACAGGAAATTACGAATCCCTGTTTAAAGCAGTGTTTTTACCACTCGTTAGTTCGTACTTCCGTGACTGCGTAGTCCTTCCTCGTGATTTTGCATAGATCGTATAGTGAACACGAAATAAGGTTTTTATAAAGTCCAAGAATGCCACAGACTTTGCAAACTGCTATCGTTTGGAAGAAGTTGGTTGGTTAATGGGCTCTTTCTAATGCATAACTACCAACCATAAATATGTCGATGGCTTTTTCGTATCAAAACAACTACCAACCGTTTCTAGCCGATACTGACAACGAAGACAATGGTAATGCAGAAAGTGGTCTCCTTATTCACGTTGTTCCCGAGAACAGTAAGGGTAAGCAAAAACAGGCCTTTCATTTCCCTTTCTATTCCTTGCATACTTCTAACATTTCGCCCTTCCAGCCCGTTGGAATCACATAGAAGACCTGGATTCATTTTTTGCTCGAATTTATCATTACCACCAAGAACATGGCTTCACTTGTATGATGTTGCAAGAGTTCTTGGAGCTCGTCCAGTTTGTTTTCATCGTTGTATTTTCAACGTTTCTGCTCCAGTGTGTGGACTATCCTGTGCTATTTCGGTATGTGTGTCACCGTGAAGACAACTTTATTTCAAAGATAATTATGCGATGGAAATGATTTAAACTTTGTTTTCGTTTCTAATTTATATTCGTAGAAATTCTTTGCCAAATAACGTTAACGTCACTCATAAAACTACGCTATCCGACGTCGTTATTGATGGTCAGACATGTATAGCTGGTTTTGGCCCTGGTCTATGGATGTGCTTGCTCGTAGCGTTCGTATTTTGGGTACTGCGTCTCATACGAGTCATCTACCACTGTTTCCAGTATTGGGAAATCCGCAGCTTTTATCGCACAGCTCTCAAAATAAGCGATGTAATCCTTTTCAAAAGCGAGATTTCTTACCCCAAAAATATACTTACTATATTGAACTGTATCGTAATTTGCAAAACTAGTCAGATTTGGATAACTTAACGTGGCATGATATCCAACGAAAAGTCCGCGACGTCCAGCGTGATCAACAGATGTGTATCCATAAGCAAGATTTGACAGAACTGGATATCTACCATAGAATACTCAGGTACAATTTTCTCAGTTACTAATAAAGTAGCTATGCAACTTCGAAGTAAGTAAGAACATTAATTCTCATTCTTTTTAGGTTTAAAAACTATATGGTTGCTCTGGTCAACAAATCTGTCCTTCCCGTTAAGTTTGAGTTGCCCCTTGTTGGCGACGTGGTATTTCTAAGCAGAGGACTGAAATATAACCTTGAGATTTTGCTTTTCTGTAATAATTGTATATTTTGTGTCAGACGAGGAAATTCGGGGTTAACATTTCCAAATTCCTTTCGTTGAAGGGGGTCCGTGGGCACCGTTTGAGAATAACTGGCACTTAAAAGATGATTACCGTCGAGCCAGCAAACGGAAAGAGTTAGCAGACGCATTAGCGAAACACATTTTATGGGTTGGTTTGATCAATCTAGCCCTGTGTCCATTGATTCTGCTGTGGCAGCTTCTGTACGCGTTTTATAATTATGTTGAAGTAAGAACACAAGTTCATAATTTGTATTACGAGGAGTACTGATGCTAATGGTTTGGTTAGGTAATCAAAAGAGAACCCGGAAGTTTGGGAGCCAGACGATGGTCCATGTACGGTCGTTTGTACCTACGTCATTTCAATGAGCTTGATCACGAGCTTAACGCAAGATTAAACAGGGCCTATCGTCCCGCGACGCATTACATGTCCATCTTCACATCGCACATTATGACAATCTTAGCGAAGTAAACATATTCCTGTTGTATCCATGAACTGACCATGTCGTGAAGCAGTTATTACCATCACGAAATCCCTTGACACTTTACTTAGGAATATTGCCTTTATTGCTGGAGCAGTATTAGCTGCGATGCTGCTTTTAACTGTTTATGACGAAGACGTCCTAACTGTTGAACATCTTTTGAGCATTATGACAATTTTGGGTGCAATTTTAGCTGGTTGTAGGTCAGTATGAACAAGGAATGCGAGCTATCCAAATTTGCTAAGAAATAATATACATTTTTGGTAAACACATATTTTTAGAGTTTTTATCCCTGACGAAAACTTGGTATGGTGTCCCGAGACGCTTTTAGAAGCCGTTCTAATTCACGTCCATTATTTACCTGAGCAATGGAAAGGACAAGCTCATACAAGCAAAGTACGAACTGAATTTGCTCAGTTATTTCAATATAAAGTGGTAAGAGTCTTTCAATATCGAAAAAGTCATTCAACTTTATTTCCGCACCGTTGTTATACTTGTTAATAGGTTTACTTGTTGGAAGAGTTGCTCTCGCCTGTAGTGACGCCATTGATGCTTTGTTTTTTAATACGCCCCAAAGCTTTAGAAATCGTGGACTTCTTGCGGAATTTTACAGTAGAAGTTATTGGCGTCGGTGATGTGTGTTCCTTCGCGCAGTTAGACTTACACCGCCACGGAAACGCGCAGTTGCAAGCCAGCATTCAGTCCGATTTGCAATCGAGTGCTTCGCTAACTCCCATGGACGAGCGTTTTAAGGTTCTTGACTTTCAAACTAGGGAGAGCACTTTTACGTTAATTTCTGTTTGTTTAGGCGGAGGATGGAAAGACAGAATTATCTCTTGTGCATTTCGCGTTGACAAACCCTGAATGGCGACCACCGCCCTTAGCGGAGTCTTTCTTAGCGGCTTTAAAGAGTCATTTGCACGCCGACACGACACAAATGCGCCTAGATAATCCCTTCGCGAATACATTGTCTCCCCAATCGTCGTTAGGCGCAGGCGTAAATTTTTAGAAATAATATTCTTTTAAAATCAGACTTACCGAATTTTGCCTTACCGATCTCTTCTAGTACCAGCCGGAAGTCGTCAGTTTGCTCAAACCTAGTATGGGTTTAGGCGGTCTAAGCTTACAAACCTCGCTAGCCACACCCACGGGGATAAATCCTGTCGTTGGTGGATTGAGCCGGACCGAAGGACCTTTTGCGCCAGCGTCACAGTTAAACTTGTACGTATCTTTTTCATATGAAACGTCAGCTGCTCTTTGAAACTTGAAGATTCTTATCGTACTTTATTACGCATACTTAAAGGCAAAGTTCAGGTCCCCAAGCGCTACTTGAGCAAGTTGAGTCACGTTTAGTACGTCCCGATAGAGTTTTCCCTACAGTTGTAGAACCTGGCGCCACGAATATGGCTTTATCGGTGCTATACTTGCACGATTTGAACCGACGGGTGGGTAACTCTTAAGTTCGTACGACAAAATGTTTTAAGTACTTTTTTTTACATGTTCAGAATCCTCGAGGGCGGAGTGGAGACCGGGGACCATGGGCTGGCCCGGTCTGTGAATCAGGCCTTCGTCCCGAGCCAAATATGCCTGGAATTCAAGAATCGCCAGAAGAGGAGGATTTGCAAGTGGGTGAGCGGCGCCCACTACTGCGACTGGCCAAGTCTTCATAGGACATTTTGTACTTCAGATTCCTCTCATGTTCTATTCTTTTAACATTTGTACAGACTAACTATCCTTCTTTAGCTATTTTTGAAACTTTCTGTGTATCTCAAATGAATGTGTGCCACTGTAACAGCAAAACTCGCAATAAAGAAAAAAAAATATAATAGTGAAATATAATAAACGCTTACGTATTACTCTCTGTATTCATGGAACACACACAAAAAATAATGATATAAGTGAGCTCGGCCCACTCCTTTCAGATCTCCTGAAGAGCAGTGGTAAACTCTTCGTAACATGTCAGACATAATTCGGCACTAGGCGTAACATGTGTCAAGTAACTTAAACAATAACAGTCGCCCAATTAGTTCTGGCACACGTTGATCGCCGTTTTCGAATATCGCGCATGTGCCAGTACTTACGGACCAATTAACAAGACGGAATTCCAAATCGAACGTTCTGGTTGCCTATTTTTCGAAAGCTTCATTGTTATAGCTCACATTAGTTCCTTTCACTGAAGAAATATCTTCTATATCTGTCATGTCCACCGTACAAGCATCACACTGCCCTGTGCAATCATTCTTTTTCATGCAGCCCGACTTGTCACTTCCCATATCACTGAAGAAGATAAGTGCACCAAAATGCCACGGTGAGATTTTGCGCCTTTAACCGAGTTATTAAGAACCTTACCTTGTAGCTACGCTAAGACTCCGATCCTGAATGGAGTATTGAGAGACGCTGACTACTTTCTCCATGCCCTAACAGAGAAAACTTAAGAAAAAGGACAACAAACAGCACCCTCCCCGCACAATAAGGAAAATGAAAGCTTCCCATGGATTAATAAGCGTTAGGTTTATGCATTTGAGCCAAACAGCTCGTTGGGATCCGCTTCGGACAAACCTTCGTCGTCAACTTGCACAGTTGCATCGTCAAGGAGTGGGGATGTATGGTCCAATGGCGCCAGGTTGGGAGCTAACGCGACAAGCCAAGACTAGTTCAAACAAAACAGGGTCACATACACAAAGAACGTGACAAAACATCTTCCCAAACGTTGGAAACACGAAACGAATCTCGAGAGCTTATCTTCACAAGGAATACAAAGAAAACTTACCGGTAACCTTGCACAACCAAGGCCTCCGAATGCAACAATTAAATGCAGGGTTAAGAAGACACAGAGGCAGATGTAAAAGAATCCAAATATGCCTGTGGCTGTGTAAATCGCCCAATGCGCGGGCAACTGTGTCACGACGCTAAACATCACAAAGTACAAATTGATGCTGATAATGATCACTCCTAAAGTGCAGGCTGCTATTTTGTTGAACCTAATGATAGATTCTTTTAGAGAGACTTAATTGAAGTGTTCAAATGCTTTACAATCCGTTTGCGAATTCGCCCATGATGCGTGGGGAACTCGTGAAAGTTAAAGTTGGCAGGAGGGCGAAAGGAAGTTGTAGGCTCATGACAGCGTTGAGCATATCGTTCAGGCTCGTCATGTCGTTAATATCCGAGAAAAGAGCTAAGAAAAATGTTGGGAACATGGCAATAGTTCGGGTTAGAACGACTCGCTTCCACCGTGGCCATTGAAGGTTTAAGAAACCCTGCAATATTAAACAAAATAATTAAACCATCTTTTTCGGTACAATAAAAAAAGCGCTGGCGTACTTCCATAACGAATTGACCGGAATACGTGCCAGTCATAGTACTAGATTGCCCTGCGGCTAAGATACCAATAGCCCAAATGTACATCGCAATGTCGCCGTACTGGCAGCCTAAGAACACGCCCCCTTTGTAAATATCAGCGTCAACCAAGTCCGTGTTGTTCGGGAAGATGTCTCCATGAATGTTATTATGCGCAATACAATTATCCAGCTAGAAGAGTGTACCCATTAGCACGTTCAATTTAATTATAGAACATTAATGGGAGTTTCGAACTTACCACTTCCTGGTTGGTTTTGCCATACAAACCATAGCCGAACACAGAGACAACGAAGATATTGATAACGAAGGAAACGAATAACGCAATACATGACTCGATAAAGAAGTAACGGGTTCCTTCACGCACGGCGACGCGATCTTTACGATTAATATCACGTGACTATATAAAACGGAAAAATAATAACGTTTTAGAATAGAAAAAAAGAATGATTTCAAGAGAAAAAATACAAAGTGACCCAACTTGTACTACGACACGTACTTTTACTAAAGCCGAGTGCAAAAAAAGATTGTGGGGCATGATTACTGCGCCAATGATACCCACAGCCTGTAGGACACCATCTTGACTACAACCGGAACACCCGGGTACAAATAGTCCGCGGACGACTTCTCCTTGATTAGGCGGATTGGAGACGTACTAAATAAACGACGGAATTCTAAAGTAAACTAGTAACGTCATAAATTGTCATCAGCTTACTTCGTAACCGAAGGAAAGACCCATTACTGTAATTAAGAAACCAAAGAAGGCTTCCAATTTTCGTAAACCGTACTTATCCAAAGCTAAGAAGGTAAAAGTATCGGCAATGGTAATTAGAACGCCTCCCCATAAAGGAATCCTTGACAAAAGTTTTAGAATATTTCTCGTTTAATACGAAACTGAATACTTTTTATTCGATAAGATATAAAAAGCTATAGAAGTGCCAATCACTTCCTGCATATCTGAGCCAATAATAGCAATTTCGGACATGATCCACAAAATAAGTCGCGGAGTCCGCGGGTACTGGCGGTAGCACATCTCGGCAAGATGGTACCCACTCACTACACCTAAGCGAATGGCTAACCGCTGCATAATAAGTCCCATAATAGTCGCCCACATAAGGACCCATAGCAACTGTTTAAGAACAACCAGAAAATTGCTTTTGTCTGAACAATACACGAAAAAGATTGTCTAAACTTCGGGTTAACTTACATTGTACTGCGCAACGGTGCCGGATTGCAAATCTGACTCGATATTTCCGGGATCCAAGTAGGCAATACTCATCAAGAAACCCGGTCCAGTAAACGCCCATAGTTTGCGAAAGCTGAATTTCCCCTACAAAAAAATTGTTTTTATTTCTTAATGAATACATTAACGTTGTATACTAGGAAATTGGTTTATTAATTTTTTTTATTCTAGTGTACTGAATTTCTTAACAAACAGTATTCCAGCGGACTCGAAGAACTGTAATCCACTTACTTCTCCTGCATTTGGAATGTGAATTTTTTCGTCTGCAAAATACGTTGAAATTTGCTCTTCAGGTTCGTGAGGCATATCGTGGGTATGTCGGTGGCGGGCGCTACTAGTGTTGCCATTCTGTTTTTCATCGTTTTCGGTGTCGTTCTCCGTTACTTGGTTGGCCATTGCCTAATAACGCAATTTAATTCTTTTGGGCACTGCACAGGGCCAGTTCTTATTTTCACTGCACTCCAAGACCGTAGCCGGGAAAATGACCAGAAAATGCTTCTTATATTAAGGTTTTGTACTAACCATGGATTTATCAAACGTTAATACTTGAAGAGCGGAACTTATCTTAATAAAGCGAAGTGTTCAGACGTATTGTTTTCAAGTGGATTGGAATAATAAGAAAAAAACTTGGTCTGTCTCTCTAAGACACCTTTTATCAAGGATTACCGAGATTCATAGACAAACTGTTTGCAGATGAAAGGTCGCTTCTACAGTCAGAAATGACGAAAAGATGGGGGCAAGGGGGTCAGATTGCGTTTGCTCGTCGCTCGTGGGGATCAAAATCTAAGGAAACAGGGTGAATCTAACTTGACAATTCCAGGCCTGTAACCTTGCACGTAGACCAGCTTTTTTTTCATTGATAAGGTACCTGGCGAGTTGGACAATTTTAATTTCTTGCGTTCAGACGTAAAATTTGCATTAAGCGATAAAGACATTCGGTTTCGCAACACCAAATTTTGAACAAGTTTCTACTTCACCGTTGTTGCTAAGCTGCTGCTTTTTACATTTAATGTGGCGCGAAAAAAATGATTTCGCAAGAACTGATGAAAAAAATTTATTCGATAACAGAAAATGTGATTTTAACAAAAGCTAGTTAGTAAGTAGGGCTAAATATGTTGCATAACGAAAGGCTAAACCCTTGTGATAAGTGATTCCCGTTGGATAAACCGTCGATAAGCTAATTTGTTGCGGATATTAATGTAATGGTAAAATTAACGCAATTGGAGACAACGAACAATGTATACTGTGTATCGCCCGACACGGGAGTCGTACAAGAAGGCTGGTCCGGAACACTCCCTCAGTATGGACTGATAAGAGTCATGGAAAATGAGAAGTTACAAAGCAAAAACAAAGTTCAAGAGAAGTTCTGTTTACTTTATTTATTTCACAACAACAAACGGGTATATCCCTGAACTGCGAATGCCCTAGAAATCGTAAGGTGGAAACAGACGTCATTTTTCCGTTTTCGCTAAATTTCCCCTTCAAACGTCGTGGTCTCCGTAACACTTCTAGTACGCTCTAAATTACATTTCATATACTTCGGAGATTTGTTTATACTAGAAAACTGAGGACATCCGAAGTTTTTTTTTGCTAACAGTTATCGCCATTCCCCTATAATGGTTGTATTCTACTCGTGATCATCGAAGAAGTATAGTAGTGTCAGTTTGTTTGTACGTACGTTCCAATCCTTCTATTTGTATATTGGGTTTACTGTACCGTTATCTGTTTCGCAATCAGGACGTCACGAGGGAGAGGGGTTGGGGGAAAACGCACTGACCTCCCCAATAACTGGTCAGAAAGCGAAGTCGTAAGATTTTGGTCTCATCGGTACAATTCGGAAATAAAAAATATTTTTGCTTCCACAAGGTTAACGTTGATTTCTTGTATAGTACGTCTTCGCAAAGCTAGCCCGATCATAGTTCCCATCTATACGCTGGAGACTTAACTGTAGCTATGGGAACAACCCCTTGCACAATACCATAATTTTTGAGCTTATAACAAACTCTACAGCGATGCGGGAGAAGTTTGATCTCTCCTTACATTTTACGCACAAATCAAGTTTTTGAAAAATTCGCCAAGAATAAACGGCTGCTCGAAAAAAATCAGAAGACTATTCACAGGAACTCTTTTTGGTGTTGGCGTGGTTATGCAAAGTTTTACTTCAACCTATTGAAAAACCTTAGAGGTCGAAAATGAAACGTTCCGCACGTGTTGAAAGGCCCAAAAAGCATCCTAGAGTAATATTGTACCACACGTAGCATTCCGAGAGGGCGCCTGGGTCCTACCGGGCCCAATAATGTGAAATCTTTTTCGTGAAGATCTCTTTCAAGCGTTGTTCGTCATTCAACGTTGAAGGTCTTCCGTTACGCAAATCGCAGCAAACGTAAACAATCGCACCGACAACGTGATTCCTCGCAAAACAATTTTTCAACATGGTTAGCAAAGAAACAAAGCAAAGACTTGCGTCCGTAATTAATGTTGGGAAAACAGTGTTTCACTGGGGTTTTGTCCCTACTGTCTTGTATCTGGGTACGTTCCTTAATGTCTCAAGTTACATTTTAAAGCGCAGGACTGTCCTGTCTAGTATTTTTAATTATTTGTAAAATGCTTTCAGGTTTCCGCAAAGGTTCTGACCCAGGCATGCCCGAAATTACGCTTATGAGGTAACACTTAACAGTCTGTAGAACTTCAGTTAAAGATTCATAACGTACGAAAAAAGTATTAGATAATGAATTTTTTTTATTCAGTTTGCTGTGGCAGTAAGGCAGCGATACCGGTTTGAACGACCACGAAGAACTCCATTCTCCGTCTTTTTTGTAAACTTCGCCAGTCTTAGTCTCAAAGTTGAAAAATAAAGAAGACAACGTTTTTTCTGACATAAATGTGAATGAATTCTCTCTAACATTTTTTGGGGATTGGACAAGTTAAATTTTGGTGAATTGCAATACGAATTAGGCTTATGAGGGTCACATAAGCTTCTTTTTAGCGTGTTAATGAAATCACAAACACAGTAACACAAAGAGAAACGACTGGCAAAGTACAAGCTTGTAGGAACACTTAGATAACTATACCTTTTTATATGAAAAAAGTAAACAACGAAGCAGTTTTTCCACGGCCGAAAAAGAAGGAGGGAAACAAAACGAACAAAAATATTGTATCAGATTTGCCAACGAGGAAAAAATTGGTGTGTGAAAGAAGAAAAAACAAAAATTCTTCTTAGCGCTTGCGTCGACACACACGCTTGTGTTCCCGTTGCCAATGAGCTTGTTGGCAATCCGTGCTACAATAGGCCGTATTCCAACAGCAATGATAAATGGCTTCCGTCTCGCAGTTATAGCACTATACAGAGAGAGACAATGGAAGTGAAACGGCCAATCGCCTTTTTATAAAACCATTCTGTAAGTGGAAACTCTTACCCATTGCTTTTTCTTGGTTTCGGAGATGGCTAAACGATGCTTTTCGTCCAACTCTGTTTCCTTTTTCTGAAATTCTTCTTTTGAAGACGCTAATTCCGCTTTTAACATTTCGAGCTGCTCGGAAATGTTGCCAGTAAAAATGACTTCCGTTTGCGAACCAATACAACGAGCATGGGGTACTTGGCAAGACGATGAGACCATATCATCCACAGAAGCTTCCTATGACAAGAATGTGATTCTTTCGTTGTAGAGAAATGCGCAAAAAATTAAAAGTACACCCATAACTACAAAGTCCGGCAAAATTAAGAACAGGCATATAGCAAATAAAAATGTTATATACAATTTATAATTAAAGGGCACCGAAAAAGTCACCTTATTAGCCATCACATATTGAATAGCTGATATGGGATTGTCACAGGTATTATTGGGTACAGATAGTCCTCCTTCGGAGGCGTTGGGCGAGTTTTCTCTCTTGATTTCCACTTTTGGTGGGCTGCTTAAACGCTCTTTTTTAATGTTACGAACATTCAAACTTTGGTTTTCCGGAACGGACTTTCGCGCTACGGGCGCAGGCTGAAAGTAAAAGATTGTACACATCGATAAGATACAAGTCATCCATTTCCGGAAAGAGAGCTTCAAAAACTCTTAAAATCAAATGGCATTTTCACAACCAGTCTAGTAACAGGGAAAATGAAGAGGGATAAGTGATTTTACCGGATTAGGCGCAACAGGAGTTTCTGCAGTAGACAAGTTGGGTTTCACTTTCTTTTCGGGACTAGGTTCACATTGGTTTAGACTGCGAGATTCGTCCTCCAAGCCGCTTTCAGCGCGTGGAGGCATGTTAGATTGTAATAACGCTTGGTGACGACGTAACTCGTCCATTGCACGATTAAAGCCAGCACTCCTTTTGATCTGAAAATAATAAACCGAACAGTCCATGAAACACTTTTCTTTTTAAGAGCAAGACCTAGTGATAATAAGGCGAAGCAAGTAAAAAATCACGAGCATAAGGCACGTGATTTAACTTACATTGAGGCTGGCCAGACTCACAGTAATTGCCTTGATACTAGACTTATCAATCAACGCTCGCTCATGTAAGCCTCCGAAGAAACGTACATCGTATTTGTCGTTCTCTATACGAATAACCTATTGTGGCAATACATTTTATTAGACATACTTTGTCACACCATGGTAACTATTCAAAAAGGGGCAGGTTTTTACTTTGGCAGGCCAGTAAGGGTATCCTTTTTGTCGGGCGAAAACTAATTCATGGGGCGGGTTGCACGGGGTGCAAAACCAGTGTTTTCCTTTCATTTCATTTGACATGAAATAACACTCTTGACACAGCCGGATTTCATCCAACTCGTACAAACAATCACGATACATTAGTCGTGCCATGTCAGCCATCGCACTTTCACCTATTTTGCAAAACGTTACTTTTTGAAAAGTGTTGAACATGTGAACAGAAAGAGAAAGCTGCAAAGTTAAAATAAACACAAATAGAAGGAATACGTGGAGAAAAAAGCGGGAAAAAAGAGAGAAGGACGAGTTTAAACGCGTCTTTTTTTACTTCCGTGGAATATGATAATATCGTGAAGCACAGTAGCAGCGTCCATTTGGAACTGGCTAATTTTGGAATACGCGTTCCTTTTGGTTTTCTCTTCCATTAAAGCCACATCCATGTGTGTATGGACTAAAAGACCGTACCGCCAACTCGATTCTTTATCATCGTCCATACTCACATTAGAAGAACCGGGTGTTCCAGTGGCAGTTGCGTTTGCTAAGCGAGCTTGCCTTTATAAAATAAATATTTTATTTTGTGGGGGTTTCGTTACCTCTCAAGTCTAATATATTAATGTTTCTTTTTTCACTCAGATATTCATACTCGTACTCTCAGATAACTTTTTACTTTTCCTATTACGTATTTGCGAAGTACAGTAGTACTTTATTTATATTGAGGTGGCTAAAAGTCTTTATCAATATTCAGTTTTGTTTATAATTTTACTACTAGTCTTGAATTTTTTTGTGGCTTTACTTTTGCAAATCTTTTGGCGTTGCTGCTGCATTTGGAGTTTTTGGGGACGAAGGAGTTGAATTCAAACTGCTGTTTAACGTAGGTGAGGTCGAAACCCATTTCGTAACTTCGGAAGGAACCTGTTAACCAAACAAAAGCGAAAAGAACTTTCCAACCCGAAAGAACTCGTCCGACACAAAAATGACATACCTTATACTTGAGACGCATACATGTGTATGACAGTAACGTATTAAGACGGGTACCGGGCATCAGGAATGTATCATCATTAACAGTCTATAAAATAATGATTTAAAATCACGTCGTAATATTAGCAAAAGAGAAGGCATAATTAAACCAGTACTTGGCAGGCTGGGCAAGCGAAAGCCGAAACACCCTCACGGACTTCGGTCAAATCAATGTTGCGAGATGTTAAACAAGCCAGATGGTAAACCCGGAAGCAAGTCGAGCATTTAATCACTTTGCCCGCTTTGTGGCATTCAAAACAATACCAATCATGGCTTTCGCTCGAACCGCGCTCAAACGCTTCCTGAAATTCGATTATTCACGCGCGTATTTATTTCATTCTTTTTTTCCAAAATCAGGTATTGATGATAAATACCAAATCTTTCGGCAGGCGATAGGTTTCTTCTTCGACTCCGATTTTGCAGCCTTTATTCCCTGCTCGCTTAAGATAATGTAACAATCCATCGTCTACCAAAGCTTCAATTTCATCTTTTAACGTATCTGTAAAGTACAGAACATAGCGTTTTTAGAATATAAAAGAAAGTGTTGCAAACTTGGCAGAACCTGGAGATATGGAAGTGTAAGTTCTTTTCACGAACTTCAAAATAAACTCCAAAGTTGGAGTCTTCCTTTGATGGCTGATACTTTTAATCGCATCCCAAATGTGCTGTGCCATCAAAGGGCATCCTTTACGCAACGCTTTAACTTCCATTTGGTGGAAATCAATTTACTTCCATGTGAAAATACAGCAAAAGAAAGAAATGTTTATTCAGGAAAAGTTTTGGCATCAGCTGCTTGGTGAACTATTAGTTACATCCCTGACATTCAAGAACGGTCACCAAAAGATGCTGTTCAGCTTCCCTATATATAGAGACTTTCACGAAGAGGCGTTACTAGCTTCATGACGTAGAGCACACATCAAGGAACTGGCGTGCGAAAGCACTGAGAATTTAGCCAATGGAGAGGGGAGTATGCCATCGGTCAAATCCGAGTCCTATACTCAGCCGAATGTTCACATAGCAAAGCAAATTTAAAACCAAACGGATTAAAATTTGAAAAGTAAAACGTAATCATTCAAGTTTACTTACGTTAATATAAAATCTTTGCGAAAATGAGCAATTCAAGAGAAAATAAATTATTCATAAATCATGTATCTTAAAACAAGCCAGGGTATAAACAAGTTCTGATAAGTAAAAATAATTGTCTGAGTACTAGTCGAGTCAACTGATCTCTTTTCTTAATTAATAAAAATTAAGTAGACTTGACTTGCGCCTACGTAAGGGTCACGCCTTTGAAGAGGATTAAAATCGCAGGAATCACTTTATGTATGCGGCTCTATTTGAAGTAAACAATAACGTCTATTAATCCAACTGTATGCAAAATCGAACGATTTGTTAGTGCTCACAAAATGGACAAGCTGACAGATTTTGGGACAGATCAGAATCCCTATTACTCAGGCAACGGGGCTGTATTAATGTCGGATCAATTTGAAGGAGGAGAGTTTCGCGAAAAACAATCTATCTTAGTAGACGGTGGTGACAATTTCGGCGTTTCAGCGTTACATTTTGATAATCATGAAGAACTTCTTTGGATGGGCAATCATGGAGTAAGCACACTCGTGTAACATTTATTGGAACTTTTATTACTTGTTAATAGGGTCATGTCACGTCATATTATCGCACGGATTTGCATAAATATACATCATTTCAAGTTCACGCAACCCAAGAAATCCGTCAGCTATCCTCTATCGATGCGGGACTTCTAGCACTCACATCTGGCTCATTGCGGTGCCAAGCCAGGCGTGGTATTCCCCTTTTTACGCACAAGTCTACGTCACTACAAGATATGCAGTGTTTCCTGCAAACGTCCCCCGCCACTTTGGTCTTGGGAGGCATGCAGTCCAACATGGTGGAGTTTGATTTGATGAACGCCAAGGAAACTCGCTTAGTAATTTCCTTTCCATATGTGGACAACTTTTCGCGCGTGAGATTCTTTCTAACAACAATACTCTCTGCTTAGATCGATGTGGGCGAATCAGGATGTGCCATATTACGATTGCATCCTAGATTTGTGTGCGCAGGTGATGCCGGAGGCACTATTAAGCTTCGTGATCCTAAAACTCTTCGCGAGGAACATAGACTAGTTGCACATTCCGGCAGTTTGTCCGATTTTGACGTCCATGGGAATCTTCTGGTGACCTGCGGTTTTTCTAAAAGGTTTTTGTTTTCTAAATCTTGCCTATTCGATTCTTCCAAAAAACTCTGGCACACACAAGCTTATAAAGTTTTTTTTCCTCAGCATTCGAATGCTATGAATAAGTCAGTGATATATTTCCCGCGTTCTTTAGGAGTCTTTGCATGTAGTACTGCTCAGAAACATTATTGGTTCAAGAACTTAACCCCAAGAATTCTGGGATAGTTTTCACTTTTTAAATAGCTGGGTAGAAATTCGCGCCGCTGGGCCCAGTCTGGCTTAGATCTTTCCGAGCCGAGCCAAAAGTCAGCGTATTGATAGATAACACAATTATAGTCTCGTGCAATAGAAAAAGTTAAACTCGCGTAATGTTCTTAAATTTGTTTTTGTTAATTAATATGTGTTATTACTTTTACATTGAAAATGCTTCCAGCAACAGGCGTAAGCCTACGCGGGTCAAATTCGATGTTGAAAATGCTGAACATGCAACAAATGCATCGCAAAAATCACAAGCTATCGATGACTATATCTTGATCATGTATAGATTTTTTTTCACCTTTCAGATGATAAAAAAGGAATATGCAAAATAGGTTTAAGTATTAAAAGCTACAGATACCTAATTCTTGTATACATTGGTACATGTTTTTTTCTTCTATTGTGGACTTCCAGCGTTTCCTTCTTTTCTGTATTTTAATCCTTGAACTTGGTAAAAGCTAGCCGTCAAGCAGATTTCGAGCCGGACTTGATCAAACCGAACTGAGCCCTGGACAACCCTTATCCTTAAATCGGCTCGACTTGACATGAACTGAGCCATTTTTCAGCCGTATTAAATAGTTTAAGTTGTTCCAACCTTACGTCGGAATGCGCGTCAAATCTTAATAATCTAATTATAATGTATGATTGTTGCAATTCTTTTTCATTTCAACTTTTTCATTGACTATTTAGACATGCGGGACTTGTAGTCGACCGATTCCTTATGGTTTATGACTTACGTATGCTAAGAGCCGTTAGTCCTCTTCAAGTTATTCCAGAGCCGTTTTTACTTCGATTTTTGCCAACGTTTTCTTCTCGTTTGGCGGTCGTTTCAGCAATGGGTCAGTTGCAAGTCCTCGATACTGCGGCGCTCACTTCCCCGACACTCAGTCTCTACCAAGTACGTAAAATAGGTGATAACTTTATTGGAAATTGACACGAAGAACGAAGAAGAATATACGTAAACGAAGAAATTTTTTGCCGATGAACGAAAATATGAAATTGCTGCACTACTGTTTTAAGTGCTATGTAAAGTATTCACATTTATGCCTTTCCGCATTTGTTAAACATTTCAGCTCTTTAGAGGCTTTCGATTATTACACAAAACGAAGAAAACTCAGTAAATACCTGTTAAGAGGGTGGTAACGCGCAGGTGTTGGATCTTCGTTAGGTGGAATGATCGAGTTGACCCATAGCACGCTTAGTCACAGTTAAATTGACTATTCCCTTGTTTTAGTGAACTATTAATAATATTTTCCATGAATTTTTCGTGAAACATAAGAAAGCCAATCTTCGTTTAGATTAAATGTGAAAGTTTCTCATTCTTCAGGTGAACACCGAAGGAGCCATGTGTACAGCATTGGATGTATCATCGTCCTGCCAATTTCTAGCCGTTGGGGACACGGGAGGTTATTTGCACACATTTACATCCAGCACCGCGCCTTGTTTTAATTCATTTTCGAGGTTAAAATGCAGAAGTAACCGAAAACGATGTATTTATTATGAATTGTGTAGAGCGACCGAGTTTCCTGATCCTGTAGATAGCCATCCGTCAATCCCGTTTGACGATTTCGTCACTCCTTTCACATCCGTCCCTATGCCATACCCGAACGGACCGTTTTCGTCCGATTGGCCCGAGCAGTATTGTAGGAAAACTTATCGTAAAGCGTTGCCCGTGGATCCTGAAATCCTCCGCAATATGCGTATGGTGGGGACGGTCGGTTACGCACCGAATCCTGGCAAACGACGCCGAAACCAGGTTTGCCAGTCCAAATTCCTATTCTGTTGCTTTACTTACTTATTTTAGGAATTGTTGAATTAAAATGAAAAATATTCACAATTAGGTGCCATATTTGCTAGAGAAACGGATACCAAGAGGGCGCAAAACGGCAGAATCCAGCCCAGCCAAAATTGAAGAGAATCTCAATAGCAATATACCGCGGCGCTACCGATACTTAGAACTGCGTTATGCCAAAGGTGGACTAGAAGACGGAGATTACAGCGCTTATAATGATACAGGATTTTGCGGGTTGGACAACACGTTGCCCAATTCGTATTCCAACGCCCTTTTACAAGTAAGAGGTTCTTTAAAAGAAGGGATGCGCTTTTAAGTTTTTTTTTTTGTTTAGATGCTTTATTTCACGCCTGATTTGAGGAAAGCGTTAATGTCCCATCTGTGTTCACGCGAGTATTGCTTAGCTTGTGAGCTCGGTTTCTTGTTCCACATGTTAAGCGTGGGCCAATCAGCCATTCCGGTACAACCGGCAAATTTCTTGCGAGCGGTTCGTACGTTGTCCGAACCGGCAGCCTTGGGCCTATTACTGCCAGATCAGTCTGATAGTAAACAGAGAGAAAAACTGCCGCGCCTTATCCAAGTATTGGCAGCTTACTGTAAGAAATAAAGTGGATTACAGTTTCGCATTGCTTTCAGAGTTGGAACCGATTTATGCTGCAACAAATCAATGTCGAATTGGGCGGTTCCAAGTCCGAAGGACTCACCGTAGCGCTAGTGGAAGAGATCTTGGATCATAAAGAGCCTCGACTAGCTGATATAGGCACTAAAGAAGCTGAAGGGGAGAACAGTGAGACTGCCGAAGAGAAGGTGGAGATCCGGCAAAAGAGCAAGAATACGCATTCAGTCATTACGGAGTTGTGCGGAATGCAACAGTTACACATGAACAGGTGTACGCGATGCTCTTGCGAAAGTTCCAAAGAATCGACGATATTAGTAACCAATTTGGCATACCCTGATTCTGAAGGTTTGCATATTATAAAACGTTAGTGGGTAAATAACTTTGGGCTGTAGGTGTAAAGCCGCCTGTAACGGCTTTCGAAAAGGTCTTGAAGCGAAGTTTAAGCCGCGATACGACTACACCTGCGTGGTGTGAAAAATGTCAGAAGTATCAGCTAACTTTACAGTCACGTCGGGCCTTGACTTTGCCGCCATTACTCATGCTCAATTGTGGTAACGATAACGCACAAGACGTGAACTTCTGGAGGGTGCAGTTGGAAGCTTTGGAGAAGATTGAAGAAGAGTCGGCGAGTAAAGTTGAAAAATTAGCTTTACCAGCAGAAATGGAAAATAAGTCTGGAATAAAACCGTGCCGTTATGGCGCTAACTGCGCCCGCCCTAATTGTCGTTTCTGGCACAGTCCAATTGCAGGTATAACCCAGTGTCTATCTTTCGCTCTGTTTTATGATTGCTTATTCGTTTTCCGTTCATGCTTGATTTTTTTATATTGTCTTGTATATTTTAAATTTATTTTTAATTAATTGCCATTTATTAATTATGATTAATTTTCAAATCGTGAATAGCGCCTAATAGTGAAGCGAAGATCTGGGATATAAAAGCTGGGTCTTCTTGGGTGCCTGCAAACGTGACGATGTGTTTGAAAGACGGAGAAATGCAATGTGTTTCTTTGCCGGAAGAAGATTCGACAGATTGGTCGCAGTATAGATTAACGGCAATGGTTTGCGTAGCAGACGATCCCAAAAAGGTTGAGAAACGAAACCTAGTTGCTTTAGTCTACGTAGGAGACGACCGTTCTACGGAAGATGCTGCCAAGGATTCTGCGGACTGGATCATCTTGAACGATGTTTGGTAATAGTGATAAAATACGTACTATTTCGCAATTTACACATTTTGTTGTTGTTTCACTTGTAAAATCTTTTGCCATTTTTACTCACAGTCATGCTGGTAGACATTTTTCTTTATTTTTTTAAATTGCAATTCCATCTTATGTTTCTCTAGTGTAACCGAAATAACTGAGCATGAGGCGTTATGGTTTAAGGCCGAACACAAACTTCCATGCATTCTGCTTTATACGAAGCAAGAATCAATTATCCAAGCGTCCCAAAAGTGCCATTCTATCCCCGAAGCTTTGCCAAACCCTATAACTGCGGATGTGTTCAAAGAAGACAAATCTTTAGCTCAAAAATCGGTTGGCAAGCAAAGAATTTCTTTCTTACCGTTGGCCACTGATGAAATGCCTGGGAAAGGTAAGCGAGGCGTAGACGTTCTCTAGTAGTCAGTCTTTTCAAGTTGGGGCGTATCTTCGGTTAGTAATGTAATCTATTTTTGTTTCTGTGTTCGTAATTTATTGCAGGAGATTTAGTAGCAATGGATGCTGAGTTTGTGACTCTAAATCAAGAAGAAGCGGAGTTACGGAGCGATGGCAAAATGTCAACAATTAAACCGTCGCAAATGTCGGTGGCTCGTATTACGGTTATCCGAGGGTAAGTTGACACACATTCTTCTTTGCGCTTCAATCGTCTTCAAAAAATGAGGTTGGGAACTTTTCTTCAGCTACAACTAACCCAAGTGCTCATGCCAACGAGTATAATTAACAGCTAGCCAGTAAAGTCGTATGCCAGAATCTTTTCGGGTTGGACTTGAAGAGCGTCCTGTATGTAAACTTGCGCTTGTAAAAGGGGAACATTGTTTCTTGGGATGCTTAGTTGAGGTGTCTTGTTCTCTTTTTGTTTTCTTTGCTTGCTTCAGGATTCGGGCTCATGAAACGCATTGGACCAGTCGGGAATATTCCAGGTGCAATTTTGTTTTTCTATGCTCGTTCTACCTTCTACTTCGCTTGTACTATTATATTAAATTACTGCTTGTAATTTACGATACTGTACTTCCCGATCGCCAAAGCTAAAGGGACGTTGAATGTGATGTGTAACGTTTTCTGCAGACAAGGGCATTTGGAGGGATTGCCTTTCATTGACGATTATATTGCAACCCAAGATCAGGTCGTCGACTATTTAACGCAGTTCTCCGGAATCCAGCCTGGAGATTTGGATATTACTTCGTCGTCAAAACATTTGACAACTTTGAAATCGACGTACCTTAAACTCAGGTTCTTGTTAGACAACGGAGTGAAGTTTGTGGGCCATGGCTTAAAAAACGATTTCAGGTATGAGAGGCACTACTAAACTATCGTTTTCTTGTCACTGTACGTATATAATGTTCGTTTTCAGGGTGATCAACTTGGTTATACCGTCAAGTCAGGTTATTGACACTGTGCTTTTGTTTCATTTGCCTAATCAGCGAATGGTTTCGCTGCGATTCCTTGCGTGGCATTTCTTAGGTAAAAAGGCGCAACAATAATCATAAGAGTAATAAGCTAACGAAAAAAATATTAAAACACGACTGACAGTGCGTTGAAATGTAGAAGTAATTTAAGGAAGTTTTTACTACATAGGGTTGAAAATTCAATCAGTTACACATGATTCAGTGGAAGACGCGCGCACAGCGTTAAAATTGTATCGAAGGTACCAAGAATTAATCGCAGAAGGCGAGGAACGCTTCCAGGATGCTCTGAAGGTAAAGAATCGATGTATTTAACTGTACAGACATTGTAATCCGAGTTGAGCTAATCTAATTACTGTCAGTTGCCACGAATTAGTCGTTTTCGTTCTTGTTTTCGTTTGATGACCGGCGTATTCTGTTACCTATTATCTATGACACAAATTTCGATCTCCGTTTAATTCTACGTTGGTTGTGAATAGCTTTGTTGCCGTTGATTCTCAGTCATGCTAACTTTAATAAGTTTAAAAAGCCGCTTAATTTTTAATTTTTTTGAGAAACTGTAGTGACATTTGTCGTTATTTTCTATCAGTACTCTTGTTTTACACCTCTCGTTTAGTCGTAGTCTCAGTTAAATGTGATTACTATTGAACTTTAAGCAAATAAGTTCAAAGCATTTAGCTCGTGTACTGACGTCAATAATGTTTTTCAAAATAATATCCGTAGAGACCAATAAACAACAAGTTTTTAAGAATATCTAATTTTTTTTTATTCTTATAGGAATTATACACAAACGGAAGGCAATTAAAGTGGACTGTTCCGGGTATGCAAGAGGAGTGAAAAAAATCTGTTGCCAGAAAAGTCTTCCCTCCCACTTCCAGGTGTATAAATTATTATGCGAAATACAAAAACTCGTCACTCTCAAACCGGTATCACAAGGCAGTAAGTTTTTATCTTGATATTATAACAGCGCCAGGCAGTAATGTCGACGCGTGCCATCTGTCGCCTGCGGCAAACAAACAAATTCGTTAGCATTTGAACTTCACTTCTCAGTGCGGAACAAACAAGGTCACTGCGCCAGGACTTGTTTTCGTCAGCACTCCCCAGTTATTACTTACCCACGCTCGCCTCCGGGACGCAGATGGGCTGGATTAAACGAGAAGGATCCTTCAAACACGTAGGCCGTATGCAAACCATGCCTTCGGGACAATCCGTATCCGTGCATGCTATGCTAGTGTCTTCAAAAACAGAACTTGGCGCATTAAAATAAAGAAAATGTGAGTTCTTGCGCGAGAAAGAAAGCCCAAATGCCGTTTTTGCCCGTTAAAAGTGCTAAAAAGAATCTTCCCAGGTGAATTGAACTCATGAATGTTAGAAATTTTACGCCCGTCCATTGCCTTAGGGTCATAAGTCCCGCCCCTTTGAAATTTTCGTTTCGCTAAGAAAACGAACAATCGTTGAGGCTTGATAGAAAGTCAAACTCAAGTAACTAGAAAGAAGGATGGCTTGAGTAGAAACGGAGTATTTTCAAATGAAATAAATACATACCAGTCATTCGCAGCACTGCAGCAGCCGCAGAACACACGGAACAAATCAACATGGACATCATGCAAAAGGTTATGAATGGTCTTTGAATCGACATTCTCGATTATTTCGAGGTTTATTGTAGAAAAATAAAAAGTATAACTAGCAATGGCAGCGGAGTTACAATGGTGTAATCGCCAAGTACTCTTGTAGTTCGAGACTAAAAGTCTGCACATTTATACAAAGCCAGATATACGGGATTTGCAAGGGGGATGGGCTAACCGGTCAAGTATACACAACTGAAAGGAAATGGGTAAAGCAGGGGATAAATGAAAAGGAAACAAAAAGAGGCGAGTAACGGGTACGTGACGAGACAGCGTTGGGGTCAACCTTGAGTATGATGAACCTATGCGTTCCATGACCTCGTTGCACTGTTTCAAGGGAAGGGGGTCCTCGAAGGTCACGGAGATAGAGACTTGGGTCGGTGTAACGTATATCGTCTTAAAGTGGGTGTTTCCTTCGGAATCTGGATTTGTAGGTAATCGAACTCATCCTCTTCTGTTGATTCAGACTCGGGTTGGGGAGCTTCAACTGGTAAACGATGTTTCTCATGGTGCGTGACTGTATGATGGTCGATCACGTGATGGTCATGCTCCAGTATTAAAGTTTCTGGTGGATCAGGGAAGAGAACGAAATTGTTTTAGCGCGTGATTGGTTGCGAGGTGCGGAAATAAGCAAAAATTTACCTGGGGCGTCAAGTGGCAAGCAAATGGGCTGGATGGGGAGGCAAGGGTCGACCATACACTGTGGAATAACACATTCCATGCCTTCCGGACAATCGGTATCCGTGCAAGATATCGAGGTGTCTGCAATGAAATAACGGTCAGTAGGTGTAAAGAAGCACGTAGTGTACATTTCCATAACGTCGAGTATTTTCCGACTCTCTTTGGGAGATTTTCGTATAGCCGTAGAAAAGAGATGCTTTAGTAATGTAAATACCTAACATTGTGGCAGAAGTTCCGAGGATAACGTTGCAAAAAAGAAAATAAGCCAAGCCCTGCATGGTCTCGTCAATCGCTCTAACAGAAGAGGAACACTAAAAAGAAGTCTTCTACCTAAAGCTGAAAAACTACGAATGAACCTAAAGCTTCTCGAGACTCTATTTAAAAGGTCAAGACGGGTCTGAGAATAGGCTAAACCCGAGAAAAAGGGTGACGAAACCGTTGGGCTCAAGGGCAAATATTGTGTATTGCGAAAGGGAATAATACAGGAATTAGGGTATGGAAACAACGGGAATGCACATGTGAAAAATAGATACGTGGTTTAGAAGTCTTCTTGATCCGCATCTTTCATCATAGCGTAATAGTCCTTTACTTTAATTTTTTTCGGGACAATGTCTAGAAACAACGAAAAAATTTACTACATGCAATATTTCTCTCGTTTATGGTTTTCTTACCTCTTAGGAATTCCAAAGAAGGGTCGTCTTGTATAAATTCCGCTAAGGCATTATAGGAAAGATCTTTTGTTTTATTGTCCTCGTTTTCTTCAAAAACTTCTCTTGACAAGTGCTGTATAAAAAGCTCCTGTGGTAAAATAACATAAAACATATTCAAATTTAGCGCGTAAGGCAACTAACGGTTAAATGAACCCCGAACAGAGAACAACACCGTCGTACTGTTTTGGAGCTAATGTGAAAGTGGCTATGCATGAAAAAGATAATAATTAATTTACCGCGGCTTTGGTAACAACTTGTAAAGCAGCCTGTGATATTGAGGCTGTATCGGGCGAACTTTTCATAATAGTGCGAACTCGTGCAAGTGGTAAATTCACACTATCACGAGGGGAACCTTTGCTACCGCCAGACGCCATTTTGGTTGTTTACCTGCTTGAATTAGGCGCTGTTAACTCATTGGATCTCCACGGTGAAGCTCTCTGCGCGGAAAATTCAACGTGAAGGCTCCTAATTCTGAATTATATGTTGTCACGAACTTTCTGTCAACGCCAAACTCATGGAACGCACGCTAAGTTACCTACCACTTCCCTTAGACGTTAAATCAAAACTATTGCAGAACGGATTTATTTTCGCGTCTCACGTCGATAATTTAGACCCGCTTCAACTCAGTCACAGTATATCTCACGTCTATATTATTCCAGACTTAGAATTTTTCTTTCCATTCTAGAGGCTTCGTTATCAATAGAAGAAGCTGAGTTAGTTAAGGAAGCCATCGAACATGCCAGAAAGTTTACCCGTCTGGGTTCCGTAACCTCTGCAGCAGCTTTGCTAGAAGTTAGAACCGCCGAAATACTCATGCGACTCCGGAAATCTTGTAAATTCGATTCGTTCTAGGAAGAAGAGCGCTCCTGTTTAGATATCATTACGTTTTCCAAAGCCTTTGACACGATTTTGGGAGGGGGAATTTCCCTCGGGCGAGTTACTGAAGTCGCAGGAGAAGCTGGCGTTGGGAAAACTCAATTATGGTATTATAATTTTTTTTTTACAAAAACTCCTATTTCGGCAATGAGCCTAGCTTCCACCCCACAACAACGACGAAAAGAGAGAAAACGTAGATAAATCCAGCCATCTAAAAATAAAACTACGTAGTTTCCAGTTATGTGTCGACGTTCAGATTCCCAGAGAGCTCGGCGGATGTGATGGTGAATCCATTTTTATTGACGCTGAGGGCAATTTCGCTTCGTCAAGAATCCAAAGTATTTCTCAGAGTTTTTAACTAAAGAAAGCTGATGTTTTTCTGTAAGTAGGTATGGCCGAGGCTTGCATAGAATACTGCCGGGGATTGGCCCACGAAACGAACAATCCATCGTTCGTCACTCATTTTACTGTAGATTCCATCCTAAAGAAAATCTATTGCTACCGTTGCCGCGACTACCGACAGCTATTGCAAGTCGTCGACTTGCTTGATCGTTTTATTACTAATCATCCCCAGGTTACTTTATATCTAGTTTCACCTTGAACGTGTTTTTTTTGTCTATGAAACCGTCCAATGAGTTCTGGCACAAGGGTATTAAACGTTAAAATTTTCACGCCTGCCAGAAATTTGAAATGTGCATTTCAGTTTTTTTCTAGATTTAAATCCATCGTGTCGTTTTCCGTATGCAATTTTATCTACTGACACAAACACATGCAAACATTTAGGTCGCCTAAATAAGAATCGTAGCTTTAAGCACATAGTTTTGGAATACATTTAAACTGGAAGTAAAAATAATGAGAGATAAATAAATGTTTCCTATTTGTTGTTTTCCGTAGGTGAAGCTTGTCGTAATTGATAGCATTGCTTTCAATTTCCGTCACGAAATTGAGGACCCGAAAGTTCGAACGCAGTTATTGTTTCATTTAGCTGCGGATTTAAATTCGATTTGTCAAAAATTCAGAGTTGCGGTAAAGAATCCTTACTATTTGGTTTCATTTTTGGTATTATAAAATAAACTGTACCAACTGTAGTGACAATTTTCCATAGGTTTTAATAACCAACCAAATGACGACAAAGTTCGATGAAAAGGGAGAAGGCACTTTGGTTCCTGCCTTGGGGGAATTATGGACTTCCGCCACGTGTGTTCGTGTAGTTTTAGGATGGGAAAACGGGCAAAGGTGGGCTCAGTTATGCAAAGCTCCCCATCTCCCGCTTGGCCGAGCACCTTATCGAGTGACTAGCATGGGTATACGTGATGTTTAAAGGTGCGCCCGAAAGATCAAATTCCTTCATTCTACAGCCAGACTGGAAACTGAAAACAAAGTATATTCCACTGCGTACTTGCCACTTTCATCTCCAACTTTTTATGTTCTCAGGTTTTGAATGTATTGCTGTGGCTCACTAAAGGAACTTCGTGCCAGCCAGAAAATTCCGCATAAATAACTGCATTGATTGAGAAATTTATTCGCTGAGGAAATGTACGATTTGTATCAGTATTTGTTTCGCCAAAATAGTTAATACATGATTCCGGCCATTCGATTATGTTACTTAGCAATTCTAAATCAAAAAGAAATTTTCCATCGGAAAATTAATGCTGGTGATTCTACGGATGCGGATTAACTGAAGTTGATGTGGAAAATGCATGCGTAGTTGCTCTTGGATATAAACATGTTTGTACTTTGTTACTTTTCGAAGTAAGCATTTTTAAGTTTGGGGAAGCATAAAAAGGGAAAAAGCTTTTACTAAATGGCTCAGACAGTTTACTGTCCAGTCTTGCGATGTTACTGACCTTCGAAACAATCTTTGAATTTATCCCCGTTACTATTAGCTATGCGTGAAGATATTTCGGCGGAATTACTAACTACTTACACTCTCCGTTTGTACAGTAGACTACATGCCAGACAGACTTGTAGTCAGTAGGTCAAAGGGCGATCTAAAGTTGGCCTGGTGGTTCAATAAAACGGTAGACCTACTGTGTTAACAACACTCAATTGTTCTCCGCAATTTTATTTCAGATACCAACTTATTAACTGAGAATTAACCCTTATAATGATGTTAAAGTCATTTTAACATTTTAATTCGTTCATTTATTTGCCACCTTGTTTCATGGTATTTCTTTCATATACGTGTTTTTATTTATTCAGGAGGGATAAAGAAATTGGCGTTTCTTGATTGGCTGCGCAGTATTCCTCAGTCGTAAAACGAGCTTGAAAACAATTGCTACGGATGCAGAAAAGGGCTTGGGAACTCGCCTCGTGGGCGCGAAACGTGCGGGAAACCACAATCCGTGCAACGAAGAACTTACGTTTATTTGTGCTTTGTTTTGTCTGTAGTTTTGTTTCCCACAGACATTCTGCGATTCGCGCAACGCGGGATTTTTTTAAAGTAACGTACTTTCGTTCGATTAGTACGTTACTGATCTTAACCTGTACGGAAATTAGTGTTTTTATTTCCTTTTATTGGATTAACGAGTTGCAAGTTGTCGAAGTGACGTACCGAACGTAATCGACACCCGTGTCGGTTCACGTTACATGGACTCGCACAGAAAGTAAGTCTTCGGCCATTCTATTACACTATTTATGACTTTTACGCTAGAAATGTAATTTCTGAAAAATATTCGGTCTTTGTTAAAAACGTTATTACAAGCGAATATTCGCTATCAAGTTATTCGTTCCTAATACTTATTATAGAAGTTTATTGGCTGCCAAAGTCAAGAAAAAGTTTACGTGAAAAACAATCACTTTTTTGTCGGTTGTTTTCGTAAGTCACTTGTTAATAGCTTCAACCCTTGACTTGATCTGTTACGCTGCTGTGTCAAAAGTCGGCCTGTTTTCAACACAAATATTGTCGACTCGACTGTTCGTGATTTTTTTTTACACTGCCACCAAATGCACAAAAAATTAAAACACCAAGCAATCCAGTACGGGATATAATTCCGCAGCGATCCGCGTACCAGTCCAATGCAGTAGGTTTTCTAAAGTTCCCTACCGCCGAATGCGCCATATAAGGTAGCTATGTCGGGGAGAGTTCTTCTTTCAAAGGTAATCTTTGCGCGATCATGATTCGGCGCTCCCGAAATTGTTTTCTAAAAGTAGGAATAGTAGATAAGTTAAACATTAATTACCTAGTTTACATTCGCCTTATGAAAATTGAATTAAATAATAACAAAACTAAGTCATGTTTCCGAGAACTTCTAATATTCACTCTTAATTTTTTCCTTCACAATTCCCTTTGGGTTTAATTTTGGGTTTCCGTAACGGCTTCTCATGCCGAAAGTAGGCTCACATTGCTTTAATGATACATTTAAAAAAAATACAAAAGTGGCTGATCCCTTACGAATACAATAATGGTTTTTCATTACTGATAATGTTTTGGAAGTGCATGGTTCCAACACGGATGATCTTTCTTGGGGTTGCATGTTTCATTCCGTAAAAAAAAACGGGGAATATAATAGTCACGTGCGCGGGCCCGTGAAGGGGATGTTGGGGGACTAAGCCCCGCCCGAATAGTTGAGGACGGGTAGGTCATGCAACGTGACGGTGCTCAACTGCGAAGGCCAGATGCACTAATGGCAGTGTGAGAACAGTATTGTCTTTGTCGTCAGCGCTCACGAATTGTAAAACTACTGAAAGACGTGTTTGGCACATTCCTTGTGCTCTTGTATTCCTCGAGATTTCGTTTCTCATACTTACTCTTGCCTCGTAACGTATTGTTCTGTTAAATCTCGTCACGTACGCCAAGAATTCGTTGCGGATTATAGCTTAGTGAAGGTGTTTTAAGTGTTTTTGCTGTACTCAATTTCTGCTTTCACGTGTAGCCTGCTGGATGTATTACCTCACACCATGATCAACGACGAAGAGCTGCATGGCCAGGGCCAAAATAGCTCTAACAATAAAGCCCAAACCAGTGAAATCAAAAGTGGACCTTCCAGTAAAGCTTGTGATTCGGCGTACGGATCCAATAACAGCCATTCTTTCAAAAGGTAAGGTAGACAAATTTTTCCTGGTTGTAGAACAAATCTGCTGTAAAACGTCCTTGACGTTAACGCTCTCTTTTGGGATCGTTCTTTTTTTCGGATGCAAAATGAAGTGGGAGCAGCAAATCTCAACAAAGCCGAAGTAGTGGCTCAGGGAGCAATGCCAGTACTGAACCAGCGCCAAGTTCCCATCCTAAGTAACTTTATCACCAGTAAATCGTGCATTAAAGATACTAAGTTGAGCTTTTTTATTAGTGTCGGAAACACTGACTTGGGTACCAAATCGCGTAAAGACAAAGATCCAATCAGAAAACGCAAAGTACGGGCAGCCAAATCGCCCCCGAGTAATTTAATAGCCCAGTCTACCAATGTGCCCCATGATAGTAATGCTGGCCAGCCGATGGTGGCGAGTACTGCCGTTCCTACATGTTCTCCCATATTGGTCACAAGCAAAAACAAAGAACCAGGTAACGTGAACGATAAGATCCAACATTTTCGTCTGGACTTCTTTTTATTATACTTTCTTCTACAGGAACGAGATCAGAGCGTCCTGGTAGTGCCTCCGCTGGGCTGAAACCGGCCCGGTCCTCGACAACCACTTCTGAAAACCGCGCTTTGCAAGCTGCCGCTTTGACGCGAGCCTTAGATTACTTGCAGAACGTTAGCCAAACTCAGCCTGTATCGCCGACAGATGAGAACATAGGGACGCCAGCGGAATCGAGTCCCACGTCCTGGCGTTCGGTTTTAGAAGATCCAAAGGAAACTACTCCAGACTTTGGGTTCCTGGAAGATGATACAAAGGCAAATGGAAAGGTAAGCTAAGGCTAGTAGAGGGGGAAATCCGTAGTTATAATGTACACCTTGAACATTGTGCAAGAGTCTGTTAAAATAAAGCGTCAGATTTTAGCTTTTCCGCCTCGTATACGACTCGTCGGGGAAGTAAGCATGGTTTTCATGTATGTAAAAATAAAATTTCAGACCACGTTGTTAGTGTGACTTCGCTGTAGTATTTTCAGCCTTCAAAGTATTCTGTAGGTTCCGTAGAAAAGACGTAATCCACGTCTTCATGAAACGATACTGTGCAATCCAGTTTTAAGGTTTTTTTGCTAAGCTATTTTCCTTGTTTTGCTTGTTTGTCTCTGAATATGGTCAGTAGCTATTTGTTGCTAAATCATGATCTGTGGGTTGTCAGAGAATGACAGTTTAAGTCGCGTGCAATTTAGTCACCACTGATTGTAACTTTTGTTCGAAAATTTTGTGTTAGGATACCTTTATAGCTGCTGTTAGCCTGCAAGATGGTGTTGTGACGTACGTGACGTCAGGATTGTACGAAGCTTTGGGTTTCCCACCAGAGATGTGGGTAGGAAGATCCATGTTGGATTTCTTGCATCCCAAAGATCGCTTGGTATTTACCAATCAGCTCACTGCCGGTCTTATGGCCAACTCTGCTGCGAGACTCGACCGAGAAAGTAAGCCACACTTGATTGGCTTAACCAAGGAGTACTTTAAGTTAAAAGGGGACTAAAACGAATGTTATTCGCAACTTCCTAGAAAGCAAGTTGAATTCCAAGGAAAGAACTGACAAAGACATGTTGTCTAACACTGTATGCTGCCGATTGCGAATGTACCGTGGTCTCAGATTATCTGGTTTTGCTGTTAAAGAGAAGAAATTAGCATATTCGCCCTTCCGCGTCACTCTGAGCCTGCAAAAGATCTCCACAGACGGTCCAATGAGAGCTGATACAGTCCCTGTGGACTCTGATGACGATGTTACATATTATCTCCTTGCTCAAGCATCGCGTCTCGTTTCTGCCTATCGAGGTATCAATTTGCTTTTTTTTTGTGAATTCTCTTGTAGACGAGTACTTAAATTCTATCACCGTTTTTATCAGGTTAAGCCCCACGTTATTTTTTACCATTTACTTACGTTACTATTTGGTCCCTTGAGTTGTGATAAATAATTGCGTAAGGAAGTAAGCGTCTGTGTTAATCTTTATTGACCGACAGCTTAATTTTTCATGACATTCCTTTCTCTCCAAACAGGAGCAGAAGAGAAGAATTTGGCTGGCCACTTCGCATTGCGACACAATGGAAATTGTTTGTTTAGTGAAGTGGATTTGGGATGCGTTCCATACTTGGGCCATTTACCGCAAGACTTACTAGGAACTTCTGTACTTGACCTTTATCACCCTAACGATCTGCCTGTTTTGAAGGAAATATATGCGAAAGGTATAAAAAATTTCATACACTACAGGAAAAAAATGGTTATTATTTAGAAAGTTTTAGTATAACATTCTTCAATAGTTTTTAAATGTCAAAGTGCTTTATTACAAAATAGCGAAGTAAAAAAGGGGGCAAAGACCAAGTAACCATGCTATAATGCATTTTGGTATTCTGTTAGTGCTTTCCAAGCAAGGTAAACTTGTTCGGTCTCAGCCGTATCACCTGCGAGCATACAATGGTTGCTACGTGCTCTTAGAAACGGATTGGTCTTGTTTTATAAATCCATGGTCGAAGAAAGTTGAATTCGTCGTGGGACAGCATCGTGTGTTGGAAGTAAGGACGAGAATTTATTTATTGTAATGGGATTTAAATGTTAAAAAAAATTATACAAAGGGCCCATCGAACCCGGATGTCTTTGCGTCGCCAGAAAATGATTCGAGTACTCCAGTTTCAGAGCAGGACTCGGAAACCATTACAGGATTGCACAACGATATTAAGAGCACGTTATGCGGTTGTGCGGTAGATAATCCTCCACAGGTAAAAATTTTCAAAAATTTCTTACATTTAAGTATAACGGTCTCTGTCTCTAGGAAATAGAGATCATGGGAGTCGCCACTCGTCGGCGGAAGGATTTAGCGATTTTTATGGGAAGTTTGATTGACGAAGTCGCGAAATCCGGTGGGTCGCAAAGCCCGGTTACCTTTCAGGTAAATTATGTACTAATTTTTCCGTTTTTCTTTTATACGTGTACTCAAAGGTATCTAAAGAATCCCACTATGTATCCTTTCATAGGGGGGAGCTTCGGTAGTACTTGGAGATATTTCTCCTCATCGGGGAAATTCCAGTCCAGGGAGTAATTCTTCGGACGCCCCTTTGAGCTACACTCACCTAAATTATAAAGAAAATATCGATAGGTAGAGTCTTAGTTCAAAATTGACATGGAGATTTCAGTCCGTGTTTTTATTTTATTTTGTGAATTTCTCTTATTGATTGAAGGTTTTTCGCGAGTCAGCCAAAAATGGTTCCGTCAGGCAGTTCTGCCGAATCCCAAACAGAGCGAAGAGTCACTCCCAACATGAGCTCAGAGGAAGAAGGCAGACGAGAAGCTAGAAGTGGCACTTCACAAGGAGAAAGCAGCTTGAAAAGCTCCGATAAACAGTACAATCATTCTTTTTCATTATTTCGTGACCCATTCTCTTATGGACAACCCTTTTAAACATAGGGACAGTTCTAACAGCATGGAGCACAGAACCAGCAGTTATTCTTCGGAAGATAAGTACGCTGGTCCTGCTCTTACAACCACCCTTCTTACAAGGTAAGCATATCCGTTTAGGGAGTTTTCCAGAAACGACCTATACATTTTAGTATTGTAAATGTTAATTTTATATCGACAGGCATAACCAAGACATGGAAAAAGAATTTATGCAACACCACAGGGGACTACGCGTTAGAAGTGGTACGGGGGACCGTGGCCATCGTACGCCACGCCTTCCAGTAATGCTTCTTAACTTATATATCTAGTGTATATCGGAACAATTCGTTTCTTTCTTTTCATCCTTAACTTTATATTTTCTCTTTCACAGTTTTTACTTTACAGTATTCTGTTGCTTTTTTTGCAACTTCGTTTTTGTTATTTTTATCTGAATCTAAAATTAAGTATGGTTAATTTAAGAACTTTTTGGATAGTGCCTGCACGACCTTTGAAAATTATGAAATGTTGGATCATATTTGGAGAAGTTTTTACAAACCTTGATTTCTCAATCCTTAGGATGTGCATGGTTTGAAGCGAACGGGAGCAGCGTCATGGGAAAATGGGAACGTGCAAAAACAACTTCATCGCGATTCATGCGCTTCCCCTGCATCTCCCCCAGCGCAGTTTGCTAGCCACCCTCCAGGTGATCCCATTCCCATGCGAATGGGAATGCCTGGACCAATTCCTCTCCTGCCAGTCAATTTGTGGCCACCATTTTGCATGAGTACCACACAACCAGTACTAACAAGCCAACCGCGGATGTCGAACGCTCCGATTGGCTTGGATGTGGCTAGGAGTGGCTCCGGATCTCCTTTAACGACCGTCACTGTGACGAATTCCGTCCCTGGTCTTACGACGTACTATATGACCCCGGCACCGACCCAGCAACAACCAAGATTACCTGAACCGACTAACGCTGTACCGTATGTTGCACCCTTTTTCGTCCCCCAGTCCGGTATGTATAATATCAGGATACAAATATTTGTATTTGTCCGGTATTTGTCTCTTGTATGCGTATGTACTTTCCCTTTCACCATGAATTGCGCCCACTGTTTATTCGTTTTTTAGTTTTTAGTTTAAGCGTCCTGTTTTTTTCACTTAGATCTATTCTTTATGTATCATTCGAGTCCAACATTAACTCACACCTACTGTCGTGTCTAAAATTCTTTGCTGGAGTTGCTTTTATAGTGTTTTGGTTTTCTACATATTCTATTTATGACCATGATTTCTTTGTTTGTAGTTTTTGGTTTGAATTGAATCGTCCTTGCTTTTTTTAACTTTTTCTTTTTTTTATTTGTATTTTTTTCACAATTTGTACGTTAGTCTTATTTTGGTCATATTTCTCTTTTTATTCAGATTTATTCTTTCGCGGTCCTTATAGTTCTGTTTATTCTCTTCGGTGAATCAAGGTTTGCAACCGTTCAATGCCGGTGCCGTACCGTATTCGCTAGTACCTTGTGTTGGAATGCCCGGGGTGATGTATCAGCCGGTGGGGTACGGACCTTTCATAATGCCATCTATGATGGTGCAGCCGCAAGGTGTGATGAATCCGTTTCCAAGTATCCCTACTACTCAGAGTGCCGCTGCAGGCGCAAATATTATGCACGGTCATAGTAGTCCAGAACCTATTGTACGTGAGCGGCTCCATGGACGGCGACTGCATACAACATCGGCTTCAAGAATTCCTGACGTAATTAAGTTTCGCGTGAATATTTTAGTTAGTAGAGTAACATTAAATAGCCCATGTTCCTTTTTCTTTCATGAGTTTAAGTGAATTAAAATGTGTTGTCTGTTCTAGGATGGCGCAACTGTTGCAACACCCCGACCAGCGTCGCAGGCAACTTCAGTTAAAGTTGAATATGGCTCTGCTGGAGCCAGTAACATATCAGGACCTGTTCACTTGGTAAGCGATGTTTAGAAAAGAAAAAATGTGTTTAGAGCAACGCACGTACGCCCAGACGGATTGAATTACACTCACACACTTTTTTTTTTACAGTCAGTGAGGTTTGCGGGTGTTGATACGAGTGCAAGTCAAGGGCCGGAAAGTTGGGAAAAGAATAACCAGTGGCCCGAGAGCTCGGAAAGTTACATGGATAGGTAAGGAAATTTCATAGTTTGACCGCTTAGGATTTTTCAGTAGTCAGTTAAGATAACGATTTTTTCCCCTCCCTTAGTGCGAGTACCTCACAAGCGAACGACCAAACAAGAGAAACAAGCAATGGAAGTACGGAGAGTCAAGTGTCGAACAATTCCTCAAAAGTAAATTTTGGTTTTTATTTGATCTTCGTATATATTTTAAGAACTTATTGTTTAAACATCCTTAATGCGGCTGCATTTACATTTAATCAGCAGTAATCTAATAAACAAACGAATTAGTATATAAAGGGGAATCTAGTGGAAATAACAACGGAGACACTTCCAGTATCATTCGACTGTATTTTTGGATGTGAGATGACATGTTAGATTTATCGGTATTTAAACGCCTGCTGTCGTTCATTTGGTCTTTGTAGTTACTTCCTAATTCCGTAATATCTCGAATGTTTTCTTTGCTCAAGTTCGAGACTAATCCTAGGCAAACAGTGTAGTTAAGTTGGTGCTAACCAAACGTTTTCATTCATAAGCCGAAAAAGCTTAATTCCACGGAAGCACATACTTTTACTGTAGACGTAGACTTTGAGTTACTAGGGATATGACAAGCTGTTTTGACGGGAAATTGCAAAGCGTATGTGCAGTTATAGGCATGTCCCCAAATTAGTGATCGCGAACTATTATACATGGATTAGTTTAATGATTTTGATGTTTGTTATCAAATGCCGTCAACGAGATATTATTGGTTTTAGATGGTATGGGAAGCGGAAAAAGAAGCTCCGAGACTTCGTGATAAAGTGAGGACTGGCAAATTATTTGAAATGTAAGTTTTAATTATGGAACTTTAGAATCCTCCTTGGATGGCCGATGTCGCACCGACTCCAGAGTTTACGTACCAATATCAAGTTCCTGGTAAAGACCTAAAGGCAGTTTTGGAGGCTGATCGGCAAGCGTTGTCGCGATTGCAACAAGTAATTTGTAATTTTTAAAGTGAAGAAATGAAGTCTTGACTGATAATTTTTTTTTTTAGCCTACCATGTTAAACGATCAATTACTGGCGTTGTACCGGGAGATGGAGTCTGACCAGAGTGAAGTGGAGTTACATTTGGAAGAATGTATGACGACTTCATCAGATGGGGGTAGTACCGAAGGCAGCAGACGTGTAAGTTGGCTTTACTAAAGTCGAAGTAAAATTTCATTTTCTCTTCCCTCGCCCTTTTATAGCAGTCAGCCGGGAGAAGACGTCGTGAAGAGTTTCGGAAGACCATGATATATGAGGCAGATGGCCCGATACCCAAGCCCAAACAAGATGAACAGTGAATTACAAAGTTTATGGTATATACTTTGTCTGATTGTGGAGGAGAGACATTACTCGTGGAAGGGGAACCGACAGTGCACATGAAAGCTGGTTATGAGTGTCCTTTTTACCATTAGATGTTTGTACCTTCGTATACTTCGTCTTATATATTAATCATTAGATTTCTGATGAGTAATTTTATGTCGAGGATTTTATGTCCTAAACATAAAAAAACTATGGACATGTGGAACTGAGAAGGTGAATTTAAAGATAGCTCGATATGGATTCATATGTAGGCCAAGTCGTTTCAAGTCTACCAATTTTCACATGCTGCTATGCTTGGAAATTGAAAATCGCCGTCTTGATTTAATGGCATCAAAAGCATGACATCATAAGCCTCAAATAACAACCAAAATATTCCTAATTCGCCGTCGCCTTACTACTTTGGGTTAATTATTAGCGTATCTAGGATCATCCACTGGTCCTTGGAAAGCGATGTTCCGGATCTTTGAAAGAAGATGCTGTCATATGTTTGGATCTGTTTGGATCGAATTACCTCGAAAATTTGCTATGATCAGATCGTTTTGATTGGCGGCTAAGAAATGATGTAAGATCTGAAAAAACTAAACATCCGGAACACTGCAGGGTAGTTATACCCTGCAGTTCCTATGTCCGAGAAACTCGGACATGGGAAGGAGGGAGGAGTAAGGATTATTAGCTGGGCAAGTCCTGAAGGACTGCCCAGCTAATACTATCGGTTGATGGTGCTAAACCTCACGTGCCGTTTAGCTCAGGAGGTGTGCATTACTTGTGTAGGTTTCTTGGGTGGTAACTGGAGGAGGGGTATAAGGGAATTTTGCTAGCGGCAAGTTCCTTAACACGGTTGGGCTAGGTGCGAAAGAATTCTGCTAGAAAGCAATTGGAACAAGGCTGGGCCAAGTGCCGAAATGACCCTGCCGTGGGTATAGGAAGAACGTTGGCACGGTATGGCACGGGCCAAGAAGATCAGATGAGGGCGGTGCGTTGTTCGGGTGCGGGAAGGAACGACCCATTCCCAAAACGTCCCATACCAAAACGACCCTATATTAAAACGATTGGCGGTTTGCTGGGCCCGTTTTTTTTTACTAGTACTGCACACTTACAAGTAATCTTTTGACCCTATCCCGAAAAAAAATTAGTTATAATGCTGCGAATGTCACAAACATGTTAAGTAGCGCAAGGGGAAAATTCCATGCCTATAAAAAGCAAGGGAGAAAAATATATACCTGGCTTGAAGCCTTTGTGCATTGCCTTCGTTCGCTATATCGTCTTTTACTGGAGCGATTTTTTCTTCTCATTATTATTATTATTTTTAACTACGGTGTGATCGTAGCTCTTTTGGCTGTAAGGGTTCTATGTAAGCAGATTTAATACACTAGATACTGGAGCGATTATATTTACGCTGAATGTCTCACTGGAGTATTAAAGGCGTTAGCTTATAGCGCTTGCGTCGGCATAGGTTATATACAAGTCTTCGTTACCTACTTGTAAGAGCGAGTTGGCCAAGCGGTCTAACGGGTAACGCCGAGATCGTGAGGTCGCAAGTTCGATCCCCGCTGTGGCGTGGTTATTTTATATTTAAAAAAATCCAGGCCCTCCTGGGTATATATCCTCAATCATCCATCCTTCTCTATCCGAGTTCTCTCCTGGCTCGGTCCCTATCTATCGTGCTTACATCTATCCAATATGGAGTACCTAGTGGTTCGGGAAACCGAACCGCGTGGGAAACATAAGGATAGGAGCGAGCACGATGGATAGGGACCAGCTAGGGAGGAGCAAGGACGGGAAGGAAGGCGGAGCTCCAGTTTTTCACGATTTCTGAAGGGGACCCCTTCGCTCAACATTGTTTCTTATGGAAAATAACCCGGAAAAAGCCTTCCCAGCTCGAATACGTGACCACGCCCATTTTTTCGAATTTCCACCAATGGGAAGACAGGGTTTTTGGAGGGTGGTCGCTATTTTTGCGGGAAATTTAAAAAAAAATTGATTTTTGGGGTGAAAATGTATTGCAAAATACCACAAAATACAGCAAAAATAGGTTTATAAAAATCAGAATTTTGCGTACAATTTCGAGGCTTTAGCAAATGTATTTTCGGAGGTGGTTCGTGTTCAATTAACGCAGATTTTGGACAGAACGCTTAAAAATGAAAAAAAGCCGGAGAAAAACCTTTAACTAAAACTTGGGACAGTAAGGATGCTAACGCTTAACACAGTAATCTTCGGATCCAAACTGGCGCTCTGAATAACAAAAGAATGAAACAAGGTACAAAAGAATTGAAAGAATGTAAAAAATTATGCTAATCCAGCAAGACATTAAAAGCTACACGAAGGGAAGTACGAGAAATACATACATTTTATTAATATGTCATGATTTCGGTATACTGTTCTCTATAGATCAGTTAAGAGGAAATGCTAACACTGAAATCTGTCAATTAAATCGCTATCATTTACGTATCCAGAAAAAAAATTCCGGTAACTAATAGCAGATTCAATTCACGACAGAACCGACGAAACGAACAATGAAAAACTTGAAGATAAAAGGAAAAAAAGAATTACTCAAGTTTAGAAACAAATTTAACAGCCTATCAAAATACGAAAATACACGTCAAGAATGACTAACTCGCACAATCACTCCAAGAAAAAAATCAGCCTTATTTCGTCAAAAGAGGTAAGGGGCGACGCGAGATTTACCAACTGGTCAAACACTGTTCAAACGCAAGCTTTCACTTTCTGAAAACAAACAAATCATAGTTTTCATTAGTATAATAAAAAAATAATAATTTTACTTGGGTTACCTAAATGAAAGGCGAGACATAATGTTAAAAGTATTGAAGTATGAACAAAAGTATGAACAAACATTTCCTTAAGTATCTACAGAACGACTTGTAAAACTTCGTATTCTCTAAAACACGAGAAATAATGTCACCAAAGTCACTCAAAAATGCTCAACCGGTCTTGTCGATTTGCGCAAAATAAATCCACGAACATGGGTAACATCACTGGCCAACACATTGACGTCACGAGCTTTTGTTCGACCCATTTGCCAAAGAACATTCTTCACACAAGGCAAACACAAGGAACACAAAAACACCCAGGAACTAAGCTGTCAAATCTGAGAATTAAATTCTAGAATTAAGTTATAAACCTACACTCACAAATTAAATGACAGGCCGAGTTCTCTTCGTCACGTTTCAGAGTTAGCTAACCGAAGCAAAGTCAAGACTGCTACTTTCCACGCTGTCGCTCTGAGATGTTTCACAACCAGCGTACTTGGCACTTGGATAAAAGTGGACCACTATTACAAATTCTGTCCTCATGACCATGCCAAGGTCACCCTGACCTGAGAACAAACGCTTTACTAAAACGATTCGAAAAGGAAGTTAAGAAAGACAAACCCTCACTTACCTAAGTCACACAGAAGTATTTTGGGAAACACCTGAAACTCGATCAGATCCAGATCAGAGCTGCCAATCAAACAAAAGCCTTCCGGCATATTTGCAATGTAACGCTCTAGTCAAAAGCTTAGGGTATAATGAAATATGCCGTTCACAAGGCTCAATGCACCGCCTATAACAGAATAAATTTACTTCCGACAAGAAACAACTCAACAGTTCAAGTAAATTGCACCTCGCTTGATTACATTGTTACATAGAAGAGCATACGTCTCGCCAGCACTATCACAAGTATTAATATTCACTTCAAAACACTGCCACTCAAACACTTACCCACGTCCAACCTCTCCAACGGCATATGGGCAACTAAGTTTCAGGAGGACCGAAAACACGCATCGCAGCACACCTAGCGGTCATTACATGTAGCGCGCGGAATTCGAACAGTACTTCTTTCACTACCGGTAAACCTGTTTCACCTGAAACTGAAACATAGTTTCTTATGGAAAATAATCCGGAAAACGGCTTCCCAGCTCCGAAACCCAAGCACGCCTATTTCTTCCCGAAAAGCCTGGTCTATCTTTATATAAAATAACCAGTCATCTCGGGGATTCAAACCTGCAACCTGTGGATCGCCGTGATAGCTACTTAGACGACTCAGCCATTTGGTTCTACACTGGATGTAGCAAACTTGCTTATAAATTCTGTAGCATTGGAGTACGTTATGGGCGAACGTCTTGCAAACCGCAGCATGACATATAGCGTAAGTATAATCGCTCCAGTGATATGGGCACCGATCCAGTGTCCAACGATATTGAATCTGCTTTTATATTGTATAACCCGGTACAACCAAGGAGTTAAGCTCAACTTGTAGTTCAGCAATACTTTGAACAAGTAATAGCTCCCGTAAAAGACGATATAGCATATGAGGCCAATAGACAAGGGCTTTATACCAGATATATATAATCATGAACGCAAAGCACATGCGCACAAAGTGCCCCCTCCCCCACACACAAGAGACATCTAGCGGTCTCTTTCTTAGAGACGAATAACAACAAAGGTTGGGTTTGGGCCGTGGCAGTAATAGACGATTACAGTAAAAAATCTCTAAGAATGGCTGACCCTAAATATGCAAACTTACCCGGAATAGTAAGACCATAATCAGTGCTTCTTGCTCAGCTGAATTCTTCCTTTTATTTACCGAGTTTTGCATCAATTGGGCCTTGATTGAAGTGTCACTTAGCAATTTTTGCAGTGCGAATGTGAACTAACCAACAAACATTACTGTTTTTGTGTCTTTTTACAGGCATATGACCAGCCTGACGTTTACGAAACCGACGATCTGCCTGAAGCCGACCAAGACTACGAGTTCGGAGAAGTATGACAAATCCTTCCTTTTTTAATATTCAAAACCATTGTAGACATAGCCTAATGACGGTTACATATAAATCCTTCCGCTTCCGCTATATTGTAACATTGTCTACACAGGATCAAAGTGAAGCTGTTGAACGCCTACACATTAGTCCTACCCATGCCCATGCGAAATTCAAGGACAAATGGCTAGACAGTTCTCGAGCAGATTTTTCTGGCAGGCTCAGCAAACGCAGGCAAACCGGCTACGAAGCTTGGTTAGTACCCGTGGTTTGAACATCAAACTAGATCCATTAACTTACTAGTGTATTAGGCATGGCGATTTGGAGCTGGCGGCCGAAGGCGAGAAAGAAACTGCTTTGCAGAAGTTTAATCGTTTGAAGTGTGAGTTAAGCGAATTGCAAGAAGACCTGGCTGAGGACAAATCTCAAGAATCCCAACAACCGAAAATCGAGTTAGCTCAGCTTTTTAGTCAGCTGGAAAGCATGCAAAATCAGATTGTCAACCTGAAATTGAAGGACTCGATTGGTACTGTGCTTGATCTCGCTGATCCTCAACGCTTGGATCAAAAGTGAAAGAAAAGATTGTCTCATGGAAAGTTATAATACGTTTCCATGTCTTTCTAGGAATTTGTTGGCTCAGGTAGAACAAGTTACGACGAGCAGTAACAATGAAGCTACCGCAGGTCATGTGATGTATCAGTTGCAGTTTAAGCCAGAGCAGATTAAGTTGGATGACACGTTACGAGCGGCAGCTTTGGAAGCGAAAATTCAACGTTTGGAATCGGTTATTGGGGCTACACCTGAGAAAATGGTAATCCTTATTAATAAAATATTAAAATGTTAAATTATTTTGTAGTCAAGCTTGGCTGCTGATACGAATCAACGAACCATTAGTGGAGCATTACACGTTTTGCAATCCAAAATCGCCTTGTTGGATCCTGCGCATTTAGAGCAGATAGAGGGACGTCTAACGGCAGTACTGTCGAAGATGGATCGAATTGCTGAGAAAAAAACTGTCTTGGAAGATAACGAGAAGTTCAATAAAGTGAAATAAACATACTTGTAAAAAATAAATTAAAAAAAATATTTTTCCCAGGTCAACGAGGTGTACGAAATGTTGAAGAAAACTGAATCCAAGTGGGCTGTGTTGCCTTCGGTAGTAGAACGTTTAATAGCTTTACAAGAACTGCATGAAGAAGGTAAAACATTGGTTTTGTGTGTCTCTCCTCAACTTATTTTATGTATTGTTATTTATTTCCATTTTGCAGCTGCGAAGTTTGCCCAGACTCTGAAGCAGTTGGAAGTGGTTCAGCAGCAACTGGAGTCAAGCTTAGGGTCGAATGCCACTATTTTAAAGGACGTGAAAGAAGGCATGGGGGTGAATATGGAAATTATGAAGAAAAATATGGCAGCTGTTGAAACCCGTGTCGAAGCTTTATCCAGCAAACGCAAGTGAAACCCATTATCCACTGCCCCTAATGTTTATCTTATTCTCTAATCTTTCCTCCGGCTTGGGGCTGTAATTTCTGTTAATAAAAGCTCACAGTGAATAGAGTTCGTTTTTGCCTTTGTAGGTACAGTTTAAAAATGGCAAGTTCTGGCAGTAACGTTACGAGCTTGCCACATTCAAACGCTTTTCGTTTCGTACGTACAGCGCTCATAGGTTTTGTGGCTCAAAAGTCGAGCACGTGTTATTGTTCACTTGAAGCCGAACATCACAATCGAAAGTCTGGAAATGAAAAGTTACCTACCCTGGCAAAGGCTTAGTTTCGCATCACAGTTCTAATTCTAAGTGCCGTACCCAGTCTGTACCATGTATTTAATTGCAGATGTCGCCAAATAACAGTGAAATAAAACGAACAAAATTATCTATTTTCCATAATTTTATTTATGTATTGTGATAAGCAAAACTCTTTCCAGATTAACTTCCTATTATGTCCCAGCCAAATGTTCAAACGTTGCAAGAAAACTCCGGAATGTCACACATTGAACTCTTAAATGTCCACACAAAATGCCAATCCCGTTGGTACATACAATAACAAAAGCTAATCTGGCACATGTCATTCCATAGTTTACAATCCATCAACCATTCATTAACCAACTGGCAATTCATTTCTTCCACAAGACGCAAAACCTGTGCAAAAATGTCAAACTTCATGGAATTTCTTACCAATTTTTTTTACTTTTCACGCGTTGTGACTGGTCGGGATGAGCTCCATATTGACTAGAGTTCTACACTGGCATGAACACTCGAAAAGTTCCGTTCTTTGCTGTCGTTTTTTTTTTTTAGCCTGAGCTTAAGACATGGCACTGCAATCACATCAACACGAATTGCTTTCTGTTAAATTCAATGTCTATTATTTACACAAATTTTAAAAATTCCTATGATTTGGGTGCTGCTGACTGTTTTTCTTTGTCAGCTTCTCGCTGCTTCTTGGCTTCTGCTTCTTTTTGCTTTCTGGCTTCTTCTTTTTGCTTTTTTGCTTCTGCTTCGGCAGCTTCATTCTTCTTCTGTTCTTCTGCAGCATGATTTTCTTTCTCTAAATTATTAGCTGCTTCCACCAACTTGGCAATCCGCTCATCTTGCGCTTTTGCCTTCGCTTCAGCTTCCTTCTTCCTTTTTTCGTCTTCAGCAGTCGGACCAATCCATGGAGTTGCGTGGTTATCCAAATCAGGGGGTGGAGCCGGTGTTCCCTAACCAAGCATTAAAATAATGAATACCCCCGTATTATCTAATCCAAATTTCATTCACTAAATATGTTTCGTTATTCAAAGCTTTTAATCAACTTTTATGATAAATGTTACCGTATTATGAAAAATATTCTACGCGAGTAGGTATTTCTTATTGTACTTATCCTACTCTCTTATCTTATCCTACTCTCTTTCCTACGAACTTCAATGTCACAAACTAATTAATGAACCTGACACTAAATAAATAACCTGATAACTGAATTTCATTAGACTAATCACAGACCAAGGCCAGTAAAAGAAGCGGAGTTTAACACAAAAAGTTAACTATTTCCTTACTTTTCCACTTTGAATTAACATTAAGATAAAATGTGTAATTAAATTTAATTTCAGGTTTACTTCTTCCTCTAATTTGCCGCTTACCTTGATGTTGTTAACAATTCCGTACGGCCGCAAATGGTAAAGCAAATACTCTAGCACATACATTTGGTTTGGGGAGACGTAGTGAAAAGAAATAGCTGTATCCGAACAACAGTCCATACCCTGAGCACGACAAAAGGAATTAGACAATGTTTTTTTCTTTTCTTTTCTCCAGTTAGATTAAGAAAATTAATTTTAAAAAATCGAAGAAGCGTTAAGTACCTCCTTTGCAGGATAGTAAATGTAATCCCAGAACCAAAAATCGTGACTAACATGGCCTGGGATAAGATGATGCTCCGGAACGAAAGGAAAAAAGCGCCCGCGGCCGTAAGAATCTCTCGTGTCCATGGCTTGTACACCCACGTTTGCCAAACATTTACCTTGAAACGCATGACAAAAGGAGACCAGAAAGAAAATTTAATAAATAGTGGAACGCAAAATTTAGCTGTGTCAGGAAAAATCATCACGAAGATCTTCTTAGTGTGTAATGCGAAAAAGCGCTATACCCATTTCCACGTCTTCAGCGCCACCAGGATCTTGTCTGCAAATGTTGCCATTCGGCATTGCCTGTTCTACGAATCGTTTCAAGCCCTCTTTACTAAGCACGTATCCAGCTCCCCCGCTCATATAGCCTGGTTTAAGAAACTGCTTAAAGCGGTGACCAAAGTACAGCGGATCTGACGTATTGTAAGCCGATAAGAAATATCGCAAGTTTTCCAGTACCACATACCTAAAGGCGTAATATAAGAAATTAGTGCCCACATAAAAATTATGAACACACACAACAGTCTCGGTTTTGTGGATCTCCTTTTTTCGATTTCGGCGGAATCGAGTGGATTCCCGCTTTCCGCTGCTTTGAATAATCAAAATAAACTGTGTTTTAACCAAATAATAATATTTCAGGTATGACCTTGCCACTAAAGCCAAACTACGGAGAATATGTACTGCACCCGTATAGCTCCTCTAATTTTTACTTCCTTAAAACCGAGGCTCAGTCTGTAGTAACAAAATTTTCAATTACGTGTCGTCATCAGCTTTCATAAACCAGTCAACTTCGTCTCGGTATCTGTCCCACACATATTTAAAGGCTTCGCGTGTCTTGCCCCACAGGTTATCTCGTCCTTCACCGACTTTCAGGCCAACTGACGGCAAATGCGGATCTACACACAGAAATAAAAAATACCACTGAATAGATTAAACAAATACCACTACGGAAATTAAAATGTAAAAGGATAAGGAAAATGCAAGTGTAAAATAATAATTAAAAAAGTTGAATTGAAAACTAATACCATCAATCGAGCTCATAAATATCAACTTGTTACAGCGCTTCCCCCACGTCTTCTGCACGTGTCTAGCTTTCTTCTCATGATTCGCCGGTCCCGTCATCACCCAACACAGAACTCTCACTTTCTGATACAACTCCCGGGCAGTCGAATCTTCACCTACGTAAAAACAAACGCAAGGCAGCCAATGAAAGCAAATTTGAGGCAGCTACAGGAAAGGTGTTTATTATTATATATTAAATAGAATATTGCGATTTGACCACTGAATCCAGTTTATTTCAAAGAACATTTCCTTATTTATTTTACAATAATAAAAGGCGGTTGCAAAATTCATGTCTCTAAAAATTGTTATCAATACTGAATATTGTCTCATCGAATCGTGCATTTCTTAATAAAAATAAACCCAATGTCCTGAGATTCTTTTTAAAGTCAGCTTTTTACACTTTTGCGGTAACGAAATTAAACACAATTTCCTGAATTAGAGACATGGTAATACACATTTTTTGCCAATTAATTTGAATGAGTTGATGACTTAAAACTACACGCAAAGTAAAATGCTCGGCTAACATTTTGGCAATAATGGTCACAACAAATTGAAAAAAAATTGAGAAAATAATAATTAACTGAGAAAACAACAACTTTACCATGATGGTCAACTTCATCCGCGCCATGGAAATTCATGTCTCCTTTAGGCCCTTCTAAATGTTCCATCTGTTCGTGGTCATGAACATCGCCGTGCCCATCACGCCGGTGAGCATCATCTCCCATATCACCCGGAAATCGTGGTTTCCTATGGAAGAAAATTTCTTGAATTGCAAAGGGTAAAAATGCTAATAGCTTCCACACAGCCAATGTCTCTCTGTCTTTCTCTCCACGACCCTTTACTAAAAAGCCGGTTAGTAACTTATCCTGACCCACCTTTCCGAAAAAAAGTAGGACGACAACGGCGACGCGGAGGCTGTGGTAGACATTGTATGGAAAATATAGGCAAACGTAAATCCGAACGTCACTCCCATAGCTAACGTTAACACAAACCTCCGTCCGACGGGTCGGCCCATAGTTGTTGGCGCGAAATCTGTAAATCAAAACAACAATTAAGAAAAAAAGAATTCTCCAGCAAAGCATGCTACGCCAGGATTCTTCCATGGGTCATCACTTTCGCTTAACCATACTTCAGACATATTCCCACACTCGACAGTGCTCCTAATTAACAGCACAAAAACCCACAGTAGAAAACTCCATGCTCTACACACAATAATTTTACTCACCCTAAGGATCAAATAACACTAAAAACAGAACTTTCGAAAGACAAAGACGAAACAGATAATGTTGCTCTTACTGCGATTGACTAATGTGCCGTAAAGTGACTGGAACCTTCGTTCCTGACAGGTTCATGCGATGATAGTAGACAATAATGAAAAAAAATCGTGGTACAAGATAAATGAGAAAAACTATACTCGTAAGAAGCATGTTTATCTCAGAAAAAAATCTTCTCTGACAGCTCAAACAAACTTACGAAGTGGCCACTCATTCGTTCCTCCCTTTCTAAAAACTTTCTCGAAAGTTTCCCCCTACTGTGTGACATCAATACAAATGCAACAATATCATTCTCTATTACCTTTGTCTCAAAGCCCGTACGTATTGTACTTTACGCCACCTGCGTATCAATAACCCAGACAAAGTACCACGAAGCCTTATTGGCATTCACCCATGTACTCGAATCTCGTGACCAAAACTCCACAAACTAATCCGAACAATTTCGCAATGAAAAGCTGACATATTTTTCTTCATCTTCTTATCTACAAGTTCGACTTCGGTTAAACCCCGAACACTTGCTTTTAATAAAGAAGCTGATTACTTCGCATTTTAATTAAGATTACAGGAAACAGCCGGAACACAGGACGTGGAAAATGCCTTGTCGGTACTCTCCAGTGCGGACAACAATACGAGTAAGGGCTCCAAAACGTACGCGGACACTTTTACAAACGTGGCTTCCGTGGCAACGCGACCGGTATTCACACAAAGCCCTAAAAAATCCAATAATCCATACATTATAACAATGCGGGTAACACGCTTTACATGTATCAAACGAAACTTAAGTTCTCATTAGTCTGTTGCATACTTTAATGACCGGAAGTTTTTGCAGACGGTACACCATTAATTTACCAAACGATACTACTTCCAGTGCAACTCTCGACACCACCAGAAGCAGAAATATCGCAATGAGCAAACACTAACAACTTTGTGGGCTTTAGATAGCAATACACGTGTTACCACATCACTTTGGGAGGGGAAAATACGTTTTCGTTGCGGGTTCGTAGCCAGTTTAAGCGTATACTAAAGAGTCTCAGCTTCTCCGGTCCCTTCGCCCCTCTGTCCCCCCTTTCAGTGGAAAGGAACAAGTGTTGTGTGCCTGTTGAGCGTCATACCGCGTTAGGGAATGCCGATAAGCTTTCGCGTTTCCTCCACGCAACACATACATACACACACAAGGTTCTTGCTCGAAGCCGTAAAAGTTTGTATATACTGCATCGAATCGGTTCGGAGCTTTTGTTTAGCTCATTTATCTGCCTGAGCACACTATCAGCTCTCCTGGAGATTAAAGTTTTTCGATACCTCGAAGAAGGTTAAGAGCTCTGCGTAAGACTGTTATCACACAACGAAGGTTTGTACAGAAATGGAGAGCTAAAGACCACGACGGAAGGCGGAGCTAGGGACGAGAGGGAAAACATTCGATTTTTTACCTTGCGGGTGACCCCTTTTTACGTTTTCATTCTTACCTTGCCTTTCCTACCCTCTTTCTATTATTTGAGGGAAACCCTTGTATACACACACTGCCAATTTAGGATCCAAGAGTTAAAGTTAACCCGTTTATCAAGGATGACAAGACAATCCGGGGCTACATAATAGATCTTACTCTTAATTACAGTCGCAGACGTGATAGTAGGCAAACACGGAGGGAGAATAGGAATAATATACGAGTTAACGCATCCTTCCTATTTACTTGCTAAAGTAGACCTTTCGACAACGTTTTCCTATTACTCTAGTTTATTCGCAAATCATGACGTCAGCTATTAATAAGAAAAAGAGATTTTACATTATTGGCAAAGTCAACAGTATGTGTAATAACAACAACAAGACTATTATTATATCGTAAATAAAAACAACCAAAAGATCAGTTTAGGGTTCGAAACGTTCCACTTTTCCCAAACAGACGAAAACCCTCCACACAAACACATGGCGTTTAAGAATTGGGGAAAGATAATAAACGAAATAGGGTTTACTAGACTTGTGTTCTGATGCAAACTCTTCCTGTTGGTGAATTTTACTTGATCGAGCCATAATAAGTTAATGCTTCATTAAATAAATGAAAATAGCCAATAATGGTACAAACAAACGTCACAAGTAAATACTGATTAGACTGATGATAAATAGCAAGCTTTTACAGATACTGAACACTTATAGTCAGAGCATTAACAGAAGAAATATTTCTTCGTTTATCACTGGAGTATAGTTATGACATTGCTCGTCACGGCGACACACGTTCAATGTTCTTAAGGAATAGAGACGACCGCATGGATTGCAGTACATTAGTTAACGTCAAAAGAAAGTAAACAAAAAAACAATCTTTTTTGCTAAGTTCGTTTAAAGGAACCGGTTCGAAGAGATTCTATGAATGAGAATAACGTGAGAACTCTTTCAGATTACTGAAAAAGTGTTTTGAAATTTTAACTATCCGTTTCCAGAGTAATGCTATAGTTAGCAACTTCTAAAGTTACAGTGGAGTCCGCTTATAACGACGGGCTCGGGACAGGACTGGAATTATTAGTATAGGCGGACTATCGCGATATCAGCACTTGCCTACACATTCAACCGGAAAACACCAATGAAGATAGAAAAGGGTAGTTATATATTTGTATTGCATTATTTTTTATTTTTTTACTTGTGATATCACTGAATGTGATACACCAAACTGTTTTGCAATTCAGTCTCGCGCTCGATTGTTTTCAAACAAAGCCACAATTTCCACTCGCTGTGTGATTGTTACAGTTTTCCTCTTGTATTCCATCTTCCCCTCGCAATTTTTAGCGCTGTACTAAAAGTTGTCATCGAGACATGTCAATTGTGAGAGGTTGTGAAAGCTTATCACGTCAAATTTGTGAAAGCATGAAAAATTGTCGGCTCCAAATTTCAAAAATTAGTGTCGGTCTCCGGGCATCGGTATAGCTGAAGCTATAAACAAGACATAAGCAAGACACGGGGATTTGAAAATTTAATCGGTAAAGGGGGATTTTCATTATAAGTGATATCGTCATAAAGCGGACTTCATTATCATTGGATTTAATGGGCCAAACACGGGACCGTAATTTTTTTTTCGGTATATGCAGATTATCGTTATATTACGAATCGTTATAATTGGCAAGTTTTCTATGTGATTGAAAAGGCTTCTAATAAATAAGTAAGCTATTAAAAAACACACAAAAAAGTGTCTTTAACAAAACAAATGACAGAAACAACAAAACAAATCAAATTCGGCAAATTGTTTTTCCAAATGTGGGCAGATACATACTTTAAAAGCCTTTCAGGTGATTTTGTAAAAACTACTTGTATGATTTAGGGCCACGGTGGAGTCACATGAGCTTAATGTCGAAAGCCCATAGGCGACAGGACAAACGCCATGGCCTCCATGGCCAAATTTGCGTGGACTATTTTTTTAAGAGGACTTGTTGAAAAGTTTTAACAGTAAAGTCTTACAAACAATTAGAGCATGACAAGACCGAAGCATTCATTGGTTAACTTACAGTAGCTACTATCAAACTTCTATTGAAGGCAGTTACTTACTGAATTGACATGTCAAAAATTTAGTCTTTCCATACGCTGACTATGACTATCCTGAAGTTTTGTAAAAACTGCCTGCTTTGCAGAATCGTCTATGTAATATCAGCCACAAGAGACTACGCTGTTTCACCTTCCATCTATGGGATCTCGTGCTGAAACTCATTCGGTTCCACCATGTGGTTTTCAGCGTCAAATTCATAAGAGTTATCTACTACACAAGTTTGATTTTTAAAAAAATTTCTGCCACCTACATAGACAGTGAAAAACAACATTCAAATTTTAAACTTTAACAGGGTTCCTTGAATTCATCTCCTGTGCTTCGACTTTCCAATTTCCGTTAGCGCGCTCTTGAACTCGTTTGACTTTGTACTCGCAGCTTTTGTCGGGTTGCAAGGACACTAACAGCTTTACCCGAGCTTCTGCGATCTTGAAAAATGTAAAAAAAAAATTATAGTCTACATTTTTCACATTCAGAAGTCTCTTTATTGTTGTTTCTTCTCGAATGTCTTGCACAACTGTGTAACTATTTCGAAACACTTCCACAACCACAATTTAAAATCTTCATATCTATTCACTTGCAAGTTTAACTTGGGAGCTATGAGCTCCGCTACAATATTATTATCTATTTTTGAGAATATTTTCTTTTCCAAATTATTGATATCAGTGATTTTCATTCGCTTGATTCTGTTAGCTGCGCCATGTTGTGTCCGACTGCTTGACCTAAGCTAGGCCGAGTTCAAGGTTTCCACCCTCTAATTCTATATATTGTACATACACACCACTCCAGACATTTGTAGTATACGCACTAGTTTTTATTGTTTCGCGTTCCAATTGACCTTTCTCCCACTTTTTAGCAAGGAGTTTTTATCCACAGTCATGGATTGCAATATGTGACACCATCACGTAGTAAAGTATCCAGTAACGAGTAGAGAATGAATTAGTCCCTAGGAGCCTCTAGCTTTCTAATTTATGCTTCGTGAATTGTTATCAAACTGACCGATCTAAAATCCATAAACCCTACAAACTTCACTCGCAAAAAAGCAAAGAGACGTATACACATATAAATTTGCGAAACTCTAAAATAAATAAGCAGACCTACAGAATTTGATACGAAGATAAAATCACCTGAAAGAAAACGCTAGCTACCCTTCGCGGTGGGAATTGTCAGATAACACAATGGACCCACAGTAATACACTAGCACTAGTGACGGGCAGCGTGTATAAAATAAATCTTAGCAACAAGAAATTACATTTACACTACTGTAATAAAGTCGTATTTTAGTGTTCTACTGTATTACCTTACAGTGGACGCCATGAGATTTAACAGGTGACCTTGGCCTTGACACTGGAATGTTTGTTCTGACTATGTATGACGTCCGGACCTTTTGTCTTCATTGACCTCACTTGTATTGTACTTCCTTATAGCGAATTCAGTTGGCAGTGCAGTGCGCGCACTGGGAACTCAGTTCTTTTGCCCTGTGACGTCACGCCTGTTGGGCTCAATGGGACAATTCAGCCCAACTGAAGACAACATTTGCACCCAGTTCGGAAAGTGCAGCCCCAGGTTGACCAACTGAATTCGCTATTAGAAGGCTCCTGACATTGTCCGGCACCTGCTAGTACTTGTATATATGAATTCACTCTTGGGTCAATACATGCAGTCGTAGTTAAATCTTACGCAGACGTGTTACGAAACATTCGCTGTTTCTTCAAAACCCTTATTCATGCGTCTGACATTATATGCTTAGAAGAAAAACTGCGAATGAATTACATATAGGAATTCACAAGCTCAAAATTGCAGTAAAAACAAAACAGGTGATTAAAATTTAATTTTGTTAGCTGAAGTTGCTAACATAAAACCTGATATCACGTGCTTGCATGGTATCGAAAATACGAGAATAAGCATATTACAAAGACAGTGTAAGCAACAATGACGTTTCGAGATAAGAAAGAGATGTATCCTATAGCCTACCTATTTTAGCTTAACAGACGGGAATCACCTTCAGCGTGACTCTCCAATTTCGAAATTACAGCTTTGTTATCAATGGCTCAACGAGGAACGCGAATACAATTCGAAAATGACAACATATTTTCATACTTTCGCTCAGTGAAAATCTGTAAAGAAAACAGTTACAGAAAATAATTTTTCGTACTTTTTAAATGTACGTACGTATATACTACGTACACACTACATAGGGCAAAGGACTTGCAAGACTTCAACAGAAAGTTCACCGATCTAACGTATTTAGTATTCGTGCAAGTCATCGCGCATCTTTTCACCTGCGGCAAAAGTCTCCACAGCATCCCAATGACTACCCAGTCTCCCTAATCACTTACACCGCTCTCCTAATCACTGCATCTATTGGTGCAGTATTATTTTCCGTCAGGGCACCAAAAGAAGGCAAATGCAGTATCTACGGGGCTGATATTTTTTTTTATTATTGATCATAAACCAGCTGTCTATCGCTTAAAAAAATACTGCTCCCTTGTAAGGGTCAGGTATTTGCATATCATTACATCATTAAGTGTGGCATACTTAAGCTTGGAGCTAGAAACCTGCTATTCCCTGGTCTTCTTCTTTTCTATTTCTACAAAAAAGCAACCACTTTGCTGAGGATGCAAAGAGAAAGGAAGAGGAACCGAAAATGTGAATACGAAAGATTTTAGTGGACCCCTAGCCCCTCTCGCGACAGATTCTTCTGAAGATAATTCAACTTACGAAAGATTTAGACGATAGACTATACCCTTGTTACCCAAGAACACTTTTGTACCGTCAGAGCTGAAAGGTCAAACTTCCGTTACTGTGCTGCTCTTATTTCTTAGTTAGAAATGTCAACCGGTATCCACCTGAACGCTTGAGACATAATTTACTTCCTCATATTGACCTTACTTTTTGGAGTAATGTACAACTGGAAACAAATACAGTAGAATTAATAAACAGTCGGAACACGGGAGTGGTAACGAGTCAGACAGAGACAATAATAATAAAAAAGTACTGGCGATTAGCTAGAAAACTCCGGTACGACTCCTTAGTAAATAACAGCAGAATATTAATACTTTTAGTTACTAATTCTTTTTAATATTATTGTGCGACCATTCATGAGTTCTTGAAACTCCTGAATAATGGTAGTGGTCATAGCACAAGCTAAGTAAAAACTCATATTACGAGGGAAAACCTACGTCTTGTAACTTCCGAATTTCTTCTATATTTAAGAACTTAAAAAGCACTTGTAATTTAAGTTTCTCAACAATTTTGACACTTTTTAAACAATAAGCCATTTTTTGCACGCTTTAGTCATGGCCGGTTGCCCACAAACTCTCAACCGCCTACACAAATTTTTCTCTTTGTTGATCACGACGCCTCAAACTGGGCCGCATAGCAGAGTTGGGCAAAACTTCAAGTCAACTTGGTCATTTTGACTGAAATACAATCACAAACTTGGATTAAAAGTTTAATTTTTCTGAAGTTACTTAAAACTTCGCTGGAGCTTAATCGGAAAATGCAATTGCATGAAGCATTTACCCTACTTGACAAGTTTCTTAAAAATAGTAATTCTAAATACACAATAAAACATTAAGGCTGTACTTAGTGCAACCTTACGTAGAGTAAGACGCAGCGAAACTAAGCTAGTCTGCTACTGTCACATGCGCTGATGTACCATTTACTCACAGGAATGCTGTCGTCAGAACCAGAAAAACATTTGTTCACTTGTTTTAAGTTTAAAAACTTTCAGATTTGCTATAAATCGATTTGATAATTTTACAGACTAAATTGACTTAAATTCATTTGCTGAAAAACATTTGCGAATCTAAACTTCATTAACGTGCATTTTCCTTGAATTCCCTTCAATTGAATTTTAATAGAAACCCAAATATGAAATTCAACTATCAAGACGTTTGGAACGGTACGGAAACTCTCTTATAACACATCAAATGAAAATCTTTGCAGCTGACGCGTTAAAAAAATAACAATAATAAAAAGGGAAAAAACTTAAAAAAAGAGTTGTATGCCCTTCAAAGGAGAAAACGTGTTTGACCTAATCGATAGTTGGGGGTCACGAGGACTCTAGCATGAAAAGAAAGCCCCATCGCTAAATTCATTTTCGTTATAATGAAATCATTTTCGGGAATAACACGTGTGGGTTAGCTCTTCTACCTGCTTTTCCAAATTCATTAGTATGGTATCAACGTTCTTCAACCCATGAGAAATCTACCCAAAGGTCTTTGGTCTATTGAGCAACCTCCCGTCTTCCACATTAGAAGTATCCATCACTGTGGTACATACATTTTGCGAGAATCACGTGATCTCTGAACGCTTGTCGCTAAGGTTTCGAAACTCTGAGCAGAATCACGTCGTCCTTTGGAGAAAATTCATTTTTACATTCATTACTGGTGCCATGTATTTCACGTTCGTCCTTTCCTTGACCATTCGCAAACACATCCGCTGTATAAATACAGTACATCAGAACCATTTCCAAGACCCATTTCCTGCTCCGACACCAACCGACGACGGCAGCAATCCCTGCCACACATTTTTTTTCTTGGGTCTTGAGGTTGCGTGTGTATCCAAGTTTGCGATCTTAAGAGTTTATTAGCTTTAAGCCGCAAACATGAAAGATGATCACGTCAACCATGGACCACGGCATGTCGCCAGTGATTTGGTACCGGCCATGATTGGCAAATCCATGGAATCACTGGACGTCGATTCTGGCCGAGTGGTTAATCACAACCGACGAAAAATCAGAGGCCGTGAGTACCAAATTTAAAAACAATAACGACTTTTTTAAAGCACATTCTTTAGTGATATTGTTGGCAAATTTCCTGTGTTTGAGTTTAAAGCATGTGAATTAGTGCTACCATTTTTTTACCCGTGCTTAAATCATCTGAATTTACAGTGTACTAATCACTCATTCGTTGAATAGCTTTGATACCGGCGCGATATATCTTCACAGCGTTAGCTTCAACGGGTTTGGCCATTATTTATGGATTAAAAGTACGTACAATAACGGAATATCTAACGGAACACTCGCAAGACAATTTTTTAATGTTTTATTTTTCTGTTAAAAAACATAGGTAAATTTGAGTGTTGCCATTGTTGCGATGGTGAATCATACCGGTTTAGCCGAACTGCAATCACACGACATTCACGTGGCCGGTCATATGGTGAAAAGCATGAATGATTTCGGAAACTTCACGGGGCATTTCGAAGCCGACCCTCAAGTGTTTGCGTGTGAAGCCCCTGTTGTTGACAACGCAACAGCGCATTCAGTGCCCCAAGTAACATTATCTCACACTTTCATTACTACATCAGATTTATCACCAATATTATTACTCAGCTATATAGTAATGAATATTCCATACTGGAAAGTTTTTCCCAAAGAAATCTTTCTGCCAAAATAGTTCACAATATTTTTACATACAAGTGTAGGAGGATTTCTAATTTTATAAAACGAACATAAAAGCAATATTTTAGGGGTGCTCAACCTTACTACAATTCGCCAGTATTTGTGAACTGGTGACAAATACTGGCGCTTTAGAAAAACTTTCATAAAAACTCTCATTAAATGTTCTTCATTCTCTAGTTTTTTTGGTGTAATCCACTTTCTGATACAAAGACTCATTCTTTAACGTCCAGCGACATGCGAAATATAGTACAACCAGGCCCGTAGCCAGGGGGGTTTAGGGGGGTTTAAACCCCCTAAAAATCTGGCTACGGCCCTGAGTGCAATGATAACGAGTTTGGCCTGCAACACCTATCAGTCGTGCACGACAAAAAAGTTAGGCGACATTGGTGTCTAAAATAAACTAAAAAAATCTTACAAAATTAAAAAGGAATAATGCATTCAGCATCCAAACCCTAAAAGCAATTATATAAATCCTTTCAGCATACTAGCACAAACATCCATTATTCGCATTAAACAATAGTCTGACCTATATCACTACAATTACTGCATAATTGCCATTTGTACAGCATTGCCATCCTCTAATCATTACAGGTAAAATCGCAACAATTAGTGCATTATTGGCGCCCCTGCTGTACCTGGTTACGTTTCGCGTCAGTGATGCACGAATGGCTTATTAGTTTTGTTTTGTTATTTATTTTATTTGTTACATTTAGTTTTGTTTAATCGTGTGTAAAACGTACGGGGGCGCCAATAATGCACTAATTGTTGTGATTTTACCTGTAATGATTAGAGGATGGCAATGCAAGTGCAAGTTACTTCAAGTTTCATACTCGACATTGTTAGATCCTATGACTACAATGCATTAAATATTTATTTCCCCGTGTTCCAAAATATAACCTCTAATAGTGTTGGCGAAGAGGAAAAAAGGTTGTACCTTGCTGTAACATCTAAATCTAAGATCTAACATAGAACTAGAGAAAATAATACATAAAATCTTAACCAGAAATATCATACAAAACGTAATTTCAAATTAATGTATAATCAGAAAAACACAAGAGAAACGCGACCTTCATGGTCGTTTATGTTTTCCTCCACAGGAAGGACCTTTTCTGTGGACCGAACCTACCCAGGGCCTAGTTCTGGGCGCGTACTTTTGGGGATATATTGTCACACAAATCCCAGGCGGTCGTATCGCCGAAATGTTTTCCGCCAAGTGGGTTATGTGGGCTTCTGTCTTGATTAATGCTGTCTTCACACTCCTGACGCCGGTCGCCGCGTCCGGTTCTTACATTTGGATGCTCGTCGTCCGTGTTATCGAAGGCTTAGGCGCGGTAAATGAAAACTTCCTAAGCTTCGCTTTTCCTTCTTGAAACTTAAAAGCTGTTTTTCACTTAATCGCTTGTTTGATATGCCAACAGGGCGTTTCATTGCCGGCTATCCAAGTACTACTCTCCAAATGGGCTCCGCCTCAAGAACGCAACAGAATTTCTTCCATGGTTTACGCTGGTCAGTTCTTACGACTTTTAATTTTTTTTCGCCCTTTTTTTGACTTGGCTACTGAATTTACAAACTAGAGATAACAGCATATCGAAAATCGACAACTCTATTCTTTCCATACTTCTTAGAATCAATGTATTTAAAATGTAACCGCTTATAATTTTTTTTATTTCCCTTACATCTAATTACTTAATGAAACCTTATTTTAAAGCATACTTAAAACATACGTCGTAACTGAACGATTTTTCGTTTTCAAAAGGAATGGCCATTGGAACTGTGATCGCTATGCCTCTGTCGGGGGCTTTAGCTGCAGGACTGGGTTGGGAATCCGTTTTTTATTTCCAAGGTGGATTATCACTCATTTGGTGCGTCTTATGGGTCGTTTTGGTGTTCGATTCTCCGACGCAACATCCTACTATACACCCTGAAGAGCTTGAATATCTGGAGTGCAGTTTGGGTGGCCAAAAGCGATCTAAGAAGAAGCAACAGCCACCTCCGGTACCTTGGAAGCAGCTTTTGAGATCCAAACCTTTCTGGGCTATTCTCATCGCTCACACCTGCTCCAATTTCGGATGGTACATGTTACTGGTGGAGTTACCCACCTACATGAAACAGATCTTACGATTCAACATTTCTCAAGTAAGATCAGCCTTCGTTTCGCCTCTTCCCATTTTCTGTGCTATTACTTATGCTTGTGCTGTAGAGATTGTTTAATTAACTATTATAGTATCTTTTCGGAAAAATTAGTGCTACAGATTATTTTATCATTTTACTCTCACTGTCAAACGAATTCATAATTTTGTATAAATATTTTGGGGAAAATTCTCCCAAATGTGTATATGCGGGTACATTATAGTGCGACGATATTCACTACCATAAAAGTGCAAAAGCAATGAACACTTTCTTACTTTCGTCCATAAAAATCCCTTTACTTATAGTAAAAACGATATTTTTGGTCTTCTAGAATGCGGGTTTGTCGGCGGTGCCGTTTTTATGCTTATGGATCTTTAGTATTATTTGGAGTAACCGACTCGACTGGGCTAAACAAAAGGGATACTTGACGACAACTTCAGTAAGGAAAATATCGACAGGCATTGGTGAGTATTTTCTCGTTTTTTTCCAAAGGAAGTGAAGGAGCTATTACTCAACTCCGGGTATTGCAATATAAAGCAAAAAACCATAAAGATTTTCGACGAAGTTCAGTGAAGTTTTGGAATAGACAGTAGGGACAGTAACAGACTCCGATCACACTGTTTTATTAACGAACAAAGTGGCAGCAGTTCGTATTTTTTTCTTTTGCAATACGTCCATGCAGTTATGCAGTAACTTCGAGAATTCTATTCTCCCAAGAATTTAAAGAAAGACGTCCTAAAATTTACACCATGTAACAGACGTACAGTACTTGCACAACAGCGGACCATCCCATAACAAAATGAAACGTTATTATACGTTGAATAAACACCAATAAATTTGTAAATACAAGTGTGAGAGCCAGACACGCGTTGTTATACCAAAAGCAGTTTCGACTAACTATAAAACTGTAGAACTCGTTCCATAAAGTCAGTTCATTGCCACTAGGTTATTTCACGAACGCGAACGACTTTTAAAGCAGATTCCGCTTCCATCTGTTCGCGCTAATTATACTTATGAACAATACCCGAATTGTTAAAAGTAACTAGGGTCTAGCTCACAAAGCCGTCCACTTTATTTTAAAGGGCTAAATTCCGCCACGAACACATACGAAGATCAGTCTATTCAATCTGCTGCGTTACAACGTGTAGTTAGGCACACTGAATATTCAATTAAAAAATAAGCGAAAATATGTAAAAAAAGAAAAGCTGCCATGTTACATAAGAAACTCTCTTGAAAATTTATATTTCCGCCATTTAGGTTCATTACTTCCAGCTGCATGCCTGGTGGGAGTCAGCTTGGTCGGTTGTGATAGACACGCAGCTGTGGCATTAATGACTTTGGGAATTATGTTTATTGCTGGTATGTATTGCGGTTTTCTCTCGAATCACATCGACATCGCCCCCAACTATGCAGGTAAGGACTCCACTCCGTTTTCCCTTCTTTTAGAAGTGTTCACCATTTTATTTCATTTTTTTTGTGCAAATTATAAAGGAACCTTGATGGCAATTACCAATACTGCTGCTACAATACCTGGTTTTATCGTACCTGTTTTCGTGGGTGAAATGACCCATGGTCATGTGAGTAACGCATAAATACTTTATCCCTTGTCAAATCACGCTAAATTATCTTTTCGCTAATGTTGCTTCTCCATATCGTATTTCGTTTTGGCTACGATGATTTCGATATTTATACATTTCATTTCTGCAAAACTTTCTACCGCTCATTGTTTACTATAGCTATTTTATTAAACTCTTCATAAAATTATCTTATACGTTACTACTATCTTCCAAAAATTTTGATGAATTCTTTTTACAATATTTACAGCAAACGCTAGGACAATGGCAGATCATCTTCTTTACGACAGCAGGCGTGTTTGTTCTCGAATTCTTAGCGTACTTTTTCATGGGGTCAGGGGAAGAAGAATCATGGAATCGACTCGCCGGAAACGACTATGAACCAGCTAATGTTATGGGTCATTAAACAGTATGAGTCTTTTTTTAATTAAAAAACTGTACACCTCGAAATCCGGCCTAACTATTTGGGCAAAGCGGGATCTTGAGGCACTGAATGTGAAACTGAAATGCTCAATAGCGATTCAGGCTCAAGGAAAGTGAAAAACTGAGACGAATAATAAAAAATTGGGTTTGATCGTCACATTTCACGAAAGATTGTAAAGAAAGAAAAGTTTCAATAAAAACTTACCTCTATGATATGCTAATCGCTTTCAAAGGCCGTAAGTTGGAATGGCGAAAATAAGGATGGCTCTAAGGCAGTGCATAACTATGTTGCTTTTCAGTTGAAGGACTAGTTAGTTACTCTGGGATGACAAGTTACTCGGCACACTGTGTAAAAGGACAGTGTGAAAGCCTGTAAAAGTGTATGAACAAGGGAGTTAGAATATAAACAATTTAATGGATTTTCCCCTACGTTAAATTCGATACTGGTGAAGGGGAGGATCCTCGAAGAACACAAGGAGGAAAATACATTTCATGACTCAAGTTTTCAGACTAGATACCGTTGCTCCTCTGCACTTCACTACAGCTTGAAGTTTATGGCCATACTATCGTACACGCGCATTTAAACGTTTCAGGTTAACGACAAATGCATGACATTGAATGAAATGCCAATTTTGAGTGTCATAGTTGTTGTTGCAGACTTTCCAAGCAGTTTGGCTTTGTGTTCATATTTAGGCAAGGAAGCATAACTCAACAGCTGGCAGTTAAAAATACAAAGGAATTGGAAGAGTTTGCTATACACATTTTGAAGAGAAAACACTTCACGTCAGATGTGACCGGCACGACAGACAAGAAAACCGACGATCACAACATTAAGCGATTAAGCGATTCCTTTCAAGCGAGGGCCATCTGTTGTGTACGAACTAAAGCAAATTTTCAGTTGCGTACTTTCCGTGCGCACCGAGGATGAAAATTTAGCACTAGTTCTGGATTTTTTATATAACACTCACATCTGTAAAAGAAAATAGATGTCCATTGCAGACTCCAATTATAGAAACACTTTCTTAATAACATTTTCTGGTTTGTTTTCAGTCTGAATTCTCCTTCCATTTTTTCGATAGGGATATATGCATAAGCGCGGTACATGTTATAAGTAAGATTGAATGTCGACTTCCCGGCGTAGTCGACCTATTTAGTTAGGTAATTCCTTAAGGGATGGATGCAATGATGAAGTCATAATCAGCAACAAGCACCTTTCACTTCTCAGTAAAGAAACTAAAATTTACAGTTTAGGAAGCCAAGAAAATTTCGAACGGAATTCAATTACAGATGTTTGTATTTGGCGAGATCTAGGACGAATTAAAACACTACACGAAGACATGCACACATTGTTTTTTTTTTTTTCAAGGCAGAAACTCACACCCGTTCTTTCTTTCCTGTAGACATGTCTACATCGTACTGGACAGAAACAAGTATCCCAGAATTGTGAAATTCTTGGATACTAACACTTGCATTCTTTTCCTTTGAAAAAGAAATATCAAACAATTAAATATATTGATTTCTCCTCAGTTAGTACCCAATACATGCAAATAAATCGTATTTTTTGGCTCCAAAAAAAGGACAAAAAGGACGCCTTACTCGCACACATTCAGCGTACTAACCATTGGCATTGGTATATCTATCAAAACGCTCGTTTCTCCGAACATGCCTTGCGATGTAAAATAATCTGTTTTTACGCTGTCTCTAGATCTCTCTCTCTTTTTCGTTTTGTCAATTTTTGTCGACAGTGATGGTTAGCGAACAAAACATATAAACAATGCTTTTGATCTCTTTTCTAATCCACGTATTAAACTTCACTCTTGGCATTCAATTTTTCCTCTTCGGGTGACGTCGCCGCACCGTTTTGGCCACTTCCGGCGACACGGTTCCATGGCTGTTCTTCTCCCGAAGCCAAAAATACGTACACCAAGAATTCCACGACGAAGACACCGGCCGTCGTAAAGAAAATGATTTGCCATTGGCCCAAAGATTGCTATACGCCGAAAGTAAATGAACATATTAAAATACACAGTCTTTTGCGTATTGTAAAGTTTCATCTTAATGTACAACTAATAAATAGGAATAAACTATTCAAAGATAAAGGAAAGGACGCTGTTATATAAAAATACAAAAAAATCATCCGCATTACGTCTTGATGCTTATAAACGTAAATAGTTATCTAATAAAGAGCAACTCACGTTTCCATGGGTCATCTCTCCCACGAAAACAGGAACGATGAAACCAGGGATGGTGGCGAAGGTGTTGGTAATGGCCATTAATGTTCCGGCGTAGTTGGAAGCGATATCGATATGGTTAGACAAGAAACCGCAGTACATGCCAGCGATGAACATGACACCCAAAGTCATGAAAGCAACAGCGCCCGTACGGTCACAACCGACAAAACATACACCAACGAGGCATGCGGCCGGTAACAAGGAAGCTGAAAGAGAGAGAAAAAATATAGGACCACTTAAACTATTTGTATTGCTCTCCTGATCGTTTACCAACGGCGGTCGAGAGTTTTCGCACTGTTGTAGTAGAAATCCAGCCCTTGCTCTTGGCCCAATCCAACCGATTTGCCCAGGCAACGCTAAAGAACCACAAACAGAGGAAAGGAACGGCCGACAAACCCGCATTCTACATAAAAAGAAAACACGTGTTGATATCATCGCTCAATATTTATTAAGTTAAGTGAGGCCATACTTCCGAAATCTTAAATCGAAGGATTTGACTCATATACGTGGGCAGTTCGACCAGCAACATGTACCAGCCGAAATTACTGCAAGTGTGAGCGATGAGGATAGCCCAGAAGGGTCCGGAAGTCAACAACGCTTTCCATGGAACCGCCGGAGGCTAAAAACAATTAAACCAAAGCACGTTAGCTGTCATATTCAAATGCGACAATATAATTAGTTCTAAGCTATTTACGGTGTGTTTTCCGCCTTTGGAGGCACTCGCATCCATACAGCTCTCGAAGAGCTCCAATTCTACTGGATGGATACGTGGATGCTGAGCAGGGGAGTCATAGACGAAAAGGATCCACAGTACACACCAAATGAGGGCCAAGCCACCCTGAACATAAAACACGCTCTCCCAACCCAAAGCCGCCGCCAAAATGCCAGAAAACGGCAACGAAATAACAGTTCCGACGGCCATACCTGGAAAACGCAAAATTTTTACTTTGAAATCTGCAAACCATGTGCGAAAATTAAATCCAGTACACACTTCGCATACGATGAAAATTCTACGCACACAAGGCGTTTATGTTATTGTGGTACTTGTTAATCATCTGGTCATTGTAGTCTTTACGGTGTTGTGTAGTTAGTTCTCGTTTCAACCAACTTATTTACTATTTATATACATATACGTTCTTTAGTTTTTCTATCGTTACTACTCTCGTCTATTTTTATACTGACGTAATGTTTTAACTATTCAATGACGCAATCTTTTATACTGATGTAACACTTATTTTCTAATTGTTTGTGTTGGCAAGTCTTTTAGGTAGTTTAATAAGCTGAATCATTTATGTTTTTCTTACTTCAAATTTACGTTGGGGAATCTTTCTGAGCACCTACTATTCAGTTTCCCTCGCTTAATTTATTAGCAATGCTTATTGCGTCAACAATGAACCCATTTGTTATTGTTATTTCTATTATTTTTAAACGTTAATTAGTTTTTTCCATGAAAATACGGAGTTAGAAAACTCTGAAAAGAAAACATTGTAAGAAAAAAGTACCAGCGTAGGCTAATGATGAGATTCGGTTTCTTTCTTCCGGCGGGGCCCATTTGGAAAGCATGACGTGCATAGCGGGTAGGGAAACACCCTATTATAAAATAACAGTCGGTAAGTTAGATGAATGTTCCAGGTTTTGCACTTCCAAGTGAAATAAGATAAACATACAGCGCCTAAGCCTTCGGCCACACGCGCGACGAGCATCCAAATATAGGACATATTGGCAGCCAAAGGAGTGAGAAGGGTGAATAGAACGTTGACAAACACCGAACCCCACATGACCCATTTGGCAGAAAACATTTCCGCGACTCGACCCCCGGGGATTTGAGTAACAATGTAACCCCAAAAGTACGATCCCAAAACTAACCCTTGGATCGGCTCGTTCCACATAAAGGGTCCATCCTGAATGTAATACAAAAACAAACCGTACTTAGCCATCCTGTTTTCGATAGTTTCGTAACGGAAATTTACCACTACGGCAGCTGAGGAATTGCCGCCCTCATCAGGGGCTTCACACGCATATTCGAAAGTAGAGGCTGATCCGTTACCGTGATGGTCGTCTGCTAGGTGCTTAGTAGCTGCTTCATGGGCCAATCCGGTATGATTGATCATAGCCACAATGGTTACAGAGAGATTGACCTAAAAATGCACAGGATTAGAATGCTGATGTTAAATACAGTGGAAATCGGTTAAGACGAAAATTGTTAAGATGAAAAATCGCTTAAGACGAAATAACTTTCCGGTCCTGACAAAATCCTATCTCGTTGTATTGCAATACAGTGGAAATCGGTTAAGACGAAAATTGTTAAGACGAAAAATCGTTTAAGACGAGATAACTTTCCGGTCCCGACAAAATCCTATCTCGTTGTATTGCAATACAGTGGAAATCGGTTAAGACGAAATTCAGATAAGGCGAAAAAATTTTCGTTCCCTTCGATTTCGTCTTAACCGATTTCTACTGTATAGCATTACACTAATATTAAATAAATTTGAAAACCGAAATCTCAATGAGCTATCTTTAACAAAATTTACAATGATAAATAACACATTTGCAGCCTAATTTATAATTAAGTATACAATGAATTTAGCAAACTAGAAGCATGCTTTTAAAAAACTTTTTTAGTACTACTTTTAGTATTTTCCTCTCAACATCTATAGCACTATACAGCGCCGCAAAAGTTAAAACCACAATAAAACGCACAATGTATATTAAAGAAAGTGGCGAACGCCAAAAAAAAGATTCACTACAGTAATTTCACTACGTCATGGTTTTGAGAAGAAAAATTGTTTGCCTGTAACTTTTTTATTTCGTGGTGTGCAGTAGTTGCCAAATTCAGTCATGCAGCTGAAAGTTATCTTTGTTCATATTTGCACCCGTTTATTCTTACCTTCAAGCCATAGATAATGGCTAAGCCAATGGAAGCCAAGGCAGTGAAGATATACCGGGACGGGAAGATAGCTATTAAGTAAAAAAAAGCCGGTAATTAGTACCTTAATTTAAATACAATAGTAATCCAATGAAATAGTACGCAAAACTCTTAGTTCCCACGACGAATACATGGGTCGCTTAAATGTATTAAGCACGAAGAATACATGGGTCGCTAAACTCTACATTGCCGCCTTTCACTTTTCGTTATTGTCATGAGCGGACGAAATTAACAGCGCGACTTCTAAAACGTTCGCTACGCGTGGCTGGACATGTTTCACTAGGCGGAACAACTTGTGGCAGGTAGGGAAACCGTATCTTTCCGTCTTTCTAAACTAGTACCTCTTTTGGCACTAATCCTTTTTCAAGTAGTGTCAACTTTCATTAACCCTCCGAAAAGTGAATTCATTTCTTGCCTTCAGATGAACTGAATTAACGTAAATGGCGAAATAACGGTACCAGGCGGAAAACCGCAAGATCTTCGTGATCAACGATTCAAAGAACCGGAGTTGGTTCTTAGAACCTGAAAACGAGGTTGAACAATACTTTGGGCGATAGCTTTAGTTTCGGGCTGCCTTCTTCTCTATGTCTATTGATCCAACAAGCACGAAAACGCGGGGAACAGCACGTAAGCCCTCGAATGACGAAAACCCACGCGCGCGATTTTCAACCTTACGGTAATTGCAATTTCCTCTGTGTCTGACGTGAGTGGTGTATTTTTTCCTTTCCATTCTGCTTCCAAGCGCAAAATCCTCTAAGCAACCACTGACGTAGGAACTTCTATTTTCCTTTCGTCCTTTGAAAGCCCAAATATAATCCGTGATCGCCACCATCATAGTAAAAATACTACGACGGCGGCAAGGCACTCAGTGCCGATATTTAGACTATGAAACGTTTGGCAAGAAAAACGATTGAGCGTCAAATTAGGCCCCTGGCCAGAATTTAAATTTAGCTCGACCGCAATGACTTTTACAACCTGTCACGTGCTAAGCCTATGCTACCGGACATTTCTGAAACAATCAAAGGTCAATAGCTAACTGACATATCGGGGAAAGACGTTGAAATCAACAGTGAAAGATTAGGAAACGTGTACCCTTCGATTGATCTCTGATCCAACACACAGGTTAGCTTGTAATCACCGATAATACGACAAAGTGGTCAGTTAGATGAATGCAAAAATAAATAACTAGGACATCCAATTAAATCTTGAGCCATTCATTCACTGTTCTATTGTACATAACTTACTGTGCGATCGAATTCATAATAAAAGCTAACATGAACAAGAATAACAAACTGAGAAAATTAATGAGAAAAAAGACGACATTTTTTTCACAGTGGACTTATTTTATATTAAAGTCGTATTACAAATTTCGTGTAAATTTTACGTAAATAAATAATATATTACTCTAGGACTAATACTTTTCTTTTTGTAAATTGTATCCAAGTTTCTCGGATATTTTACCTACGTCAACAAGTTGCCATAAAAATATGACGTCCTTGTCTTGCATGGAATCTTCGATTCAACACAGCTATTTTTAGCTATGATAGTCTAACGCCAATCCTCATATTTTTGCGATTCCACTAAATTCAGTGAAGGCAATTCAGTAATTCAAGCTAATAGAAACAAAAGGAAATCTCGTGAGCGTGACTTTAACTTAAAAAGCAGAAGAAAAAATAAACGTCTTCATCAATGCTAAGCCACGTCAAAATCTTCTTGAGAATCACTGACAGTTATACAATACTTCCGAAGTAATACATTATACTTTCCTTTCTTCTCTTTAGTCTTTCTATCGTTGGAAACGCAACGTAAAAATGGTCGATAGTATAGGTCACCTTGTTGCAACCTTCTGAGGTAACACTTTACCATATGCGTGCACCGACTTACACTACACGACCTATTAATAACTTCTCACAAGCGTGGGTGACAAATGGGACACATTCGGTATCAAAGTCCACTGCTGTAGACGATCACTGGAAGCATCAACTCGTTTTAATGAATTATGAAAGAAGATTACTTACGTCCTTTGCCATGTTCGCCCACGGTCATGCGCTCGGATCCTTTATCCATCGTTTTCGAAATTCTTTCGCGTAGAATTTAAATCCGGCAGCTAGAATCAAAACCAATATTTTCTCCTATCGCCGGGCTGTAGCTAAACGATGTGACAAAACAACGAAAACTCGAGATATATCTCTCCAATATCACCACATGACACCAGCGACAGAGACTACGACGCTTCCATTCGCTCACTGCAAAGGCTCGACGCGGTATAACGTGCTCCCTTTTGCCGCCACGGCTTGCGTGTCCTGGCTTCAGTTGGATCGCCTTACGTTTGTCCTTGCAAGGGCTCGGTCTCCCTTGAAGTCAAAACCGGTTTTTGCCCGAACTGGTTTGGGTTCCACGGGATATACAGAGACGAAGGATGCTGGGATTTAGGGATACTCGGGCAGCGGAACCAGAAACCGGCGAAGTGAAGTGGGATTTTATGCAGATGAAGCGCAATTCCCCGCCCTAGAATCCCAGAACAGCAGCAGCGTCACAAACAAGTCCTGGAAGATAAAAACATGAATTGAGCTGTATTAGTACTGGATAAGCTGGAAGAGGGAGTACTTTACAATTTTTGCTTTGGTTACAGGATAAGGAAGGGTGGAGTCACAATGCAAGAGGATGTTGTTACGCTTGTAAGATACGCTTGAGAAAACTCTGAACATGTGATAGAATTTTTTTGTCGTGTATTCATTTATGAAAATGATATTGTGAGGCGTCAGAAAAAGGATGCATGTAAGCCGAAACGAAACGGAACAAGAAAACGAGCGCGTAGAACGGCGACTTGCCGGCTCTCACGTACTCGTTTCTTGGCGCGCTGTATTGTGCGTGGTTCTCGTTACGCGTGGGGTCACACAGCGTAAATGCCAATACTGCCTTCTTATACGCGGCTTTTAATCTTAGGATGCGCAAGCGTGATATTTGATACCCGCGAAAGACCGGGCAACTGTGTTTAAATTAAGCATATAGCGTGGCTTTATTATGGAACTCAAGAGAGAAAAATCGCTCGGGCTACGGTGCCAAAAATTAAATTATTTCAAGTCAAAAGTCAATCAGAAATGTCTCTAGTTTCTCTGATTAACTTGGACGGGGCCAAGTTTTGGGCTGGCAAAAAGCCAAGATACTTGTTGTAAATTAAATGTGTGTCGACATGTATTTCCAAGCTATAGGGGACAAAGTATAAGACAAGAAAGTAGTAAATCGAGACAGTAATGTGGGGAACACCGAACTTCATTATTTATTGGTAATAAAACAAAACAAAAATAATCTATGAATTTTATGGGTGTTAGTATAGTGAGGCTTAAATTTTAGATAAGTTTTGTTCAATTTGGATTTAGTGCCACAACGAGACCATGGAGAAAGATTCAATGTCATGCAAAGTTAGAAGTCGAGGTTGTAATCAAGGGACCGCCATAAAAATTGTTAATAAAATTAAAGCCATGACGATAGAAATAGGACAGTCTCAACGGGATCAAAGAGTTCGTCTGCTGACTGAAAAGGCCAGACGAGTCAAACGACACGCGTACAGACAAATATGGTATCACAATTAAAACTAAAAGATGTCAGGAAACTAATTGTTGAACACATTTTTTTGACCAGTGAAAACATATTCTAGTGCAATCGCGAACGAATATAGGTATTTGAAAATTAATGTCAGTGAAGTGCTATTGTCAAATTTCAGAAATACGTACGAAAATACGGAAACCAGCGCAAGCGTTTTCATAAGAAAATCATAAATACTACTAAATAACGTAATCCAAGCTGTCGCCCAAAGAGTTTCAAAGTCCACAAATTATATTACATTTCCGGAGTGAAGTTCTGTTTCCAGTTTGTATTATTGCGCCATTTCGCTCCTACCTAAGCTACTAGCTGATTATTTCAAAACAGAACTCAACCTTGAAAATTATCTCATAAGAGGCCATTCCTAGATTAGTACCGTGAGAAATCTAGATCTTATCTAGCAATAACAGCTCAAGTTGGCAAACGATTCCTAAGAGCAGACAAATCAGCGAAATCTCCTACGAAAGTTGCGGACAAATTGTGAAACCTACTAATAACAGTACTTTTTTTAGTAAGTTGGTATGTTAAATATAAATGAATATGTGAAGCAGGAAAAGGATACAAAAAAATAAGCTATACGGAATAACAATTCCAGGAAGTAATTATTGTTTATTGACACACTGACTCAAACAACACACCGTCACCCGAAGGGCCAATTGATCAACGAAATTTTGCTTTCACTTTGACTCAAAATAACTGCCTGATTGAAGAACATTACACTTGAAATTTACAAAAAAGACATATTTAGAAAATAAGCACAGGCTTGGTCATTCCTACATTAAAAAACTTCTGCAACGCTCCCCTTTCCTGTTTTTTGCTTCTTACACTTCTTCCACGTGGTTTCTCAAGATCAAACGAGGACGGCACGTGAAAGAGAAAATTCCTCGCTCTGACCGTCCTTGTCGCTTCGGTTATGTCCTCTCTGTTTCTTATTAGCCCGCCTCAAAATAAACGGGTTCCCTTATACAGTATTTAAAATGTACTGGAAGAGCCAGTGCATTCACTGTCTTGTTCGCGCTGATGTCTTTTGGGTTTTTAATTCGAATAAATTTGTATCCACTTTCCCAAATGTCGTTAAACTTCCTTTTCGACAAACGCTCATAAACAAAACTTTAGCGAAGAAAATTGCCCAACAACTGTTTCCTTTCTCGTTTTAAACCATGTGACTCCCGCGTGAAGGTGAAGGTGACTTTGTTGTTCACACAGATGTGCAAGCGCAGAAATCTCAGCGTTGTCCCGTTATTCGCACGCTGACGTTCACCCCAAGCTTTCCCCGACTGCCCTTCCGATCAATAATTCCATTCACGTCATTCACAACCATTGCACGCTACTGTTCCTACAGCAAACATGCCCACGGTTTGACCTCATTTGCGAGAGCCTGATAGATGTTGGTGATGAAAATCTCGTCCGGTCAAACAAGCAGAGGCACTTTAACTCATTGGCTGTTCAAAGAACGCCGATCAACTCCATAATTCGCACACCTTTATCGCTTATCCGAAACCTGGAACTTTTCCGCTTATTTGGCACTATGCCCCGTGGAAGGGACAACGACCCACAAACAAGACATTCGATATACATTGGCACGTATACGCAACATTACACACTTTAGAGTTGGGAATAAGTCAAATGAAGGCTTGAAGGCACACGTTCACACTTAATGACTATTGACTTGAACTAAGACTTCAATTAAGGCCACTCCATACCTCCTTAATCTACATTGCGAATTGTGTGAGGATATGGCATGAATTACTACGATTTTTGCTATTACCTTACTATTTTCCCGCCTTTTTGCGAGTAGACTCGTAACCAGTAAAATATTACATTCCTGACACTCATTTCTTTAATAACGTCTTGAGTAATTTCCAGCTGTGCTGCAAGTCACGTCTCCAAAAATGTTTTCTTTTAATGTCTCAATGAAATATGGTAGCTACTGCGAATTAAGGTAATACTATCACAAGAGATAAGAAAAATATATAAACCTTAAGAAATCTTCCAAACATTTCCCATATCATTTCCCGTGCAAATTTCGTCGAGATAACGCATACACTGGCTTCCACAGGCGGAGAAATTTGCAACAGACAGTGGTATGCGGATAGTCATCTGGCATAGTAAAGTTTTCAAGTTTAATTGTTGAGCATTTGCAATGACCCGGGGTAGCCGAGACGCGACTCCATGCCCTTCCCCGTTGTTTCCAGTTTTTTTTATTGATTGCAGCCTCATCAGAATTGGCTTGCCAGCGACTTCACTGTTTCGTACTCAATGACCCTCCCAGCTATGGTACGAGACTGTCCTCATTTTCCCCCATGGGTATCCTGAGAAGGAACTTGCGTGCAAACGATATATTTGAGAGCGCAAGGATCAAATTGTTGCGCCCAAGAAAGGACTTTCGTACTTAGTTTTCAAACGTGAGGTACGAACGGATAAAACAATGTTGTGTTGTTTTTGTCCAGAACAATGCTTAAAAAAAACTGGGTAAATGACCCCAAATTGGGTAAAGGTCGTGTTTCTTTGGGGTCAACTCTCTATGCTTGTTACAGTGACTTTCTTTGCTTTTAAGGGTTTTAGCTACATAGGGTAAAAGGGAAGTTCTGCTGAGCACTTTGGCAAAGAGAAGAAAAAGGTTTGGGAGCACTGTTCTCAAATGTTTACACCACCGAAACAATAGGGTGAAATGTCGAACCTTAGGCACGACATAAATTATTTACGGACAGGCCCATTCTGAAGAGTTCGCTGTTATTTCCGGCTAATAAGTATACGCATTTCGGAATGTCCCTTTCTTAATTCTTATTTATTTCACACTCCAGCATTAATATACATTCTATCTTATACGGATGTAGTGTTCCGAACTTTACGTTTTCCTTATTTACTAGTCTGTGGTTTTGAACTTTTTTTACGCCATAATTATAGAATAAGATAGATCCACTTATAAATGATAAAAAAACGATGAATAGAAAAGTTTACTTGAAACTAGTAAAGATTTTGGCCAGAATTAGACCGGCACACCATAGTAGATTACGCTGCTGCTTAAGTCTCACTTAATTACATTTGATTCGGAATTTTGAAAGACAGGAAAAGACCTAGTCTGTGTAGCACAGCAGAACTCCGAACTAGTTCATTAACAGGGGTCTTATTAAGGTGGCTTACAACTTGGAAAGCTAACATAATCCAACTGATAACTTCTTTAAGCTACATGGCAATGTGCTAGAGAATTCCCTCCGATGTGCCAAAAATTAGTAAAAATATTAGTTACGTTTTTAGCGGCTGTAATTAGACGTGAGTTATTTTTTGCATCAACCTTATGATATCACGAGCTATGAGGTCACCGTGGGCAAATGTTGAATCCTGAAAGGAAGAAACGGAGAGCCACCGCACACGAAAAGTTTAGGGCTAAATCGGATGTTTCTACTACTTGCTTGAGAGAGTTAGAGTTGTACTGGATGCATAAATAATAGGATTCTAAGAAAATTCAAAAATGTGTACACGACAGGAAGCACGTTAAAACACAAGAGAACACTTTGAAAAGTACTACTTTATGTCAAAACTCCGACCCTCCACCTTCCCGAAGGAAAACATTCTTACTCTTCAATGTTATTTCAACTGTTGAGCTGTTCCTTATGCAGAATTCCAACGTCATCAAAAGCACTCGAAGGGTAATTGGAGTAAATGAATGTTGAAAGAATGTTCTTCATATAGTCTCTTGCACTCTGGCATCTTTTCAATACTATTGTACGATACTGCGATGTAGTCTAACGGTATTACAAGCCCTTACTTTATATTACTTTATAGATCGTACACGTTTAGTTTTACTATCGAACTTCCTGTATAAAGCAAGGTTACACAGGCGGGTTAATACAGGCGGGTTTTCCGCACATTTCCGCCATCTAAGAGGAGAGATTTCTCAGTGTTTCAAGACAAGACTTTCAGGATGTCGGGAATAATAATAAAAATAATAAAAAAGAAATCCAACATTAAACTTATGGTAAAATGCTTGATTATGGTAGATACATCAGAAAGCCCTAAGTGAATTTATACCTGATCATTCATTGAATAGTTCTTCGAATTACACGAATGCCCTCGTTTTTTTTCATTTTTTTTGCATGTCAACGCCTATTAATTATAACACTGTTGATTCCGGTTCATTAGGGATGGAAAATTTCTCCCCAAATTAGTGCATACCATCCCATTACGCGGCGTGTAGGTTATATAAATGAACCATAACATCATCGTCTAATAATGGCAATTTAAAATACGTTCTACGCGAGAGTTTCCTGTGGAAGTTCTGTGGTGGTGTATTGACTAATATGGGGAAACACAAGAAGAACGAATTATCAACAACTCAGCTCGACTCTTTTTTCTCTTGCTGTCGGACTAATTCCCAGTAATGGCCGCGTAATTTCCGTAGGGATTCATGCGTGCCCATCTAAGAACAACCAATGTCAATTACATGCAGCAGAAGTTAATTCTAACGTACTTCAACGATCCTGCCATTAGCTACGACAGCAATAATATGAGCATTGCGTACGGTGGACAAACGATGCGCTACGACTAAGACAGTTCTTCCAGCCGCGACACGATCTAATGCTTCCTGCACGACACGTTCAGATTCTGCATCTAGGGCGCTGGATAAATCAGTAAAAAAGAAACATTACTCGCAAGTTCACGAGGGATATAGAGTTACTATGGATACGTAACGTTCGTACCTGGTTGCTTCGTCCAGGATTAATATAGATGGGTTCTTGAGTAACGCGCGAGCTATCGCAATTCGTTGTTTCTGGCCACCAGAGACTGTCACGCCTCTTTCTCCGACGACCGTATCGTAGCCATGTGGGAATTGCCGGATGAATTCGTCAGCGTTAGCTAACTTAGCAGCTTCCATCACCTTTTCGTCAAGAAAAAAAAGCTCAGTGAAATATGTTAAGAAAGAAAAAAAATAATAAAGTTGGCAACTTCTTGGTCCGTAGCGCCTGGTTTGCCATAACGGATGTTCTCTTTAATGGATGTGGCGAACAGAATAGGTTCTTGGTTGATGAAACCAATGGCTTTACCACGAAGCCAGGATGGATCCAATGAACGGATGTCTTGATTATCCAAGAAGATATGTCCATTCTGCACGTCATAAAATCTGTCGTAAAAGATAATGGTTTATTGCACTTGAAAACACTTTTCGATAAAGCGCCTGTGCTGCTGAATAAATCTTCTACACAACGTAACACGAATCTATCAATACTTGATTTCTATTTTCTTGATATGTATATTAACTTGTGCAACAAGTTCGGTACTTATACTTCATTACTGCAAGTAAAAAATAGAACCATACTTCCTAGACAACCTAAAACACCAGCTGTCAGTAAATCGCGATGCAGTTTAATTTAATATGATTATCAACGTCCCTAGTGTACCATAAAAAGGCACTAAATGCTTCTAATGAACGACAAAAGTACTTAGTAAAACTCGAATTAGATCGTAAAATGATCTGGAAATAGATTCGTAGTCTGCGCTTTAGTATTTTCTCGAAAATATAAAACACTAGAGCTAAGACATTTTGCTAATTAAAGGAACATTTATTTAAAACAGTATATACCTTTCCAAGAGAGCGGCGATTGTGGATTTTCCGCCACCGGAAGCTCCGACTAAAGCAACTACTTTGCCTGCGGGTATCTTTAAGCTAAAGTCCTTTAGGATAATTTGATCAGGACGGGTAGGATACGTAAAAAATACGTTTCGGAACTCGACGTCTCCGAACAAAGAATGGAACGGAATACGTTTTCCCCCCTTTACGGGAATACTGGCCTTCCAGTCGCAATACTGAAAGACAGAAAGAAAGAAAGAGGGAAAAATAATGATTTATCATGAACATCTTTTACACTAATAGCTAGACGTTAACAGATTTGGACACAAACCTTTCATGTACGAAGTCGAGGTAAATGTAACACACGTACAGTTCATATTACATTGACCTCGTTCTTTGACACAAATGACGGTAATATATACATAGAGAAAAATCAATCCGTCTGATGGGCTTTACAATTTATTTACCTAACGGATTTCTTATGTGAATTACTCAGCTTTGTGAACTTACCTCGAATACTCGCGCACCAGCTGACATTCCCCTTATTGCGTTACCAGTAATGAGTGATAACTGTCCCAAAGATCGCTGAATCGTTTGTGTAGCTACCAAAAACGCCATTAAATCACCAGGCGTTAACTGCCCTTGTGACATCAAGGATCCGCCGAGACCAATAGTTGCCAAAACCATTCCATTTAAGAAGAGATTCGCACCGGCCTTTTTAAAACAAATAACAAGGATTATCTCCGTGAAAAAATGAAGCAAAAAACAGCGTAGAACTGAAGTAAAACTATTAGTGTTTCACTGAGATTAGGTAGGCCCAAGTTATTACTCTTAATCTCTTTCTTTCAATTCGACGGTAGAATACTTTACTAAACAAAGTGATCTTGTTATCTAATTATAACCAATTTCTCCAGGATACTTTGCGTACAAACGGTGAGCGGTAAATGGTAAAGTATGTTGGTTAGGAGCTAAACGTTAGATGTTTAAAAAGAGCTAATCTTTATTAATGGACGAAGTTAGCTAACGATGCCTTTACTTAATTAAATCACCTATCTGTAATAGTCTGAAGCCCAGTAGGACAAAAACGACATTAGAGTTGCCTAAAAGACTTTAGAAAACGTGATAAATGTAAAAAACACAATTATTTACATACTTGGAATAGAGCAATTCCCATGCCAAGCTTCTCGCTCATCATTCTCGCTTTTTGAATCTCTGATCCGTATAAATTCACTTCCTGATCTTCCATGGCAAACGCTCGCACCGTCCGGACGTTGCTGATAGCTTCTTCACAGACAGACGTAGCTCGAGCAATCTAGAAACCGAAGGCGCACAGCAAATCGACACAAAAAAAGTGTAGCTTTTTTTTTAGATTTTCTTGAAGCTCTATTTCACCAAGCTTTTCTTTCATTCGGTCCAATTTTTTTCTGAAGCCTTACTTGAGCTTGAGTGGCTTTGGAGAGTTCGCGTAAACCTTTTCCCATAGCGCTACCAATCGCAATCACCGTGGGCACAATCACGCTGATACATCCCGTCAACCAGGGAGAAATAAGATACAAAGATGCTACGCAACCTGCCGTTTGTGTCGCGCTGCGCAAACCTTGGGATACACACAACTTAAACGAGCTTTTGAATTCTTGTACGTCGGTTGTTAACCTGCAAAAAGGTAAAACGCGAAATTCAATGTAAGCAAACACAGCAAACGTAAGAGAGAGAAATATACCGATTGACTAGTTCTCCTGTTCGGTGGATATCGAAAAATTCGATATCTTGTTTAATAAGATTGGCAAATAATTCTTCCCTTAACTGAGAAGCCATCCGTTCACCCACACAGGATAACGAATGTATGTAAACAAACGTAAAAACAGCCTAGATCGCATAGTATCAAATTTGTCATATGCCGAAAAGCCATAATATTTTTCAAAAAAAATATCTTTTAATCTTTGTTGTGAGGCAGCAAGCAGCAAATTATCCATACCTGAGCGATATACATAATTGAAAGTTTGATACCCGGATCTCTTAATGCTTCGAAATAGTCTCTGCCTTCATTTTGACCACTTAGGAACTGGGAAACGACGTTGACGATTGATCCGAGAGCTAAAGGGATCTGTATATTGAGCAGAGCCACAACAAAAGCGCTCTGGGTACCAAAGGTGTTTTAGTATCAGCGTTAGTGTTTATTAACGTGTAAGACTCACTGCCACAGCTATAAATAACAGCCAAGAATGAGGTTTCAGGAGTCTCCATAGTTTGCCCCAATCAAATTTCGAGTCTTTGAGTTGAAAAACTTGGATGTCACTGACTCGATTTTTAGCTTCACAATGAGCAGTACTAGGTGAATGGATAAACTTTGCAGCTATGATAGTACCACTTCCCAAGGCGAGTTTGCCTAATAAATTCCAAGGCCTTGGAGTATCGCATTTGGAACGAACTGTAGACACATATTGGCGCATTGACCCACTTTTCTGGAACACATGTTTACTAGACGATTGGAAGCACCTAGAGTAGATATGTTTTATCCTCTTTGAAAGGAATTATTTAGAATAATCATACCTATACACGAGCGCGAATTTTGGCCAGGATTTGCACGAGTTGACCAGGTTTAGCGCCATGGTAAACAGTATACAAAAGTCAAGCAGCCAATAGAAAGCAGGAGCGCGAGATTCGAATGGCCAAAGTAGCATTAGCTTTTGCGAGGCCGTCTTACAGTTGTTACACGTGTTTATATGTTGTTGTTTTTTATAGATGAAAACTTCAGACCAATAAATAACACATCAATATGCGTGTTACCCGGAATGGCAAGAAGTTGCATACCAATTTGCATTATTGGAGGGTGGCCCCACCCCCTATAAGAGAAAAATAGTCAACATGGAATTGCAGAAAATGGCCCGCTTGAAATGATGCTGAATACCCAAACAAGCGTTTTGTTCCGGAACGTGTTCTGTCGTGTAAAATAAGACTACTTTATACAACATTCAGATATGTAACATATGTAAATCTTCTATAACCTAGTCTTATTATGTGTATTTAATTACTTTACCCCGTACCATATCACTAGGGCTGGTTAAAAATCAGGATGACACGGAAGCCGTGAATTCCGTAATTTTTCCCAAAATTTCAGTTTTCCCGTGAAAATCGCGAAGTACCGTGCTTTACCGTGTTTTTTGTCAATTACGCCCTCTTTTTAGCCGATTCTTTACTAGAAAATAAATTTTCTTGTAACCATTAGATGTAACAATTATTTTCGGTTCCCACTCTGTTCTATAGTCCTAAAATTTCCCCCGAAACACATTTTTGCGCATGCGCAAAAGTTGTTTTGAGCACATGTTCCCAGTTTCCAATGCCTTTTCTTGCCTAGAGGAGGGATGGGACAGTTTACACGTGGGACAAACCGTACAAAAATCATTACTAATGAACTACGAGAGGTTTGGATCTGAAAAAAAATGTTCACTTAGTGAATACGACGAAGCTTTCATGAGGAAATTTTCGTCGAAAAATATGGAACCGTTTTTGAGAAAATAAATAAAAACTGAATTTTTGGCACTTTGTAAGAAACGGGTCCTGATGATTTCGTTGTAGCACTCATAATGTGTACCTAAAAGTAAAATAAAAATTACTTTTATCTAGCTGACAAGTTGGAGAATAACCCCTCCAAAGGTTTGTCTAAAATCGCTGTCCTTTTTTTGCACGAGATTTTAAACTCCAAAGGGATGATTTAGTACGATTTGGACTCAGCCATTTGCATTGCCTTTTCTTGTTGTGAATAATCATTTTTACAAAATCGTGAGTTTCCTTGCACTAACTTGAGCTAGGATGATTCCTATATCGAAAGGGAGTATAACTGTTAAGTTTCGTTTAGAT
>JAHZNP010000047.1:0-62074 GCA_020615345.1 Triops cancriformis | reverse complement strand
CTAGTTTTCTTATGGCAAAACACACGGACAAATCGCACTACACCCAAGTCCAAATTGTATCCGCGGTATCTTGTTTTGAACAGTCGGAGGAGCCTCCAGTTTTCATGGGTGTTTGGTGTTATTGTTTGTGTTTTTCAAGCGTACAATACCTCATTTGATAGCCAGGACACCAGACCATCTAACGAGTATAGTTTTAGGCTACAGTTTTGTCTCCACGTGAAGTGAAAAATAAACTACAGAAAAGTGTCCACACTGTCCCATCCCTCCCCTACTTGTTGTTTATTTCCTTATTTCACAACGTCGCTTCCATTATAGCTTCAAACAAGCACTCTGCGAACATATCCTGCCAGAATGGAGCTAAACAGTATGCGAAAGAAATTTTACATGCTGATTGTAAAAAGCTCTTTCGCATGAGTTGCAATGTTACTTTAGATCACACTAGAAAAGGTTCAATTGATCGCCAACATCGAACTCAAGCGCAACGTTCAAAAAAGAGATATCAGAGGTGGACTCCGAATAAATTACTATATTTCTCACGAATTGCATAGTTCCAAATTACTTCAAACGAATTTGTATATTTCTAACCTCAAAGACGTGGTGTAGAATTACGATAAGTTCATTGGATCCTTTAAAAATTGTATTTTTCGGTTATATTTTGGACGTAGTGTTGGAAGACAGGCCAACTTTTTTTTAACCATGTCACGATGCCGTGATTTTTGGTCAATTTTTGAATCATAACTGTGATTTTTCAAAAAATTTTCCGTGATTTTTAACCAGCCCTATAGATCACCAATGGATCAAAATATAAAACGTCCATTCATCGAAGAAATAGTATGGGGTAAAGTAAGTAAATACACATAATTTATTTCTTGTTATTTACATTTTAACTTCTATTGCAAATACAGTGGAAACCGGTTATAACGAAATCGAAGGGACCGAGAATATTTTTCGTTATAACCGAATCATGCAAAAAAAACTTAAAGTCGCAATAACCTAGACAGTATTCAAGTTTACGCCGATACACTGGCAGTCTATTCCGTTATAAATAATAAAGTTTGGATTTCCGTTCATTAATATTAATATTTAACAATACATTTTCATAAAATCATTTATAGTTTTTCTTTTTAAAAATCTGATTTTTTTACTGTCCTTTTTATTACAATGTTATTGACATATTCTTCTATGTCGCCAAGCTTCTTTCTGTGCTTCTTCTCCGCTCTGACTTTTCCTCCATTGCACCGGTAAGAAAGAGAACTTACTACTGATATGTCAAGGAAGACAAAAACTTGAATACTGTGTAAGGTAGGAGCTCAGCTAACCCTCTAAAAGCATTTTCATCGGTTGTACGCCTTAGTGGGGGACGCTTGGTCAAAGGGTAAGAGTTGGCAAGAAGGAGAGCGGAGTTTATGCCGAGTTTTTTTTTATATACGGAGAGGGTAACCCGAGACTTTCAAGCAGAAAAAGTTGCTTTGTCGGTCTTGGAATACCGAAGATCTTTTCGTTATAACCGATATTTTGTTTCGTTATAACCGAAGGAAAATGTATGTAAAGAGATAGGATTTTGTCGGGACCGACATGTTATTTCGTTATAAACGATATTTCGTCTTAACCGTTTTCGTTATAACCGGTTTCCACTGTATTTATGTTCTTTTACTGAACTCGCTACTACTAAAAATACGTTTTGGAAATTACGAAGTTGCAAGTCCCATCAATGATTTCTTAAACAAGCATTAAATCATTGTAAGCTACACTAGTTGTTGTTCCTTTATTTGAACAACGTATTCTATCGTACGAAATGTCTCAACGTTTTTTTTTATTACTTGTGATTTCCTTTTTACTGCGTCCGTTTGGAGTCTGTTGTGACTACTAAATAACCACCACCGGACAGATAATTTTAATTTCGTTAACGTCTTCTTGCTGTCTCCTCGTATATTTGACTCGTTTTTGCTGACACTTTTCTTCAAATGTAGAAGGACCCTTTTGTCTTTCTCAGAAACTTGAGGAAAAGTAGAGTACTGATTAGCGAGGCAATCAAGGTGGGAGTAAACTTTGTTAGATAAAGATTCTAAGGAATCGAACCGGTGCACATGCATGTACTGCTTCGTAACATTAGACAGTTTCATCAATGTACAGTACATGAAGAAACTGAACAATTTTACTGGAAACTTTGTGGCGTTATATTCCGCAAACGAACGATGGAGCCTTTCCCTTTATCTCACCATATGTGACTACCGGATTTATTTCGTGTGTACCTTAATACTCCTCTTTCTGTTACCTACAAAAAGAAGTGCATTTGGATTAGTGATTAATTTATGGGGACCCTTTTCCTTGTTGCTCTGGGAACCCAAGGCACACACCGTGGATCTAAAAACATCTTTAATATAATGCAACAAGAAAATAAACATTCTTATTCGGTCCATAAAGGAATGGAATGGACCTTAGATCGGATAAAACAAATAGCCGGACATTTTAAATGTGAAAAATTTTAAATGACTATTATAAAATAGTTTGCAAATAAGACTTTAATAGTACACCCATATGCCGTTAAACAATATTTATGAGCAAGTCACTATTTTAGTATATGAAATACTCTATACACAAAATCTGACGTTTTAACTTAGTCTATTCATACCAGATTTTTCACTTCGCATTGTGCATTTTCTTGTTCTTAGGAGCAAAGTGGATTCGCTGGGGAAAATCTTGGCAAGCTTATTGCTAGGTAAAGCAGGACCGGATAGGAGAGCTTTTACTGTATATTAAATATAGTATAATTATACTATGGTACAACCATTTTATAAAATAATACTTCAGAATATAGGAAAATGAAATAGTCTGTAAAACAGTGCGCATTCATTTTCGTTTCGTAAACAACCCACAACCGGAGAAATCTTGAATCAGTTCTCGCTCTCATTTTCTTCCCACCGCGGCTACCTTTTAATGTGTGTTGCCATACGCTTCTGGTTCTCCTCCGTAACCCAGATTTACCGTCAAGTAAACTACCCATCGAATGAGGTTTTTACAACGTGGGGCTAACGCGAAGGAACGCGAAGCATATGGTTGCGTGAAGGCGAGAAAAATTGTAGCGTCAGGTGGCTGAAGACGCACTGAAAGTCAACCACAAAGAAAACTTTTTCCTTGATTTCACATTCCTCTCTTCTAGCCTCCACCATTAAATATCTCCCTACAGAACAAACCTGCCTTATCTCTCTCAATCTCATCATTTCCATGCACCGTCTTACCCCTACTCTCTTCAACTGTTCCGTTCTTTCACTCAGACTCCCACCTCACCCCCAACCCCACCCCCCAAAAAAAAGAAACTTACCACTCCAAACCACCAAAATTAAATACCTCCCTCATGCCAAGCACGTCTACCCAACCCGCTCTTAAAAACACCCTCAAACGTTATTTCTTTATCTTTCTTCGCAAATGGGACATATTTCTTCCTGCACTCGCGAAAGCTCCGCCTACTTTCCATACGATCCCCTTTTTGACAAATTGCTTTCTGAAGAAACGTTAAGCTCCCAAATTGAAAGCAATTTATAATCCTAAAACGTTTGTGCAAGTGTTAAAAAATGACCGGGAACGATTTGAGTTGAATTCAAAGAGGCGTGGCCTGCTGCGCAGTCTAAGAAAGGGGGCAGGGCTTAGTAGGAGAGCTCTACTGGCCGAGTATAACCGACAGTGTAGCATCTGTCGTGTTTCAGACACGGTGCAAGAACCTTTGGGTGTTGATTGTCTGTGTGCGTGAGTAAGGGGAATAAATCTTCTACGACATTGTGATTATGTGTTCGTGATTCGATTCCCGTGGCAACTTCTTTGCACATCAAATCGGGTTTTAAGAATCTCCTTAGCGTAAGAGCAATATTGGCTACCCTCCAGAAAGTCGTCGAGCACTCAGTAGCCCAATAAAGCATGCAACTTTTGCTAGGTAACGTCTAAATTTCCTGTACTCGTTTACCCTCGCATACAGTCGTTCCTTCCCCCACTTTCCGCCGCCTGATGCTTCCGTTCGGAGGAAGATCCAGGCCAATAAGTAAAGTATTTACTCCCTTTGACACTAGCGTTGAACCCTTGTTACATTAGGTTTCCGTTTTTACGCGGTTCTCGAACGGCCTCTCAGTTGAGGATGTAGCCAACATCAACTTTACGCAGGGTGCGTGGTGTATACAAAGCAAGTTACCGATATTACCTACAGGAAACTAACAAAAGGATATCCAATCATGTGATAACAGTTTTCAAAAGTCTTTTCCGAGAAAAAGAGGGAAATATTGTAACTGTGGGGGAAATATAAGCTAGCTAATTCAAGAGTGGTTAAAAAATTCGTCAGTATTGCTAATTCCATGTACATGTCAAAGAATCGTTTCGAGACACTGAAACTGTTAAGAATACACTTTCGACGGACCCTCGCAAAAAATTACCAATAACCTTCCTGGCTTCAAAGGAAGACACTGCAATATTAGGCTAGCGCACACATTGGAAGACAGGATTCTAAAGATTCGAATAAGTAAAGCGAAGTTGAGCAACTAGCAACGCAATCTATTGCAGACAATTAGGAATGAAACTGACAATCTCCGTAGCGAAATGCAAAGAAGCCTAGAAACAAAGAGTTTGCATGATTCATTGTAATTTTAAAATTGCGAATATTAGATTTATTGTCCTGCTTTCAAAATTGATAGTTAAGCACCTCGCGTGAATTAATTCGCTTAGCTCGTTTTGTTACCTGAAATGCACTTTTTTCCTCATTTGGAATTTTACTTTGACCGAGATCTAGTCGTGAATTGTTATCTGAACGTCTTTTTGCTAGACACGATTTTAAAACAATACGGCTAGTTCGAGTATTTGCCAATGTCCGTATGTTTTATTACATGTTAGTCCTGATACAACGATAGTCACTCTGAATGACGCTGTTGAGTAAAAATGTTGTGAAGAGATTCCTATTCACTCGTTCGACATTCATAGAAACTTAAAAAAACAGCTTTCACATCAATTGCTTTTGTAGTGAAAACAATTTAATCATGATCGTACTGCTGCCATTCTCGCAAACAAAGAACGTCACCAGAAAAGCAATTTGGACATAAATGTAAATAATGGACTGACAAGGAGCGTATTGTTGCTAAGATCATTGCTAAAGCGTCCAGCTTACCGGACATCATCCGCGCGGACTGTAGTAAGGATCAAGTCTGTCTAGTTGGCCATGCTGGTATCCCCATCAAACCCTCAAGGGGGATTGTTTATTGCTTGCATGCACACGAGAAAAATCACTTTTTCACTTTCATCTCAGTGCAGTAGTAGTTTCAGACTTTTACCGTGTTCAAAAATCTGCTAAAAGAACGTATTCCTCGCCAATCATAGGTAATACTTAGTGGACAGCTCCCCCTTCGCCTTCACACGATCCTCTTTCACGTGTTCTCGTTATAACGCCATTAGAACATCGTGTGTCCTGAGCCCAACGTGTGTCTTCAATCTTACAATGTATGAAAGTGCAAAGACATAGGCAAGCCTAAATGCCATCCTAAGTGTCCAAATTTCTGTAATGGACCTTAAATTTCTGATGCACGCAAAATAATTACGTCTCCCTGAACCGTGAACTAACGTAAACCATGAAGTATTCCATGACGGCCTCAGCGTCGTAGGTAACCCACTATAACAAAATGACTTAATTCCTTTAGTTATCTTGGGATATTGGAGAATACATAACGCAAAAGTTATTTTCAAAATGTAATTGCACCAATATTCCAAAGCTAAGCACTACGCAACAAAGATCTTGCCAACAAAAAGCAGTTAGCTACCGTCAAGTCTCTCTTTATCACTACTTAACAGAATTCAAACTTTTTTGAAAAAATTCAAAGAACTAGGAATTGGTAGAGAACAGCTCTAGTTAACTGACCCTCTTTTTCTAAAAAAAAGAACGCCCTGTCAAGCATTTCTCTTACCAATGTCGGATCCTCCTTAATTTAAGCGAGTGTTTAAGTCAACCCCATTCCTCCATTATTTAAAGTTAATCAAGGCAATTATAATTAATATTTAACAGTATCAGGTAACCTGATACTTTTTTACGGATGTAAGCACAGTAGGCTTGTATGGTATGCCTATAACTATTCTGTCCGTAAAAACGGTTAGACAGCGGCTCCTGATAAATCTTTGCAATATTTTGTTGCCCTCTGGAAAGTTGGGTGACAGAACCCTGCACTTCACTTGTTCTTTGTTTCAAAGATCCATCAAGGAAGGAAAGAAAAAAAGGAAAGAAAAAAACCCCCTCTTAATTTCACATGCTACAAATTCAGTTGCTAGTTCAATAGCCAAGCGAAAGCTGATCGTTATGAGCTCTTTTCTCCCTACGGACTTATCACGAGAAAATTTCGTCGTTAAGCGGGGGGTTCTGTTTTCCTTAACAGCCAGCAAATAACGGACGAAAAGCATATTTAGCCATGTCGGATACAGGCCTGTCAAGTGTTGATAAGGAGCCTGTGTGTAACTACTGTTGTAAAAAAAAAAGAGTAGGGGGCGAATTGGGGTATAAAGACAAGGAGCGACGGAAAGGAAAAGCTGTTGCCTGTCAACGACCAACGAATTTGACATTTATCCATGCCATCTTCTTCCTTTTTCACGTTACACATCGTGATCCAAGGAACGGGAAAGCTGCGAGGAAAGACAATACCCTTCTTTTCGCTCAGCCCTCCCACCCCCTTATCCATACAAAAAAGAAAAGATGGTGCGTATGTGAGTAACTTTCCAACCATCTTTTGTGTGCGAAGTGTCATTTTGGAAAGTGAAACGCAGCGAAAATGTGAATTGTTATTTGTTGTAGAAGTAAAAGCGCAAACTGTCTCTTAAGCATTCTAATTCGTTCCGTCGCCCTTTCCTCAACTTTTTCCACAATTATTGATTCCACAGATGGGAAAAGTTGGAAAACAGCTTTTGGGGTAGCTTCTCCGTTGGCATTCGACGTCCCATGCAAAAAGTATAATTTTCTGTCAGACACTTGCAGTCAAGTGGAAGTCATATATTTTTTTCTTAGAGAAAGAATATGAATTCTCCGTCCGAACCGTCACCCACTGGTTTTCGAGAAGTAGATCGGGGATAGGGGGCACGTAGAGTAAGCTTCAAAAGATTTCCTTCCACCCCAAATAGAAATATGTCATTTCGTTGGAAATTGTGTAGAGGAAATTCTAAAAGATAAAAAGAAATGCTTTGAAGTATAAGTTAACGCCCTGCCGAGTGTACAAAAACTTGTTTGTTTGTTTTTTTCCCCTTTAAATCCATGTTTCTTTCAGGGTGCTTTTTACCCTCAAAATGTCGCAATGCACTGTGACACGAGATGGAGCCAGAAAAAGAAAGGGGTGGAGGAAGATCTGGCTCGAGGGCCTTCATTAAGTGAAGATGAAGTAATGAGGAGAGCATTTCCTTTGGCGTCTTTATTAATGATGCTACACTGTATTTATGCATACGTGTGTGTGTACGGTGTCTTCGTATTTATGCCTGTATGCGTTAGGGTACGGTATAAGGAGAGAGAGAGAGGGTTGTTCAGCGTGAGGAGAAAAGAGGGAATTTTGCTTGGCTGATTTCATCAAAAGGTTCTTAGCAAGTTTAACAGTTGCCCAAAAGCTGACAGAAGCTTCTCCAGGAGCTTAACATGCTCCGACTTTACACACCGCAAGCACATATTCCTCTATACTTGAGGAAATTTAGTAACTTTAGATCTGCATTCAACCTCGCTTCTCAACTTTCGGGGGGAGGTTCACTTTTGGTGCCAACCATAGTAGCAGTAACTTTTACTAACGGACGCGCTTGTTATCATCGTCCTCCCTTTAGGAAATTAATGGTCCACGAACTGTATTACCAAGGTAGAAAACGCTTATTTCATCGACTTCTTCAAAGAAAGTTGCTTTCAACAAAAGCTCATTCCCTTTTCGCGTTTCTGTTGTCTACATTTTCAATGCTACACTTATCCATTATTCAAAGTTTATTAATTAGTTAACGGGGAAGAAAAATGCAAAGTAAAAGTGCAAAAATAAAAGTGTAAAAAGAGACAACTAGCTTGTACTATGCCAAAAATTAAAAGATTTGATGTTTTGAACTTTCCACAAACAAAGATTTACTTATATTTTCCGGCACTTCTGAGAGTTTCAAGTCACATATTTACGTACAAAAAAGATTAATAAATAAATAAAACAAATAAGAAATAAAAATAAAAATTAAATAAATAAGGAAATAAAACAAATAAAGTAAAACAAAGGTAGAAAAAGTACAATAAAGGAATGAATACGACCTAAAAATAAGAAAGAAGTAACCAATAAAACTATGTTACTTGTTTTCATTTTAATATACGGGTGAAAGATAAAGTCTGGTGATATAGTGATATAAGCAAGAAAACAGTAAAATTCAAGTTTTAATTCTGAAGAACAATGCACGGAAATGCATTTCGTTGAGTATTATCCGTAACGACCTTTTGTGGATAGCTTTTCTCAACCATGGATTTTGCTGTTGTGCGTCTTTTAAAGCAAAAAGAGTTCCTGGTTAATACTGGTCGAAATACATTGCAAATAGTATAATAGAATTGGGTTGAGAAAAACGCACCAACCAAATTCTTAAAAATACTACTCATTCCGTAATAAATGTCTGATAAATTAATTCGTTGTATCATTGGATCAAAACGATAGAATTTTTTTAATCACAATTTGAAAGACTCAAGTTCAATTTCTTTTATTTTAAAACTACTACAGTATGCGTTTGTTATGTAGACACGAATAAAAATCTAATAAAATTTCACGGTGAACATTCTGATAGGTCTGTGTATGTAAAGGAATGGCTTCTTTGGCATTCAAAAGTGTTTCACGGCTCAAATTTTAGCAAAAGTTGAACGGCGGTACCTCAGTGAATCCTTCATTACACTGGTCGCAACTGTAACCCGGTAACGTTTCCCAATATCGGGGAAATGTTCTGTAAAAGACCTCGATTTCTACAAACGTGAAAGCAAGTTGCAGTGGATTAAATTAAACGCAAACTTTGAGAACCAGGTATCTTATATTTGCTATCTACCGCCAATGTTTTACCAAACAGTTCGGAAAGTTAGCTAACTCAAACATTTGCAATGGAATGCAAATTCAATTCATTTCTTCGGTCCCTTCGTTTACATCCAAACTTCCTGAATCGTCGATTCTTTCTTCGTCCTATCCTTTTCTTCGCCATTACAAAAATGGAGCCTCTCTTTCCATTTACGGAAGCACAGCTTCCTTCTAGAAAGGTAGTCTTTTATTCAAAACACCTGTTTCCACTATTTCTACAAAAATCTCCAGTGTTAGGTTTTTGATCTTACATGTCAGATTTTTTAAAGAAAAGCTAAGAGGTGTCCCAATCCAAAATTAATTTTTGATGTAACTTAGACAAAGCAATAATTAAATGAAAGTACCCATGAAACTTTAAAAACTGCCTAAAAGTGACTTCATGTGTTAAAGTGATTCTATAGTGCCCTACGAAAAAATATTTTCGTTGGCAAAAAAAAAAACTGCACAACGTAGTATTGAACTTTCCTGTTCATCGTTGCGGCGTTATAAGCATAGTTAATATGGCTCGACAAATACTAGCATCCAGCTTTCGTTATGTTCGCTGCTCTTAGGGCGCCCCGGGGCTCAGTAATCAAGGGAGAAATATTGGTCAGTCATGTCACGTGGCGGAAGGATTTTCCCGCCATCGCGCGCCGGGTGTTTGGCGTCACACAGGGCGAACGAGTTACCAGCCATTTTTCTGGCAATTCATATATAAAAAGCTTCTTTATTTCCAAGACAAGAATCCCAGGCGCTCTCTGTATTCGCCCCAACCCCCTCCCTCTCTTTATTTCTTCATGACCAGCAAATCTTGGAGAAAACTTCTATGTTGCAAGACATCGTAAAGTTATCCAGCAGGGTAAAAACCTTTTATTTTCTTTTGTATTGGTCTGCAACTGGCGCAAGGAAGCTCAGTGAACAAAGAAAACCCGCGCGCCAAGTACGAAAAAGAAACGACAAATGTGTTTTACTATTCCCAAACACTTTAAGTCAAGGTTAAACAAAAAGGAACCACGGATTTATGGACTCCAATGGGAGAAAGATGGATGACTACTCTACTTCCCCACATTTTAGGCGACTGGACTAATACATAGGAAACACGTGATCCGAATAAAACAACATATGCACAACCTCTTTACCCCGCTTTTTAGATATGGGCATATGGTTGCAAATGTCTCCAAGTGGAACCAAAAAGAAAAGTTTAATTGCTTGAGCTTCAAGAACTATGGGTTAAGGCAATCTTGATGTTTTGTTTCTATTCAAACGGATAAGCTATGAAAGGCTTTAGTGGGTGGCAAGTAACGACCGAGGAGCGAACAATGGAAGGAAAATCTTTTCCAGAATACGTAATTTTAAAGAAAGGATTTTTTTTCTCTCTTTTCTTTTTAGTATTGTTGTTATGCTTGACTTGGTGTCAAGTAAAGTCAGACCGACTGGAAGATTCTATCCCAGGCGATCCCGGTTTGGATTACCCCCTCTTCGCTTCAATTCCCAGTACAGAATTTCAATGCGTTGACAAGGACCCGGGATATTATGCAGACATTCAAGCACGGTGCCAGGTAACGTTTGCATTATGGATGGAAAAATGCACGTGCTAACACTGTACTGTACTGAAACTCGGCTTTCCCAATCTGCCCATCACAGCGTTTCTTTCAAATCACCCTGCACGTTATCGCAATCATTTTGAAATACTAATACTAATTTTCCTGAATGTTTCCTTGAAATGTTCACAACACCGTCCGAAGATATAGAACATTTACAGCAGACTTGAACAATAAACTTGGACAATTATAATATGGGGGTGGCAGAAATTTCCCTGTGATTCACCGTACAGAGACTAGTCAATGGAAAGATTATTTGTAGTAGTTCTGTGGGACAAGAGACAAGGTCTTACCCAGGATTTCGGTTCGGAGGGGTTTATGGGAGTTTCAGAGGTTGGGGGAGGGGGCAATGTGCAATTTTTGGACATTTTGCTATTCTGATATGTTCGCTATTGCAAAACAAAAATTTCGGTGTGTGTGTGCGGGGGGATACCATTAACCCCCCTTAGGTCCGGCCTTGGGGAAAAATCATTTATGGATTGCGATTTAACTTGTTGTGTCAACTTGATGATATTCTAATTAGTCTTTCGCTACTTAAATTCTTAAATTCGCTACTTAAAGTCTTCGATGTTACGTTAGAAAATATACTAACTCCTTAAATAAAAAATGTAAAATAAATTGGGGTTACTTATACAATTAAATAAGAATGAAAACAATATAACTATTTTTTTGCAAGGAAAGTAACGAATGACCTGCAATTAATTTGTCACATAATCTCTGTTCTTTTCTCATTAAAATTTTCCACGGCCAGCTTGCTTTATTCACGGACGCTATGATATTTATACAGCACCCCAGATATCTTTAGTTCGTCCGTAATGTTTTTATAAATGCACTTTGTTTAGTTCAGTGACGTTATTAATTGACCCTAGTTTGTTCTTACAAATGAAGGCAGTATTATTAACGCCAATGTGGTAGATTAACCGGGATAAGTTTAATTCAAGATGCATTACAAAAGCGTTATGGGTGTTTAGTCAAGCGAGAAAAGATAACAATTAATATTCTAATTGATACGTTATTTAAATCCAATTACTCTCTGAATGACATACCTGTCCTTCACTACTTCTCGAATGGCGTGTACAGTTTCGTAATTCCCCATATTTCTTAACCCATTGTGAAGTTCGTGAACATTATAATTACTATCTCTACTCAAAGGGATACTTCTCAACTTCGACCCGACGCTTGGCGGAAAATACTGTGGAACAATTTACTCGACATTCCGACTGGGAAGGCATCGTTACACACGATTAACAATAAATACAGCTGATAGAGCACCGAGCTTAGTCTCATAAGAGTTTTTTTATCATTTACACTAGTGTAACGTGTTTTTACCTTCTTATTCGCATACTACTTCCCAGCCATGAAATCGTCGTAGCTAACAAAGCAAACCTCGTAAATTTTATACGACATATAAGAGAAGTTTTTACTAGAACCTTTTCCCGAATTCAAACTTTTTTTAGGTTTCGTAACATACAGCGCTTATTGATTTCTTCAAACCTTACTAGAAGAATTTTAAGCATTCCAAATTTTTCAGAACTTCCGGACAACTTATGCTTATTAGATTTTCGAATAATTCGCCAACTCAAGTACTTTTCCAAGACTAATACATGTACTTTGGTAAGACGTTCGTTTCCCCAAAATCCCCAAGGTCGTAAACCACCCAAGATTCGTTTTTCCTTATACCACGCATTATCGTATCAGTTTCCTGTGAAATTCATGCCTGACCATCCACTCTGAATCATTCACGAGGAGCTCTTGTTCTCCTGGTACAATACTTACCGGTGCACCTCGTTCTTGGAATTCAGGAAGACAGCTTCCTAATCGACATTCCAAGACCCTATTAATGCTGTCATTTAGATTTTCAACTGCTTGTTTCCTTGCAAACCTTCTCTTCCAGAAAGAATTTTGAAATAAAGTTCCAGAGATTAAATGTTCCAACAAGATTCCAGTCCATTTCTTAACTCGGCTTTCTGCTCAATGAATTCTCTACTTCCCCTACGTAAAACACATGGACATTAGAAAACCAAATCTCCCGAGTCCTAACCAAGTTTATTTCTTCTTATTTTGGCAAGATTATTCACAAAAGTTTCAAGAGCAAAAGTTTTAACAACACAAAAAAAAACAGCTTTTAGATTCTTCTTTTACGATTTCATATTTAATTTCGCTCCGTTCGTCTCTCGAAAGAGGGTCGTTTTCTCTCTTGGCTGCGTTCAGACTTGTCATCAAACAACCATATTAAGCTTTATAACAAGCATAGCAATATGGCAGTGCTCTATACAAAACAAGATGCTTCCTATCTTTCCCTCCGTTTTTCTCTCTCACTCCCTTTCTCCACGAGCTAACACAAATGCGTTATTTCTTTTAAAAGCCAATGCAGTATCTCCTTACTGCGAAACAGCGACAAAAAGCTCTTTTTTTACAACTTTCAAAGGCCCTCTCACCCACCTCCCACCCCCTCGAATCCGAATTGGATGCTACTATGGGATATTTTTTATTCATTCACATGTAAATGTGCAAGTTGTTAACGGGTTCTTTTCAGGTGTAATTCTTTTTATCTGAAAAAACACCCTGCTTTTTTAGCACTACTAGTGCACTGCAATCAAGATTTACATGAATTTCGACTTATTGATTAACATGATCGAGCACGACCTCTCGGGCTAATTTAGGTTTACGTACACATTTTTACAAGGTGAACGACATGAGACACTTTAAAATTCGGTTCAGTATTTTTACGTTTGACAACTTAACTATTGACATAAGAATTTTCATGCTCTTCGTAAAGTCCGTAAAGCGAGGGGATCCTGCCATATGAAACTTCGCGATAGATCGCTAGCGAATGTAAGAAAAATGTTGACAGTTTTTGTTTAGGAAAACTTAAGTACAAATTTCTATTACGTTTCCAATTTCCAGAATTAAAGCACTTAACCAATTTTAATACTTTAATTCTTTCTTCGAACTGGGGCGCTTCATGGAACATACCGCTCTCGATTGAATGATCCTGGATTCGAGTCGTAAATTTTTTTACATAAAACAATATTATGCGTAAATGGCGCCCAACATTTTCTTAAACGGGCCAAGAAGAACAACGCCCAAAAATCGTGTTAAATTTCCTGAGTGGCGTTTCTTATTAGATTGACACCGCTCTTTATAGTTGCCCCATCAATATATTCAGACTCTCTAAATTATGGTTTACTTAAACGTTTATGGTCCTTTTTATAAGAAATAAACTTTAGCTCTAAATTGATAGTTGGAGATATTTTAAAGTGCTGACTAATTGCACCTCCACTTCGCCAACGTGTTCGCAATATTAGAGGAAAGGCTGGACACTACTAGCATAAATCATTCATTAAGGCAAACTTAGATCAAACGCAAGTTACAAGGCGGGGGCTATACTCTGCTCTTTATCTTCCAGTTCGTACGTCCTATGTTCACTTAATCCGGCTGTTAGACGCGTGTAATCGCTGCAAGATCTTTTACTTGTCCGCCGGCAGAACGCTAAACAAAACTATCGTTAAGATGGAATCGTCCAGCGTGAGTTTCCTAGAGTGTGTTTACAAAGAACTCGGAAGTTAGCAGAAAAAAAGTACACTGAAGATGAAAAAGGAATCTCGTCTCCCTCATCTTCTTTGACTTTCGGATGCTGATGCTCTTGCTCTGGGATACTCTCACACTCCCTTTGACTTCGAAATCGATATTGTCGTCCGTCCAATTCTCAGGCTGTCTTCTTTTCCCCGAGTCCATAGAAAAGCTAAGGGATTACCTCTCCTCTTTCTCTGTCTCTTTTTGTCCTTTCCGTAGACTTTTTACACACATACACAACCCTACCCACCCCAAAAGCTACACAATGGTCATTTCTTCCCAAACAAACTCCGCAAAGAAGCCAGCCTCAACATCCGCAACATGGATCAAATCAAAGCCCTTTTATATGTGCTCCCTTCAACATTTTCGTAACTCCTTCACCTTGCAGGAAGAGAAAGAAATAGAACGAAAAAGACGTCTGAAAAAGAAAATCTTCAATAATGGAACTTCTATATAGCTCCTCTGTCCTTCCTTTTCGATGTGAAAACCTTCGAGGGATCGTGTAATAATGATCTCTGCTGTCCAGCCCTCCTCTCTTCTTCCATCTCGTCCCCCAGCCTCATTTCCCCGTCCTTTTGTGGCTTTCACCAAAAAACAGGACTCTAAGCACGTTACCTAATAGCTTATAAGCTTTGGGACATTGGCCTGATCACTTGACCGTGAAATGAGCCAAGTCTACCTCAAAGAGGCTATAGATAAAGATCGATCTTTTCAATGTGGTCTCTTTCACACAAAGAAAGGAACTAGAAAATAGGAAAAATAATTATTTTCTCTTCCTTTTTTCCTTAATAGGTCTTCCACGTCTGCCACGACGCCCGGAAGTCATCCTTCTTGTGTCCGAACGGAACCCTATTTAACCAGAAATTTTTTGTCTGCGATTGGTGGTTCAACGTCGATTGCGAACGAGCCCCTAGTCTCTACCCTTTGAACCAAAATTTATTCGTCCCCAAAGCTCCGCCTCCCGTCCCGCAAGCCACGCCTACTTTTGAACGTTTCCGGACCGCACCGCCCACTATCGACACCTCCACGCCGAGGGTAACGCGAGCTCGCACTCCTTCCACGACAACAACTCCGCCGGAACCAACAGATGACGACGAGGATGTGAAACCTTCGAAACAGCCAACATATTTTGAGCCTGTAGCAGAGATCCCGTCAGCGAAAGCTCATGTGGATGAAGATTTTAATCCGTTTACGGCGCCAACATCAGGGCAAGATGGGAACCGGTTCCAAGGAACGGAGTTTCAAACGACACCGACTCCGAAATCAGAGCCGGTCTCGTTATTTAACATGATTGCTGATTTGGATTCTCAGCGAAGCACTATCGTCGGGGGAGATAAATGGATTTTCCTTGTTAACGATCCTAATATGATTGCTAACTTGGAAGACGCAGCCAGACGAGACCAAACGGGCTTGACAACTCCGCTGCCTTTCACCCTAGTGTCTGCCCGTCAAGGACTGTCTTCAGCCAATCCTCCAAATCAAAGATCACACCCCCAACAAGATTTTAACCGAGCGCGTCCATCCATGCCAGCTCTTACATCTTCCCCAAATCATAACGCCCCCTCCGTCAGTCGAGCCCAACCAACAACTTCCAGTCAAGTATTTTCTACGGGATCGGCCTTCGCAACCAGCGACAATCGTGTCCAGCAACAGAGTACGAGCCTTGAAGCTCAACCTTTCTCTTTCCAGCCCTCTAACTCTCCTCCTTCCGCGCCCACTCCTAGTTCCTTCAGGCCGTCGGCAAATGTCAACCCAGGCTTCCAACCCTCTTTCCCAGCCCATGCACCCTTCCAGCCTCCTCGTTCCAACGCTTCTCCAAGTTTACCACCCAGCGCTGTTTCGACTGTGCCCTTCCAGTCCGCCTCAACTTTCCAACCACCCTCCCGGCTTCTGCACCCTCCTAACCTCTCCCCAGGCTCCTCACTGAACCCCCAAGGCGGTTTGCCTGTCGCGGCACCCTTGAACACCTCTGCAAACTCACTATCTTCCCTACCGACAGGTTTTCCCATTACTGTACCTTTAAACCCTACCCGAAGTCAGCCAACCTTGCAAACCGGGTTACTCTCTTTTGGCCCCACACCTCAGGTAATCCACGGCAAGCCAGCTCAGCCTCCAGCCACTGGCATCCCTGCTTTCTACCCTTCTACCCTCCTTAACGCCCCCCCTTCCCGCCCTTCTTCGGCACTATCCCCGAGGGCACCGAAAATGGCATTCCAAAGCCCTCAGGGCACACATTTACCTCACCCAAACACCCCCAGTCACTTTTACCCCTCCGGTGCACCGTATAGCATTACCCAGCCAACGTCGTTTGTCCCTAGTCACCCTACATCATTTAACACCCCTATTAGGCCCAGTGTATCTGTTTCCTCGTCGCCGACGAAAAACAGCTTGCACGCCAACGGGGTTCGCGCGTCATTGCCAATCACACCATTCCCGTCGCCTCAGGGCCCTACATTTTCTTCAACGGTAGTTAACCCTTCGTCGCACGTTCACTCATTTTTCTCCCTTCCGGATGTTTCGCCGAATCCGCCGAATGGGTTCACCAAGTCAACCCCTTCTTTTTCTCCGCCTTGGGGTAACAACAACGGAAATGGCCTGCAGCAGTCCCGGTCGGTAATACCCATCATTCCGACCACTCCATCACAGCCAACGACCCCTTCAACCACCCCATCACCCCCACCAACGACGACGAGGATGACGACTCCTAAAGCGAGACAAGTATGGGCGTTGGACACCAACGCGTTCTGGCCCACGACGAGTTTCTTAGAACCAAGTGCAGTCCCGCGCAAATGGGGCGTCAGTACCGCCCAGGAACCCTTTACTCCGCTCCCTCTCACGCCCCGCCGGCTTTCCTACTTTTGAATGACTGTGTTTTTTAAATTATTGTAATATTTGTGAATGCTACACACTTTTTAAGATTTAAGAGACCCTGTTTATGTTATGTACGATTTTTCAAGTCGTGCGCAATAAAAGATTCGGAAAATATTTGAAAACTCTTGGGAAAGTGGAGGGCAGCAACGGACGTTATGACGTATTTCGCTGAGCAAGGAAAACGAGTGTAGGGGAGTTTTACAGGCACTGATTGCACGGAGAAAATACACTTCACCCGGTCACGCTTCAGACACAAGCACGGAAAAGTGACGGAAAGCACTGACGAAGCTTTCTAATGAGGAATTTTAAATAACGCAAATTTTTACATCAATACTTCTAGTCCTTCAGTACACCGCTGATAGCAGGGTATGGTTTGAGTGATTGCAACATACCAAATGAAGACACATGTTGCTGGAAGAACTAACATTATGATTTACGCGAGCGTTTAGTGTCACAACAACATTAGCTGTGGGTAAGGCAAAAAGACAGATCAAGACGGAAAAAATGAGGCAAACTGGGAAGTTTGTTTTTCGTAACGCAAAGTTTCATAAGTTAGAAAATAGAATCCAATAAAGTCTTGTTGTCCAGAATAACCCAATTTAAATTCTGACACCCAAATCATAATATTTTGCTGCCGTTCTGGAGTCTCTGAACTAATGAAATCGCCTAAAGAAGTTTCTCCGGTTCGCCCTCGGGGGAGTTTTCTCGAGAGCGAATCAATGTTACAAACAGCAAACCCTTCTTGGAACATCCAGAATATATGTGGGTGGCTGGGGATTAGTAAGGATAGAAATGTTTTGCAGCATTTAGAAGGCTAATTGTTAAAGAAATAGTTACAAGAACTTGTTTCAAAGCAAACGCTGAGTTTCCATCGAGGACGATGTTCGAAAACCTCGGTTATTTTTCCCATTAGTTTTTAGTAAAAGCACGTGGCAACATAAAAAATTCCCGTAGGAAAATTACAGCCTCTGCCAAATTAGGTTTCGTTGTCACGGTCTAAAGTAGCAAACTGTGAAGATATCAATTGTAAACTAACGGATGCAGGACATTCTTAACTTGTATACTGACGAGTTCTTGAAAATCGCACACCTGCCGTCTTTCGAAAAAAACGAAAGTCAAACTTTTATAAAGACTCTAGCAATCGATCAATCCGTTTTACTTCTGGATTCTTAGCCTGATGCTACGTACTCGCTAATTTAATACAGTTAGTATCCAAGGCATACATCACACTAAACTATCCTAATTCGTTGTAAGCTTGTTTTCTGCCTTTTTACACTAGCCTATACACATGTTGGACTAATATAGCCAATTTAGCCTACAGCATCCAACATCAGTCCTAACTCCGCCCGAAGCGATGCATATATTATTGACGGAATCCAGGCAAACACGGCGTTGAGCTTACGATACCATTTTCGCAACGACGGGAGATTCAGAAAATGGTTCCATCAAATGATCACAAACTCAACGACAAATTTAACGACTAATGACATTGTAGTATTTCGCAACCCAAGTCTCAGTTTGCGATCCCCACTTTATGCAAATCTAACTTTACGACTTTTTCCTACAAGTATGAAATATTCTGCCACAATTTGCGAAAAAGTAAAAATATCAGGAAATTCTACTTTACATTTGTATACACAATACATCTGCTATCCCCATCAATTGTGGATCCAACGTCTCCATTACACCGAGTTCTTCTGGGTCAATAATGGAAAGCTTCAGGAAAGTAATGTAGCAAAAGCGAAGAATGCTTTAACTATGAGATTTCTGCAGATTTACTCCCCGTAGTGGGCAAATGACTTTTCAACGCATAATAACTGTAAGACACACTCGGCTACAGACGGAAGTTAACTGTTTCCTACGCTTACGACCGGTACTATACAGCATATACATATTGTACTAGGTACCCATTGACATAAGAAAGGACGGTGAACCGACTATTGTTTCGATTGGCATATTTAAGACGTGCGACGTGATAACTGATCGTTGTCCCCACATGGTGAAAAAGCGTGATGTATTTCACTGTCGTCATCTTGACAGGTAATTCGTTTTTCTCTCTGCGTGAGAGAAGAAATGGGGTTCGTTATTCCTTTAGTGGCTCTAATCTCTCCATTTTCTTCTTTCGTGTCCGCAGTCCTAATTTTTAGCATTAGAGCTCGGAACGCGAAGAGCTAAGGTATAGCCATTAAATTGTGTACTTAAGCTTTAATGAGAGATAATTAGCACTAGTAACTTGCCGAAATCGTTTTTCTTCCTCCTCTTCTCAACCTTTTTGCTTCTTGCGGAAAGTGAAAAACTATACAAAAAAAGCTAATAATGAAGCTGTAGACGAAGAGCGAAGTAGTTTATGGCCCTATCCCCAAGCAACCGCGTTTAGATTACCTAACTTTGGACTCCATCCCATTAGCAAAGTTCCATTGTCGCACTCAATTACCTGGGTATTACGCGGACCAAGATAGAGAATGCCAAGTAAGCTCGATGACTTATCTCATTCCAAAGCCAATCTTTGTCTCCTTTTCAACTTCTAAATCAGCTCGCCATAAATTAGTGCTCCCCAACTTTTCCAGCTCGATGGTAATATCTGAAGCTACGTTTTACTCAAGAATCGCCCGTCGAATGGAAATTTCTCAGTCACAACCTGTGCATATATCCGTCTCTCATTAGGATCCTCGCGGAAGTCTTCTCCGAACGACTGAAGATAGCCAGCGTTCCAATTGCTTGGGCAGCGCTGCTATAAATCAAGCCCAGTCTTAATTCGCCTTTTAATTAAATTTCTATATTTCGAAAGAAAAAGAGTTAGGAATTAGACAAGGGAAAACGGATTGCTTCTTACTTTCGTTGTGTTTCTCTTCTGCCAGGCGAAGGGAAGACAAGATTCATTCCTTCGTCCAGATGGAACTCTATTTTCGCGAAACCTTTTAACTGGCAACTGTAATACAGCGCTACTTGCCACCAAGCTGGTCAATACCATTCTCAGGATGAAAAGTGTTACAAGACAGTGTAAGAGCATCTTGAGTTATTAGACAACTTATCTGATTAGAAAAGCCTTGAAAGGATACTAAGAAAGATTGGTGCTTTCGCTTTTCGCTCCTGGGAAGTGTTAAAAATAAAGGTAATAGAAAAAGGTTCTCGCTCAACTTTCTGAAAGCGTACATCTGACGCGGACCGGAAGGCCGCCATTTTATTTCCGTTATTTCGCAACAAAAAAAGATCCTTTATCCCGGAAGGACCATCGATATTTTTTAAAGACTACTGCTGGTGTTCAATGCAATCTGAGGACTGAATGGCGATTAGGATGCATATTATAAAATGCAGGCATACTTTACTCCACGAACTCCGTCCCAAAAAAATCTCCACAAATGAATACAGGTAATTTACAACGTGAAGTAGAGCTCCAATTCTGTCTGTTAATAGAATCAGATGCTGTAACAAGTCAGACAGTTGACAAAATCATACAAAAATATGTAAATTAAAAAAGCGCTCGAAAACTAACGCTGTGTATTAGATGTAATGAAAGAAGACCAAACGACTTTGGGGCTGGTTAGAAATACATTCTAATTGTTTGTTTAAGAGACTTTTTACAAGGTGAACTCGTAAGAACTGAGAGTAAATTTAATCAAAGCAGCGTAAAAAACATCCCTCGCGAAAACAAAGTTATGCTACTGAGTTTGACACAATCGGTAGTTTCTGTAATTGGGGTGACACAACCAGAGTTCTACTGCGAATCTAAATCGTGGCATAAAGTTCTTGTCGGGGAATTGACCTATTTGGGATTCGACTGTTAAATTTTCAAACTTACTTATACACGTGGCCTCTTTACACAGTCCTCCTACTCTGCCTGCTTCAAGTTCAAACTCAAGTGGGTCCAATCGATATGCATGGGAGCACATCGGAATTGAAAAATGTTTCCGGAAGAGTACTTTGGCTTCTATTTCTCCTAAAGCGTGCACACAAGCACCCTGGCCAACTGCTGGAAAGAAGAATTGCTGCATCCTTAGAATCTCTCAACGGCCAGCAACAAGTGGATGACTGGCAGCGTTTCCCGCCATCTTGACAAAGGCCTCTTTTCAATTTATACTGGCCGGTAGCTGGCGAAGGTCGCCAGGGAATTCTTGGCGGCGTAGCCAGCCGTGTTAAAAGCTACGGTGAAAGCATTTCCCGTTTGGAACCAGCTACCGTAAGTCATACTTTTCCTACTCACGACCCAAACTCCCGGCTTTTGGCCAAGTATTGTTGCTTAGCCAACTTCAACTCCATCAACGGACAATTTTAACTCCCACAAAGGCAATGCAAACGATGGTTTCAGTGCTGAAATGGTTTCCCTTCGGTGCTTGAAGGTACCATGGATAAATCAACACCAAATATTGGATCCAGATCAGGATTCTTTCCACCTAAACCTCGTCCTTACCACGCAACCACCTGCGCGATTCCCAAGAAACTCGGAAAGAAATCCTAATTTATATTCATAATCTTAAAATTCTTCATTTATTAAAGCTGATTTGTGAAAAAAAGGAGGCCGCAATCGACGGATGCTAAACCGCTTAAATCCACGCCTTCACAGGTTCAGTTTCTTCTTGGAAGCAACATCTCTTTGTAACCTTTCCGTATTACTGAAGAAATGCAAAACATGCATAATTAAAACTAAACCGAAGACTGTGTCATAAGGAAAAAAAATATTTTCTCTGAAGCACGAGGAGATTTTAAGGATTATATTACGTATGTATGCATGTATCAAATCAACAGTCGAACGAATAGAAATAGTGTGGTTAGGTATAAAGTAAGTATTGTTTATGAACCGAACCCAAGAAACGTAAGTACAAGGGCAAGAAAGACAAGTAGAACTCCACTTTATCATTTCTGATCGGCATGAGCCTTGTGATTCGATAGTACTCAAATTCTGACGTCGACAATTATGAAAACTCCCAATTATGTGAATGTTGTGGTACCAAATGTATTAGCAAGCAATGCGTTTCTGTGCTTCGTCATTTGGAATGCAAGTTTTCTTTACAGGTACAGGCTCACCCATGAGCACCTTATTAATCATTGTTATTTATTGGTGCACCATTCAGGCCGTGTCTGACACGGTTTAAGTATTATAATGTGTTATCCCGATTATGTCAACTATTCGCTCTATTTTTCTATCTACTTTCGACCCTATGTTCCCATTAGTAGACGAACTTGGAAGGAAACAGAAAAGAAGTTCTGCTGTACAATACGTTACAGGTGTACTTCGCTGTTACTTGCGGGAAAGGGTCTTTTATAAGCTCACGTTAAAAGGCTAAACACGAAGATTTTGAGGCTGCATTTCTTGTTAAGACGTAACAAGCTAGGTCACAAAATGCTTCCGTATTAGGATCTCTATTCATGGAGAAGCTAGTGTGTATGCAATGTAATTGCGAGTTGAATTCACTGCGAATTGAGTTTGGCTGGAACGCATCATGAAAAGAAATGGCATTGTGTTAAAAATGTGACTATAGTGATGATGACGATGATGTCGATTTTCTAGTTCCACTACATCAGAATTGCGACAGTAATTCAACTGTATGCGCAGATTTTTTTTGCTGTTTTAGCGCTCTAACGGCAAAAATTAATCAAACATTTGGGGCAAAATAGCAGAATATCTCGACAACAATATCAATTTCCCGAAATTATTGTTTTGTAATGGCGATCATAAGAGATTCCCACTTGTAAAAAAATTACACATCCGCTCCCCCCATTTTCATACCCCCGGAAACGAAATCCTGGGTACGGCCCTGAGTAGTAAGCTGAGTGAATATTCTTTGAACGCTAGAATTTTTCTCCGCAACTTACAGGGTCGTACCCAGAATTTCGGTTGGTAGGGAAGGTTCCGTTAAGGGGCAATTTCCATTTTTTTTACCTTTTGCCATTCTCTTGCGTTCGTCATTATCAAACAAAAAATTCGGGAGGGGGGGGGGGAGGTTAAAACCTCATAACCCACCCAGTATTGCCTTGCCAACTTATTATCACACGCTCTTGCTTAGTGTCAGCATAATTATAAGAAATACGAAGAAAACAAACGTTACAAACTTGGTCTTTCTAGATTGCGTTCTTTTGTGGACACAACGCACTGCAAGTTTCCTGAAATTTTAACGCTTAGTGACCAGCCAAGGTCATCTAGCCAATACGATTTGCGTTGGCAGATTCCTGCATATTCTTTCTCCAAATTATACAAAATTAATAAATACATAAAATGTCGCCGCTTGCTAGGCGAGGCCGAATTTTACCTGTTGACTTAAAATAAAAAAGGGATATCAGACAACGCTATCCTACGTGTCAACCGATGGCCAAACTCAAAATTCCGGAAAGTCTCCTTATAACTTTTAAAGACAGTAATAAATATTGCTTGGATATGTTCTCAAGATGTGTTGATCACATTTCTACACTGAGTTACAAACCAGTTAAATGCCAGGACCATTCAAATGTCTATGATACGTAAGAAATATCAGTTGTGCAATATTAGTTTACATTCTTCAACTTTTACACAAAATTTCACAACTTTATAAACATATTTCTTTCACTTATTAGCTTCAATTTTTGGCAACATGCCCATCGCTTGCAAACAAACAGCAGCTGCTTGGACACGCGCTTCTTTCTTATTAGGACTGGCTACTGCTGGCCGGTACTCAACATTGTTTACCATCACCTGCAAGTTAAACAGAAATAACACGGGTCTGTAAACAAAGCGGCCTCACGGCGTGCTAATTGTTACCTTGAAAAGGAACGACTTGAGATGATCTGGACCTGCTTCCATCACTTGCTCAAATACCGGAGCACCCCAGCGACGCTTTAAGCAAAGTTCATTAAGAGCACTTACTGGATGTCGACCTGAGAAATCCATGGCTAATTTCTGCAACAAGGGTTTACTCAATTCTTCGCGCGAGACTAAGCCTACCCACACGGAAAATTAATAGTTTAAGCGCTTTTCCGCACGTACATCAACCCTAATAGGAACGCTTAAAGCTTTACTTTTATAGTAAAGAAGGTCCCACAATGAACAAACTGGAATTCTTAAACCATAAAGGCAGTGAGTTTCAGTAACACCCTGCCCACGAAGTGTCACTCCTGGAATTTCTCCCTTTACCCGAACAATTTCTCCCAACCCCCATTTGAGGTTAAATATCTGCACTTACAAAAAATTTTGAAAGCTATTCAGGAAACGACTTACCTTTTTTGTCCATCTTAATATCCAACGCCAATGGCTCCAGAGTTCCTTCGCTGTTACGACCCAGACCCTCGCCAGGTTGCCATCCCATTTTCTGCAACATTTTCAAACCAATCCCCCCTTTCAATGGCTCCGCTTCTTTCAGCTGGTCCTAACACACAAATTAAAAAGGAATTAACTCTCTCGTCGTTCCTTCACTTTAGGTTCTTCCCGGTTCATCTTCCAATCCACATTCCCTTCTCCCTTCTGTCCATAAAGAAGAATACAAAGATACAAAAGACAGAATTCGTTTACTTTGCGAGCCCAAGCTTGCGGTTCTCCCGTCCAATCCAACTGCACAAGTCCTCCGTAATCTTGACTGTGACGCTTGCTGGCTTTCACCCAGTCTTTGGTTTTCAACTCCGTCTCTTGCAATTCCAGCTGAGCCTCATAATCCAACGGATTTTCTGTAATTCGACGCAAAGCCTCCAATCGCTTCGCTACGATCGTTCCAATATCCACTGACGCCTTAAAAAAAAAGAGGAGAAAAACATTTACAACACAAATTTATCACCTCTCATCCAAACTCATCGTTTTTATTTCTTCCTTGATTTCCTCGTTTTATACCGTCTCTACAGGAGCAGCTTCCGCCGTTCTCTTGGTCGGTGCGACCACGCCTGTCTCTTTTGGTCTAGATTGTGTTTTCGCCGGTAAATTCAATGTGCTTCGGATCATGCGATGGCCCTCGTCACCTACTGTTACAGCAGGAATAACCGAGGTCGACATTGGTGTCGGTTTCACCGGTACCCATTCTAGCTCTAATCAAGAAAAGATAACACGTAACAAAAGGAGCATAAAAAATTAAGATAGAAATGTAATACAAACAAAAAAAATACGACAAGAAAAAGAACGAATTCTTGCAAACAGATATAACGGACATGCAAGAAATGGATAAACATAATTAGATTAACGGAAGCTAGTCGAGAAATAAGCCAAAGTTAAAAGAAGACTAAGTACGCGACGTTCGTTAAAGAAATTTATAATCCTCAACAAATACACATAGAATTCAAAACGGACGTTAACGAGCTTCGCTTACACCGACAAAAAGAGAACAAGAAACCGAAATGTATACAGAGCAAAGAAACGTATGGGCCTAGAAGGCGCCAGCTGAGCAAGTATCCAACGGGTGCTCTTTACCATTTGTTTTATGGTGGTTGCCAGTAGAAACGGGAAATTGCTCTTTTAATTGCGTTTTCAATTCACACGCTTTCCGGACCGGCAATGCTACGGCGTTTCGGATATTCATAGTGATACTCTCTGGACGCGTCTTTAACAGATGAGGCTGCTTCGTAAAAGAAGCATTGGCCTCTTCAACTCCGTCTGAGAATTCTGAATCGCGCTGGCCCTGCCCCCTGGCGGAAGCTTTGTCACACAAATTGTGACAGTATTCTGTAAGCTCTTCCAAACTCTTTTGCTGCATTTCCGGCTGCTTGAGCGCTTCAATGTTGGCGTCCACTAAACCGGGAGGTAGAGTTCCGTTAGTTTTCATGCGCTGCAAATTCCGTCGCGCAGCTTCGAGTAATTTCGCTTTGTCGATTCGTTCGTGATCCACACACGAACGCTGACGAGAATCGGGCGACATCAAGCGTCGCCTAGAGCGATTATCAGATGACGAACGATGAGGAGGGTGATCGCGAGAATCGGGCGATACAAAGGGTCGCCTCAGGCGATTTCGAGAAGACGAACGACGACGCTGGTGATCGCGATCGGAATGCCGGTGCAAGTAGGAATTTGATGAAGAGTAAGTGCTCCGATGATAGTCACGATAATGATCACGATGGGAGGATGGGTGTCGATAGTAATCATGGAGACGTTTGGAACTTAATTTTTCTTCTTCTTTCTCGCGACAGAAGGTGGCATCGTAGGAACGTTTACGGCCATAGTTATGGGAGTCTTCGTCGCCTTTATGAGGTTGAGAACGTGAACCAGAGCCGTGATCATGGGAAGAAGAGCGCTGTAACACGTTGTCCGCGATTTCCCCGTCTTCGAGGTCAGCTGGAGGTTTTTCTTTCTCTTTCTCACGCTTTTTCTTCTTTTTCTGCCGAGACGGGGATTTGTCTTTAGATTTCTTTTTCTCTTTCTTCTTTTTCTTTTCGGTGTGCTTCTTGGACTCTACAGCAGAAACGAAAAATAAATTGGTATTCTGAAAATTAAATGATTTCGGAACGATTGCCTTCACAACAAAATAAAATGAATTCAGTTTTCCAACATTTCGTCATGGGCATGTAAAAGTAAATTGTGAACGGTAATTATAGTTGAATTAACAGAATTTCTTTTGACAGTAAAGTTGAGCATTATTGACTGGGTAGAAAGAGTTTTAAAAAACTTGAAAATTCTATGAAAATATTTCAAACGAAGAAACCAAAATTTGAGAAACGTACTAAGCGCCCCACTTCGTACAGAAACGCCCGCTTTAGAAAAACCGGAGCGACTTTACATGTGTGTGTTGTACGAAAGGAGAGAAGGTTAGCACTCCCCTTGATAAGGATGGAATCAACACACATGGTCGAGGCACTTATCGACCATACCATTTTTTTCTTTTCTAAAAATCTTCCGTAGGTTCTTTAAGGAATAATTAAACTCCTACCTTTATCGCCTTCTTTCTCAGAATTTCCTTTCTTCTGTTCGTCCAAAAATGCCCTGAATTCTTTCACCAAACAGCTAGTAATATCTAATCCAGAATTCACGCTTGCGACATTTGTGTTAAGGTTTTCTCCGTCCGACACAGATTTCTCATTTCTGTTTTTAACTTCCACCCCACTGATGCTTGAGAACAGATCCTCTAGAATTTGGTCGGAGGATAGTCCAGCCATTATTTGTACTAGATTCTGGGTAGTCTCCACTATGCACTTTTTCAGCAAAAAATGTTCACAGAGCTCTCTTACGATACCAAAGAGATCAGGCAAAATACCTTTTAAGTTATAAACAGACTCTATTATGACAGTGATTCGCGTTCGTATCAAAGCAATGTTCGTAATGTTCGTATATGGTTTCGGAGTTCGGTGTTTCGTGACCCACTTTCGATATAATCACGTGAATTGTTTTGGTCAGCTGACAGGGACTCCTCTTCGAAGCGGGTAGAAGTAAGTTTTTCGGCAAATTGAAGTGATCTTTCTTATTTATATTTTCTTTACAACATAGTTCGTTTATAATGACTATTGTGTAGGTAAAAGTGTGAACAATGTCAGAATATTGGCTAATTTCCGCTCCCGGGGAGAAGACGTGTCAGCAAACGTTCGACAAGCTAAATGAAGTTACCCATCACCAAAATAATTTGTCTACTAATTACAAATTCAACATCCCAGACTTAAAGGTGACTTACTTTATTTTTTTAAAAAAATCTTTTCAAAACTTACTATTTCAAGTTAGCATTTCAAACTCAGGACATGATATGATTAAGAAAGTTGATCTCGAATTTTCTTAAGGATTAGTTACTCGTATGATAGTTTCAAATCTTATTTTTTTATTTTTAATGAGCTTTATATGTAGCAGTAAAAGTTTTGAAGACGTTTTCTTATTAGTTTTTAAATGTCTGCATTAGGTTGGAACTTTGGATCAGCTCGTGGGCTTGTCGGATGATTTAGGAAAGTTGGATACTTTCGTAGACCAAGTGACGCGCAAGATTGCGTTGTACTTAGGTGATGTGTTGGAAGACCAAAGGGATAAATTGGCAGAGAATTTGTTGGCCAATGGGGTAGATTTGGCTACGTATATTACGCGCTTTCAGTGGGATATGGCAAAATACCCGATTAAACAATCTTTAAGGAATATTTCGGAGATTATTAGCAAGCAAGTGGGGCAGATTGATGCAGACTTAAAGACCAAATCGGCTGCGTACAACAATCTTAAAGGAAACTTACAAAACCTGGAGAAGAAACAAACGTAATTTTCCTTTCTGACGTTTTCTTCTAGACAGAGTTGTACAGTTCGTTTTGGAACACTATTAAAAATATATATTTCATTTGTTTTATTGCAGTGGAAGTCTTCTTACCCGCAGCCTGGTTGATGTGGTTAAGAAAGAACATTTTGTGCTTGATTCGGAATACCTCGTGACGCTTATAGTAGTTGTCCCCAAGTAATATTTTGTTAGATGTGTTTAGTGTTCCTACTTGATTTCTTAATTTAACAACCGTTAAGAAGAGTTTAGCTTTCCAATTAATTTGCGCATTTGTTAGGTCTTATGAGAAGGAATGGAACGAAAAATATGAGAAATTAACGAGTATGGTAGTACCCCGTTCATCCCAGTTAATCACTCAAGATGGAGATTTGGCGCTTTACAATATTACAATGTTCCGAAAAGTTGCTGACGAGTTTAAAGTTCACGCCCGTGAAAATAAATTTATTGTACGAGATTTTACTTACAACGAAGAAGAAATGGCTGCTGGTAAAAACGAGTTAACCAAACTGGCCATGGACAAAAAGAAACAATTCGTAAGTTATTATTGATTTATTTTGTTCACTGCGATCTGTGCTCTCATAATTAAGTTTTTGCAATAAGGTATTACACAAAAGCGGTTTTCTTAATATGACAGGTTGTGTCGTAACATGTTGAGCCACTTAATTATAACGATTTGATAATATTTCTCAAAAAAATATATTGTCTTTCTGATATGCATTTTTCTAGGGTCCTTTGGTCCGATGGTTGAAAGTAAATTTTAGCGAAGCATTTACGGCTTGGATTCACGTGAAAGCACTGCGAGTTTTCGTCGAATCCGTATTGCGGTAAGCTTTACAGTTCAACCTTATTTGGCAAGCGTAACCAATTGTGTAACTAACTAACCAAAGATAACACTACATATACATTATAATGAACTTCAAACACATGTTTTAAATTAATGAAAAGAGTGAGTAAACTTAAGTTATACGAATAAAAATGTTTGTGTTACTCCTTGAAATATAGCGGAGCTGCTAATGTTGATTAGCACAGTATGAAACCTTATCACAGATCGTAATTTGTTTTTATCTTTTCAGTTACGGTTTGCCTGTCAACTTTCAAGCTATGCTACTTTACCCTAACAAAAGGTCCACTAAACGTTTGAGAGAAGTTTTAAACTCCCTCTACATCCATTTGGATTCAAATGCGCTTCACGGAGCTTCAGATGTGAGACTTCTTGAAATCTTTCAGAAAAACTTCAGTAACTTAACATACTTTTCGCATATCTTTCTCCTTTAGAACGTGGAGATTCCCGGTTTGGGTTTCGGCCAATCCGAGTATTACCCCTACGTCTTTTACAAGCTAAATATTGACATGATCGACGTTACGAAGTCTTAAACCGCTAAAAATAAGTGGAGGTATCCATTTCAACATATGGAAAGAGTTAGTGCATGAGAACGTCCTAAATCCGTTTCTTATTGTGTTTTTTTTTATTTCTTTCCTACTCTCTTTATTGTTACTCTCTTTTTAAAAAAGGCCAATTCCTGTCAAAGAATTCCATATGTGTTGTGTGCAGAAACATAATATAGCAACAGAAAAGCTAAGTTGGACAACGTAATACTAGTGTGTGTATTGTATATAAGTGTTTATCCGCGTCCGTTGACAAACGTCTTGTAAAAACAGCATTGGGCAATGAATTACACTACAGATCGAAAAAACAAACTGTGGCGTTTTTTAATTATTTAATTAGGACGTTTGCTTTAACACATTCCTGTAAGAGACCAAAAGAATCACAGAATTCACATTAAATAATGGAACGACAAGAACCAAAAATGAGAGTAATTACTTGAAGTTCCTTAATACTAGCATTCCAATCTCCAGCAGCTATCTTTCCCACGGCGTGGACTAGAACGGCAGTTACTTTTCCAACATTTTCTTTAAACGTATTCAAAGCTTGATCCACGTTCACATTATCTTCATGCTCGTGCCAGCAATCGTAATCCGTTGCCATTGCAACGGCTGCGTAACACAAGCCAGCTTCCTTCGCCAAAACCACCTACAAAAGTAATGTAAGCAATCACGAGGGAAAGCAAATCAAATAAACACTGTCCCACTTGATAGTTACTGACACGTGCGAGTCGGAAAATTTGGAAACAATATTACAAAACATGAAGATGACATGGTGCACTCGGGCATAATGCATGCAAAACTGCACATCACGTCGTCCACTAATTACTAACGAGAAATTGACAAATTAGCTAATACACGGCTAATTTCAAACGTCACGGACACCCCCCCCCCCCCAAAAAAAAAGTTAACGTTAAAAGGGAAAACTACCAGTCTAAACTCAATCCTATCAAGTACAGTACGTCATCTTTTTTTTTGTAACGAAGAAACATAAGAAGTGTTTACTTCAGGAACGGTGGTCATATTGATTACGTGAGCTCCCCATGACTTAAACAATTTGCTCTCTGCTTTAGAAGAGAATCGCGGGCCTTCGATGGTGATACATGTTCCTGAGGGATGCACTTTAAGTCCTATTTCTTTGGCGCTTTCAATTAAAACATTCCTCGTCATCGGACAGAACGGTTCGTCCATTGGCAAGTGGCAAATGCCTTTTGGAGCTACAGGGCTACCATCATAAAACGTCTGGGCACGTTTCGTTGTACTAATGTTAAAAAAAATTAGATACGTGATATAAACACATTAGAACTGAGTTAATTTTGTCTGCTGTGATGAGCATGAAACAGAATTAACTACAGTTATGAGATGAAGTTTTGGGTTACCGATCTATGAATTGGTCAAGAATTAGTAGATCACCGGGTGCGATTTCTTCTTGGAGGGAGCCGCAGGCAGTGGAAACGATCACGTGGGTACATCCTATTTCTTTTAAAGCCCAAATGTTTGCACGATAGTTAATATTGGTAGGCATGTGAGAATGCGTCCGGGAATGCCTGTTTAAGGTAAAAATCGATCATTATTTCTTGGATTTTTTTTCGGGTACAGAATAAGAGCAAAATTTTATTTCGTCTTTACCTGGCTAATAAGACGCATTTAACGCCTTTAATGGTGCCGCAAATTAAAGCATCCGATGGTTCGCCATACGGGGTAGACACGACTTTTTCTTCGACATTTTCCAAAATGTCAGGACTGTACAATCCTGAGCCTCCAATGATACCTACCTACAACACGTGAATAAAAAAAACACGGGTTAAAAGCCGTCAATTTTTTATAATGGACATGTTTTAAGTTACGTCTTGATTTTCTAAGCAACGAAAAAAGAAATTAATAGCTCCAATGGAATTTACTGGCTCCGTTTTATACCTTAATTTCCATGATTCTATTTCAACAATACAATATTAAGCTGTTGTCACAGCTAATAAAAAGACGAACAGCTAAACTTCCCAGGTCCACTAGCGTTTACTGAAGCAACTAAATGTCGCCCCAGCGGTGCACATTGCAGCGAGAGAAAGCTTAGCATTTTCATTACTAGGTGGCGGAGCAACCGCAATGAAAGCCCACCTTAAGGCCTTCCAGTTTTAATTAGACAATATTTGAGGGATTTAATAGTTAGGTTAGGTTAAATTGGGTTAGGTTTATTTAGGTTAGGTTTAGTTAGGATAGGTTAGGTTTAGTTAGAATAGGTTAGGTTTAATTAGGTTAGGATTAGTTAGGTTAGTTTCAATTAGGTTGGCTTCACTAAGTGCCCAGTCAGACAGGCGGATTTTTCTCTGGTCTGTCTTTTTTCCTGGCCCTCATTGCCCCTTTCTCATGGAAAGTCGTCCCTTCGGAGCAAGAATAGCCCGGAAAAAAGACCGCCCAGAGAAAAAATCCGCCTGTCTGACTGAGCCCTAAGTAGTTCCGTATAGGTAATGTTTGCTCACGGGCGAGTTGCTCCTGTCCCGAGCGGTGGCAGCACTTGCAGGTTGGGGGAAATTTGCACCGCAGGGGCGACATTTAGCCTCTTGTAGCGTTTACTACTGGCTGCTCAATTTCCCTTTGCTCTGCCACCCTTGTTTCCCCACTGGGAGTGCTCTATCCCACTTTCAAGGCAACTTACCCATAGCTTTATTTCCGCGTGAGATGAGACCGAAAAGTGGAGGCAAAGGGGAACAGCCAACAAGAAAACCGTGTAATTAGAAGGGGACCCTTGTGACGATACTTGAGTTGTTAATAGGTGGCAGCAGCTGACAATATGTTAAAAAAATTACCACAGTCGGTAGATATTGCTATCCCAACAACAATTTTGTAAACGAACGAGGATATGTTTTTGTTTGTTTGTAAGTAATAAATAACGCTTAAGTTACATCTCTCATTTGAACGTCTTTTCCTCGAACAAAATGGCAAAAAGAAAAGGAGATGGAGCAGTTCCAGCTGAAGAGAGTGATCTACTAACTATCCGACCTTTGTAAGTGAAAACTTAAAAGTATTGGGAAATTGCACCGAAATCTACTTTTTCGGAAGTCCGAAAGCATTCATTTATCTTTCACCATTGTGTTTTTCAGAGGTGCAGGACAAGAAGTTGGACGTTCATGTATTATGCTGGACTTCAAAGGGAAGAGTATTATGGTAAAGATATATATGCAAATTGCACTAGAATTATATTTTTAATATCTGTTAATAGTTGGATTGCGGCATTCATCCTGGACTTTCCGGCATGGACGCGTTGCCATTTGTTGATCTTATTGAAGCTGATCAGATTGATTTACTTTTAATTTCACAGTAATATGCTTTAGAATTTGTTTAGTCGCATATCTTAAATTTATTTCATGATTTACTAGTACCTTTTCATTTCCAACGTCTTAAAAATCATTTTGCTTACCTTCAAACATTTGTGTAATTATACCTGTGCACAGCACTGTTATTTTTCTGTTTCGTAAAACAAATATGTATGTCTTTTTCCTTTCTTGTGTGGTCCTTTGACATTTATTTATTTTTAGCTTTCACTTGGATCATTGCGGAGCATTACCATGGTTCCTTCAGAAAACGACATTCAAAGGACGTTGTTTCATGACCCACGCCACGAAAGCAATTTATCGCTGGCTCTTATCGGACTACATCAAAGTGAGCAATATTTCCACCGACCAAATGCTGTACACCGAAGCCGATTTGGAAGCCTCTATGGAAAAGATTGAAGTCGTTAACTTTCATGAAGAAAAAGACGTTGGAGGCGTGCGCTTTTGGGCTTACAACGCCGGCCATGTCTTAGGTGCCGCTATGTTTATGATCGAAATTGCTGGTGTTAAAGTAAGCTTACCTTCATATTTTGTCCCTCGTCAACCTTTACATAGCCAGAGATCCAAATTATGTTCTTTTTGTTCGATAGATCCTTTACACCGGAGATTTTTCAAGGCAAGAAGATAGACACTTAATGGCAGCTGAAATACCTACTTTACGACCAGACATCCTTATAACGGTAAATAAGAGTCATAGTTAAGTAACATAATAATAGTAAATAATAAAAATATGTAAGAAACGTACAGAAACAAACACATTAAAGTAAAACAGCAGCGTAATAAGCCATGCAACCTCTGATATTATTATAATACAGTGGAAACCACTTAAGAGCAACTCGGATGGCGACAATATTCACCTCGGATAACCACAAAACCCGCTTAAGGACTAGCCGGCCGGTCGGTCGGTCTTGGGCCCTTGTTAAGCGGGTTCCCCTGTACAAATAAGAATATAAAATAAACTAATCACGGGCAAAGAAAACCATAAATACAAGATAAGTTGGCTAGAATTTTAGTCTTACTTCAAATATTTGTTATCTTAACATGTGTAACCAAAAAAAGAGAAAGGACAAAAATGACTAAAATATTAATTCAAATATTGGTTAGGAATCCACGTACGGAACGCATATCCACGAGAAGCGGGAAGAACGAGAGGCTCGTTTTACTGGTCTAGTACACGATATTGTTTGTCGTGGAGGTCGCTGTCTTATTCCAGTGTTCGCTCTTGGACGAGCTCAAGAACTCTTACTCATCCTAGGTATAACACATGTTTGCTTCCTGTAGCTTTAATGTTAACACTGCAGAACCTGTCGGCACGAAGGTCTCGGGCACTTTGCGACACATTATAAAGTGAAGCTTTTCTGGTAAACATAATTCTGTTAGCAATTCAGATCGCCAAGTGTGTTTCGTATTTATTGCGGCTTTATAGCGGGAAAAGGTTATGTCGAAAAAGTTTCAGTTGTTCTATAAGAAAGCATTCAAGAATTGTAGCAAACTGTAGTTTTTCATTAATGATGGCGTAAAAAGTACGAAGATCGGGCAAGTTTTGAGAAGGAAGTACAAGTTGTAATGAGAAAATGCTTGTATCTATCCTTTAGACGAGTATTGGAGCCAGCATCCAGAGCTTCATGAGATTCCTATCTACTACGCGTCGTCCTTGGCGAAGAAATGTATGGCAGTCTATCAGACTTATATCAACGCAATGAATGATCGCATTCGTCGCCAGATTGCTGTCAACAACCCTTTTATCTTCAAACACATTTCGAGTCTTAAAGTAATTTTTTTCGAAATTAGCTTTCTCAAACACAAAGTTGCTGTTGTGTCCTTCTAAATTGTTTCAATTTCACTTTTTTATTAACATATTATAGAGTATCGATCACTTCGAAGACGTGGGTCCTTGCGTTGTAATGGCTTCCCCTGGTATGATGCAGAGCGGTTTATCCCGCGAATTGTTTGAGGCCTGGTGCACGGATGCTAAGAACGGTGTCATTATTGCCGGTATGTTAAGAAAAATGTTGAGGAGTAAACCAGAAACATTAACATTTTTGTGCCATTTTATCTTTGCTTCTTTTCGCCAATTCTTTCAGGTTATTGCGTGGAAGGAACATTGGCCAAGCACGTCCTTTCAGAACCAGAAGACATTACGACAATGGCCGGCCAGAAATTACCTTTGAAAATGTCGGTGGATTATATTTCGTTTTCGGCTCACACAGATTATCAGCAGACGTCTGAATTTATACGTATTTTGAAACCGCCCCACATTGTAAGTTTACTTGTGTGAAAGCACTGTTGCTTTTATTTTCAGATGCTTTAGTTATTGTGTTTTCACGTTGAATACTCAGTCCAACTATGTCTTACATTGCTATAATTAGTATTGCTTCATAATAAGTAATGATAAATGATTGCTGTGTTTCTTGACGTAAAGGTTTTGGTTCACGGCGAAGCCAATGAGATGGGACGTTTAAAGGCAGCATTATTGCGCGAATATGAAAAAGATACAGAAACCCAGTTGCAGATTTACAATCCACGAAATACAGTCGCTGTGGAGCTGCATTTCAGGGGTGAAAAGACTGCAAAAGTGATGGGAAGTTTAGCGGCTGAGAAACCAAAAGAAGGCCAAGTTATTTCCGGTGTTTTGGTTCGTCGGAATTTTAACTATCATATCCTCGCACCCACAGACATTCCGAGTAAGAATACTATTTTTTCCACGCTTTCCATTGCTTTTTACTTTTTTCTCTTAGAGATTTGAAACTTGTAGAAAAAATTATAGTTGTTTGCATTTATGTCAGTCGTAGTAATTATACATGCATCTGGAGTTCTAAAAGCAAGTTTCAACGGTAGTTTTGTTTTGAATTATAGCAGCGAACTGAAGAGAAAATTTTATGATTCGAAGGAATTTTTTACGACGGGCTTTAAATTATGCATATTGATTTCACACTTTCTTGCTTTAAAAGCCTTTTGTCAAAATGTGTTTTATTTCTTTTTAGCGCAAGGGTCGAAAACTAATAAGAATGTTATATTTGCTAGAATATACGGATTTGACCGTGAGCCAGGTCGAGCAAAGGTTAAGTGTCCATTACGGAGGTTCTTTTGAGCATTTGCAAGTGATGCTCATACAAATGGCTGGAGATGTGGAAATCCTTAATAAAAACTCTGTACGAGTTTTTGATGCTGTGACGGTTTTGCAGGAAAAGAATTTGATCACGCTTGAGGTAAAAGGATCGATTCTTTATTTTGCACACTTCTGTACTTAAAATCGGTTCTTCCAGTGGGGTGCAAGCCCAGTTAATGATATGTTTGCGGACGCGGTGTTGGCCATTGTTTTACGAGCTGAATCGCAAGCTGGTGGTGCAAAACTGCCGTTGGGTGGCAAGATGAAAATGGATAGCATACACTTCAAAGAATGCCTTATAGAAATGTTACAAGATATGTTTGGAGAAGAATCCGTTCCTAAGTTATTCAAAGGCGAGCAATTTTACGTGACGGTAGACGGCAAAAAAGCGAACATTGATCTCGCTGAATTGGTAAGCTTTATCCCGTAAACCCAAGGCCTTATCCTTTTTCAGTGACATTTAGTTTAGTTTACAATATTTACTACATATTGGGACTCATTTTCAGAAGGTCACGTGCGAAGAAGATGCCGTTTTCCAACAAGTGGTACAAACCGCTGTCTCCAAATTATATCAAACATTATCGCCTGCTGAATTAAAGTCGTGAAACTGTTATGATTTTACTTTGTAATGAAACGAAACAAGTAAATTGTACGCATGTCGTGTGACGTTTTTCACAAGTTTCCAAGTTTCCTATCGCGTTCTGTTGTATTTAATCATGGCCACTGCTGTGGAAGGAAAGAAAAGCTTTAGTGGTAGAAGCTAGTCAATTTCCTGTTCTGCATTTTAATATCAGAACGAAGTAAGAAAAGATTTGCGAACAGATTGTGAGCGAGCCCATAAGCCGATACTTAGCTGGGCTGCAGATTTGTCTCGCTGGGCTAACGGTAAAGTTGTGCACTACTTTTTAGAAAACTTTCTGCCACATTTACAACTACATAACTGATTGGAGATCGCGAATGTAGAACAGGAATTGGAGAACTGTGAAAGGTTCATATTTTACATAGTATCGTACATATATATAATGTATGAAATAAGAAGCAGACCTATGTTGGTAGTTTCGGTAAAAGACAGAAGGGTGTTCGATAGAAAGATAAAAACGCGGTGAAAGGAATATCTTTTGTTTAATTTCTGATCAGTGGTAGACAACAATCACTTAGTCTTACGTTGACGGATATTGAACAGTGTTAGTTTTTTTTTGTCCACAGTCTTGTAGAACAGATCTTTCTTTATTACTTTACGTTACTGTGTGATTGCTTTATACTGATGCAAAGTTTCAGGCAAACGGAAGCGTACCAAAGAAGTTTACAATACGCTTCATTGTCCATTTAGAAAGGTCGCCTTCCTCCTCGATGAAAAGCCATGCTCCCTAAAAGAAGACACCATTAAGTTGGTTGAAATTCCTTGCTCTTCTTTAATACCTCGAGGACGGGAGGCGATTCTGCCTGAACTAAAATTGCCGCGCGAACTTTCTCGGTGAACAGGAGCGGGTCTAGCAGATTTGGAATCGTCGTGGGGATCGGTTTTCAGGTTTCTCAAATCCACAAGTTCAATCTCACCCGTCTCGATAAACAAAACGGTTGCTGTCCTTGTCCCAATTTCCTGGATTACAGCTGGAAGGTTCTGCGGAATTAATTAATTAATTAATTACCTGCATATACGATCTTCGCAAAAAAAATGTTTCAAGAAAAGACATTAAATACGGGTAATTTTTAGTGCGTGCTCTAGTGCTACTTAAAAAAGGTTACCTTAATTTGGGTTGGATGCAGTGCTAAACAGTAATCTTGTACTCCCCAATTCTGTCCTGGCCTACTTGTGGAAGCGTGGGCAGTTACGGAATTTCTAGTCTGTGCATGTTCTGGTTGTTTATCTGCAGCTGCCGGAGGCGGTTCTTCGTTCAGGCCAGGCCATGATTCCATATCATTGACAAGTTGGTTTGCGGAATATTTTGAACGATCCTCGTTATAACTTTTTGGAGGATCATTGTAACTGCTAAAGAAATCTCCTCTCCCACGTCGACCCCCTCTCCTATCACTCCGCCCTCCTCGGCGCTCACCTCTGTTTCCTCGGTATCCACGCCCGTCTTCTCTTGACCGGTACCCTTGTGACAGCGAGTCTGGCATTGTTGGGGGCGGAGCTACTTCTTCTATGTCAACATCTTTAAAGAAATAAATAAGGATAATTTAAAGATGAGGACACTAACGGACAAATAACTTAAATCTGAAGCAAATTCACTCACTTGCTGTCACGTGGACCGGGAGAAACTCTAACAAGGATACATTTCCCGTTGGCCGACTAAATTCTGGGTCTGCGTAATCGTCTTGGTCTCGTCCTCCTCTTCGTCCCCTTCTACCTCTTCCACGCGGAAAATCTCCCCTCCCCATTCCAGTATCCTAAACAAATTCGATATACATTCGCTAACTCTTTTAAATTGAATGAGCGACGTACAAACTGCAGTCTTTGCAGAGCCTTGTCCACATCGTATCGCGTTTGACGTAGAGTCTGTTCGGCTTGCTCTAGCGAGAATCCAGCATCCATGATCTTCTGCACTTTAGAATCTACCAGCTGCTTGCCAGTGCCTTCGAACGATTTGCTCTCCCCCGACTTAACAGCCTGGGCAATCGCGTCCCGACGTTGAACCTCGAACTCAGTGTTTCGTTCCTTCAGCTCTGGGGTGTCTTCCTTAGGTTCGGCCTTGGTAGGGTGAAGCAGGTCTTCAGAAGCTTTCACGGTCTGGCCAAACGGAACCCATTGCGGGGCGCCATCAAGTTGACTGGGTCGTTCATGGTGAAGCAAAGACTAAAAGACATCATCCGTAATAAAACTTCTATGAGATCTTTGTATGACTTCATGGCGTCCGAAAAATGTGTCTGTAGTAGAGATACATAACAAATATCCTACAGCTAATATCACAAACTTCTTACTTGAGCAATGGTCCACTTCGCAACCATCTTTTCAACATGGCCCCCGAGGAGTTCTATACTGCCACTTTTCAGGAAAAGAAAGCCATGGATGATAGGAACATCTTTCTTCAGTCTGATTTTGGTACCAGGTGGCGTCCTAACCCTTTAAATGCAAGAAAGGTTTAAGTTTTCTGGACAAGAATGCATTTTTTTTTTCACAGTACGAGACATCCGATTGTGGTTCGACTTCTAATGCTTGGCAGGTGTTGTGGCCATCACTTAGTATGATCTTCAACAAACGCGGAGTTGAAGAGTGCTCGTGATCCGTTTGTTGCGGGATGGCAACATTGACAACTTTTTGAATCTGCAGGACCAAGTTTCCTGGGACGTTCGCGATTTTGCTGCCGCTGATACCGGTCGGTAGACAAGGAGCTCCAACATGTTTCAAATTTTCCTACAGCAGAGCATTGTAAACTGAATGCTAATTACAAAAAATTTTCCAGCTGTTTGGAGCCTTACTTAAGAGTGACTTACATTTAAGGCATTCCTGATCAAGTCCGTAAAACTTATTTTCGATCCTTTGGCATTTATACTATTCAGGCAGTGCTCCACTCCTTCAGACGTTAAATGCCTGAAAAACAGAATAATACGTTTCTTGGTTAAGATGTATATAGTGGATATACAATTCTCTAAAGAAAAACTAACGTACCATCCTTTGGCCTGCAGTTCTCTAGCTAATGATACACGGTCCGAAGAACTCATATTTTGGGACGAATCCATTCCAGATTTGCAGGCGAAAACTTCCAGTTGGCGGTTAGGAACAATAGGTGGCTGTGGCGGTTAATTGTGGAGTTTTTAAATCCGAAAAGCAATTTAGAAGACCATACGAAGACGATAGAGGTAAGCAGAGGAATACAGTGTAGGGCAATCATAATCGCATACATTGATGGCAAACAAGATTTTTTTTTATGTTTGAAGCCACTATATAGAATATCCCAAAGACCAGCTCACTCTTTTCTTTTATACAAATGTGGCGCCTACATTTAACGCTTGGTGGCGTTCGTATCATTTTCAGAGAATAACGATTGTAATCCGACAGTTAACCTCCTCAACTAAAACTGCTTTCTCTCCAAAATATACAAATCAAACTTTCGTGTTTCGTTTCAAAATTCCATTAAAAATGTCTGTAGGTGAAGACGACAGCGAATTGAAAGATTTAGTATCCCAAACATTAGAGAACAGTGGATTGCTCCACAGTATACGGGTAAAAATGGAAATTCTCTCCCACGTTTTAAGTTATTTGTACTGATATAGTATACCGTTTAGGCGCAGTTGAAAGCAAACGTTTATTTGGCTTTAGAAAAACAAGAAAAAAGGACTTTGCCGATAGTCCATGAAAATTTAAGGAAGTATGTGTCTACCAATGAAGGCTGTATTTTGGCGAGCCTAGTACGCGAATTTCTCACATTCCATTCCATGGACTACACTACCTCAGTATTCGACTCAGAAAGCTGCAACAATCAAACGTATGAAGCCGTTGAACGACCAAAGCTTGCGGGATTACTGGGACTAGAAGTCGATTCCGGTAAAGTGAAATTTAGCTTTCGTTTACCGCTGAAAACATTTTCTTTTCTCTGATGAACTAAATTCTTAAAACATTATTCATTTGTGTTATGTCGGCATGCGCATTTGCCCGCTTTGGATTTCTTATTAGTTTTCATTATTGTAAAAGAAGTAAATTATTATCATTGTATATTTTTCAAATGTTTTTTTATGCTATAAGATTTTTAGATTAGTTTTACTAATAATAATTCAACATTTGTATTGCAGAATTGCCTGTTTTGGCCAGTTTACTCCGTAAAGTTGGCTTGGGTAATGTTTCCATTCCAGGCACGCCTGGTAGTCAAAATGCCACGTTTATCAGACACAATAGCACTTTAAATTCCCCGGCTGTGTCCGAAAAATCTCATTCCCGAGATAGCTCGAAATCTATGGAAGCATCCGCTTGCGAAAGCGTCAATCACCAGCACTCAACACCCATTAAAGGCAGTGATGAAGAGAAGGATGAATCGACAGTAGATTCGACCACGGCCAAGGAGCATCAAGTCCAAGCCGACGTGCACCAAATGGATGAGTATAATGAAGACTTTTCTTCGGTCGCTTCTGAAAGCCAGAATGATCAACCGCCTGAAGCTAATAGGCCAGTGAACGAAGATAAGGACGATGATAAAGAAGAAGACATTGAAGAAGAACTGGAGGAAGTAAGCGACCTTCTGCAAAGCAGTACTTCACTGGTAAGGAAGAAGAAATTATGGGAATAAGAATAAATGAGCAATGTCTTATTAAGATTGTATTAAAAATGAAATATGAATGATCAACTATTGAAATTATTTGATAACTAAATATGAAATATAAAAAAATAAATGGCCTGTAATTTTGATGACTGACGAATTTTTTTTAATTTTTGGATTTAGGGTGACGATGGTACCAGAGATCAAACTGCGTCGACGATCTCACATGTAGGTGATTTTGCTCAAAGCTTGTAAAAAAAGTGTCATTCCCCTTGAGTATTCTTCAGTATGTTCATGTTAATGAAATTGTAACTGGCTTATATTGTTTTGTAAAGAAATTTGGTTGTATTTGTATCTACTTTTCAAACAGTTAATGTCTCCTATAAATTGCACGTTGCCTTTCCGATGTAACTTTTGCATACAAGAATGCGTCTACTATGTAGTTGGTTCATTACTAGTGTTCGTTACGCACTGTACTGATTCCTGAACCTCAGGTAGCTACGTCGTTTGTTCACCACAAGACTTCTCTGTACTTCCTACTAATTGGCATTTGTTTTCGCCGATGCAGTGTTTTTCAAGGCTATTTCTTCCTTTGCCCAAAATTGCTTATTGAAAACTCCGTTACCCAAAGTCAGTGGCGTATCCAGGATTTCATTTCGGGGAGGGGGGGGGTCGGGGGTTTTTAATATGAAATTTTTTTGGACACTTGGTCATTCCCCTATCTTCCCCATTATGAAATAAATTTTTTTTGGGGGGTTGACCCCCCCCCTAAATACGCCCCTGCCCAAAGTACATTACGTAAAACGCTAATTTTAGAAAAAGCACATGAAATGTGTGCACACTTAACGTAAGGCTTCACATTTTCATCTTACCCAACATAATGCAATTTTTGCATTCACGCACTGATATGTCCATGCATTGGAATATTTAGGCCTTCTTCCAATACATATACAGTTACTACATCTTAGTGTAGCAGCCATGAGACGATTCGTAGCTAGTTATCGAGAAAATTATTAAATTTTCCGATAGTCTACTAACATCATTGGGTGGCAAAGATAGACAACGCAGTAAGAACCTACCTTTAACGTAAGTAAAAATCGAGCGCAATGAAGTCTAGCAAGTAATAACGTTAGGATGCAACCATAATGACCTTTCCGAACCCTTATTTGATTTGTAACCACGGCAGCGCGTAGCTAACTTCGATCAGCAAGAGTACTCGAACGCGAAGTTGTCTACGGACCAAATTTACTTATATTAATTTATAGGAGTATATTGTCTTGTTCATCACCTACAAACGAGTATACATAAATGATGGGACGTCACGCATTACACGTACCGGGGTTTCTACGGATGTCGGTACTTATAGCTGATATTCAGAAAAAAATATCGTTGACAATTTTACTTTACATTATTCATTTTTGGTCGGAAGCATGTTCTAGTCTAATAGAAGTCTCTTTTACCCAATTTCTGATAATATAACAACATTTCTTAAGCAATGTTCTAATGCAACTCAGCACATTTCGATTTCCTACGTCTCTACTCACGTTGCTGACCCCGAACCTCCGAGGATCTTCCTTTCGGAATCCCTCTGTACAAACCCTCTTATCCTGTCTGTATTGGATGGGTAAGTGAATAATGGCTAGTAGAAATGCACGCTAATTGCAATTATAAGTTGTGAAAAAAGCAAACCGGTCACAAAATTTCTCGCGCATGCAAACCAAACCGCGTATCTAGAGCCCATATCGATTGCATTCCTGGCTACCGTAGAACCTCGGAAACATGGGAGAAAGCGCGTAAACGAGACCTCACTATCCGCGCAATTAAACTCTTCCACTAGATGGCACGAAAGGTCTGTTTACTTGGAAAATGCAGAAGGCGGAGGAAGTGAAAGTTGTGTTGATTCTGTGCCAAGAAGATTTTTATTCTGGATTTCTTTCTTGGGATTAGTGCGTGCTCGTGAAGCCAATGTTAATTTGTTTCACGCATCTTTCGCTCCGGGTCAAACAAGTTTTGACAAAAATGGTGAAAGCTCTGAGTCGCAGCTTTTAGGCCTAGCGCGGAATTCTTTGCGCCCAGTCCTCGGTTTTCCACCATCTGGATGAAAACAACGACGTTTCTCCTTTTAGCGATCTGAAAATCTGCCCAAACCCCGTGAAAGCAGTTCCACCAAAAACCTGCCTTGTTTATTTATAGTGACCTCGGTTGCAAGAGATTCGAGTCAGATTTTTATCTTCTGGGCCATGACCTCCTGGACTTCCCTGCCGAATATCTTCTATCTTTCCTGGTGTAGCTGGAATCCTATGCATTAACTTCAGTGGCTGGTATAAATCCAAGTTAAAAGGTAATAAATTTTCCACTTGAAAGCTGCATTTGTGCAAATGGTATTGTGTAAAATTATCTTAGATTACCGTTTGGAGCAAGTCGACTACTGCTCATATCACCAGTGTTTAATGTTATTTCATTCAAATTTTCCTAGTCAGCCCAGTAGGAGTCGGAAACATGTCATGTTTTAGTCTCTAATAGTGTTTGTTGATGTGTCAACACATGGTAACAACGTACTAAATGTGTCACATTTTCTACCGCAGTCAATATCAGTATTCCAGAGAAGCCCATTTCATTTTTCGAGGAATCCTTTTAGGGGGCACCTTTATAATTTTGTGAGAAGATAGTGTATTCATAGGTTTTATATGTATTACGGACTATTGTTTAAGATTATTGTACTTGTTATTCAACGAAACCATCGTAAATCGAGATCTTTTCCTTTTGAGTTGTTTGCATATAATACCGATATATTGTCGAAGAGAATATGGAACTGTCACTGCATTTTCTTGTACATTGTCTTTTTTTATTTTATGCTCGATATGCGGTGGTACCTCTAAATAATGAATTAATCGGTGGAAGCAATTACTTTCGGAGGACACTAAAAAGGCCGGTGCAAGTTTTGGTTCCTCTTTCATTTCTAAACTGTAACTTTAAAACCAAAAAGTTTTCTGTTTACTTCGTCAACCGTTTGGCTAACGAACGGTGTTACAAAAAGGTTAACCATTACACAGCTGACATTTTTTACTTGGTAATCCAGTTAAAGGGAGGGAAATCGTTCAAAGTGTGTTCTCCTTTTCCCGATGTTTTTGCTTCGTCGTGCTTCGCCTCTTGGTCGTCTTTTTTTTCTCCAGTGAATACAAGGCAATAATAGTATTCCGTGGTCAAAAAGAGAAAACTCTTTCAACTCTTTCTGATGTACTCGCAGTTAAATTCCAAGTATTTTCTGTTGTGAGCTTGCGAATTTAATGGAAAGTGAATGACGCGACTTGTTATAGCCTTCTTGTCGAATTCTCCGTCCCATTATATTTTTTTGCCTGTTCAACACAACCCTTCAGTATTGACTCCCATACGGGTTCTAGTGTATGTAGCGTACTTTGTACTTCGCAAACCTCCTCTAGTTAATTAGATAGCTTTGATACGCAAGAACTTACCTTAGTGTGTGTAGTTACCGCCCTTTGGCAGTGATTGCTCTTCTTTTTTCTCCCATTTCCTTTAAAAGCGCCATACCGAAGATAGTAAATTTCTTTATTTCTGACATTGAAAAGGCCAAAAGTGTTAATTATTCATTTGCAAGTATTGATTCCTCCCGCTCATGAAAAATAAATTTCGTGTCCTTCGTTCATTTCATATGAAAAGTATTGACAAACATACTTTGACAGTGGCTTCAAGGTGGGTGGACATGCACCTCGTCCCTTTGAGAGCTTTTGTAGGTACACTTCGCCTTTCCAGCTGCTTCTGGGTCTTCTTTATGGCTTTCCCCCACTTCCGAGTATTGATCTCATTGCAGAAAATTCACTGTTCAGATCGTGCACGCAAACTTTGTCAACCTTATCACAAAGATCGCAATCAATCCTTACGATCAAAACTTTTGTAGGAATCTACGAGTACCAGCCCTTCGCGTTATTCGCAATTTCTTGTGACGACTCCTGTAATAATAACCCAATTATTATTGATTATACCTGTAAAAATTGCACTACAGTCAATTCCGCTTATAACGATAGGCTCGAGACCGGACTGGAATTATCTGCACAAGCGGACTATCGGTATATCAGGACTTGCCTACTCGTCAAGCTGGAGAACGCCAATGAAGTTAACAAAGCGTAGTGATATATTTTTATTATGGTGTAAATAGCAATACGGCAACTAGCCTTGTTTTTCGCAAAATAATCGATGATGACGCGCTATTTAGCGTTCTTTTGAGCCACAACATTCATAAAATTGTCTAAAACGTATAACTGCTCGTACGGTGTGCAACCATTTGCTTCCAAAAATCTGCAAATCGTGCTCCCAGCGTCTAGTGCAACATAAAACGGTGGATGAGGCATACATATAGCTTCTTAATCATTCTTAAATAGTGGGCGATTGTTAATCCTTTTTGTTCCATATTTCTCTCTTATTTTCAGCTCTACTGAACGTTGCCATCAAGAAATGTCAACGGTTGAGAGGTTGTGAAAACTGATTACGTCAAAATTCTGAAAGCGTGTTTTAATTACTTCGTGGAAATTGTCGGCTCGAATGCAAAATAAAATTAGTGTCCGATTTAGGTTATTGGTATAGCCGAAGCTACAATCGATGGAAAGATACCCTACGGTGCGTAAAAAAATTCGGGGGGGGGGGTATGCAATTTTTGGGGACATTTGCTCATTCTCCTATGTTCGCCATTACAAAAAAATCGGGGGTTAAAACCCCCTACTCCCCTGGCTACGGGGGTGGTACTATGCCACAGTTTGTGACCTAGTTTCCGTGTATTCCGCCGCAAAATATCGCCGGTTAATTCCGAGTCTTTTTCGTGTTGTCGGTTTTAGTGATAGAAGCTAGCCAATTTCCTGTTCTGCACTTTAATGTCAGAACGAAATAAGAAAAAAGATCCGCGTACAGAACGTGAGCGAGCCCATATTAACCTGCTAATGAGGAACTCTTTCTCAAAACCGCGGGTTTCATCCCCATTTTCCTAATCCGGCAGAGCTTTTCATTTGTTCGACTGTCGTTCAATGTGTTTTTTGGTTTGAAGGGGTAAGGAGCTAGTCTGCTAATGAAATTCCTGCCCCTCAATACGAGAGGAATATCCGAAGCAAATGTCCTGAAAAGTAAAGTTTTGTGGAACTTTTTATTTCCGTGCACGTTTTGTGCAAATGAACGGTATTTTCCCCAAGCAGAAAATGGTTCTGGCACTGTGAAAAGCTTGGGAAGTTTAATTGTTGCGTGACGAATGCCGTGACGACCAACAAAGACCGGATATTATTCGCAGTCTGAACACGCAGAAGTGTTAGTATAGGAGAAGCTCCCTGACTTTCTCAATGTCACAAAAACTGGCACCTTTGTTGCGTCAACAACTCGTTAATATAGTATTGACTTGGTGTTTTTATGTCGAATTTCCAAGTGGTTCACGGGAGTGTTTGTTCAAGTTGTGCATTTCGCCGTGTAATGCGTTATGACCAACACGTTTTCAGTTAATTGCTGGAATACTGTCATTGCTTCCATTGTTGGCTGCGTGAGTTAGGGGGTGTTTTCATTGTTGTCAATGCTGTTTACATGGCGTTGTATTGGAGAATGAATTGGAGTGCAGTGTTTAAAGGAACGTTTTGAATTGCATTGTTGCAGGAAATTCACGCGAGTTGGAGCCGAGGACTTTTTGCCGTAGACTCGCGTCCCATTTCTACCAGCTTCGGAGCCAAACATGTCTTCAAGCCGTATTCCAGTATTGACAAAGTGAAGCGTAAGACGTAGGATTTTTTAAACAAAATTGATGAAAGCAAATGTCGGACTGTATGGGCGATACCATTAGTGCCAATGATGCTGTGGTCAGCTTGGGAATGGATTCGATTGCACTTTTACAAATTGTTGCTTTCGTTAGTCATCATTTTAGCCGGCTTGCAGTACGGACTGAGTGTGTATGAAGAGCGGATGAATGGAGCCAGTTGGCAGCCCTACTTTAGTTTCAATATTAGCCATGCGGCAGTGGCGTTTCTCAGAAATGCAAGTTATAGTGGACTAACGGGCCGCAAATTGTGGGCCGAAGGATCATGGGCGTTGCTCTTTTCCAGCAATAGTAACACCAATGGCAGTAGTACTGCGAGAGCCACCAATGTCACGAGCAATGACACAACTTCCATGGAGGACATTGTGGCTACTGCGTCCTACGAATTCTCTACTCCTACGTCGTTTACCTCGTTGCCGTCCTGGGTGAATCTCACCAGTTCAAACATGTCCATTCTAGCTAATAGCAGCCTCCTTAGCAACACAACGAGCCCAGTAACGCCAGACAATACTTCAGTAGTCAACGGCCTGAGGTTATGTCCAGAAAAGTCGCCTTTATTAGGTAATCAAGGCATTCCCTTTCTTTAAGTTCGCATTTTGATGCTTTTTGGGTTTCTGTTCTGCTACTCAGCTATAATTAAACTTTCTTTATCGATTTTTTAGTTGGACCGGTGAATGTACTCAAAGAAAGTCCCAGTTTAGAGGAACTGGAACGGAGATTAAGCCCCACCTTAGAGGCGGGCGGCTTGTATCGGCCACCCGACTGCTACCCCCGACATAAAGTGGCTATTGTGGTTCCTTTCCGGGACCGTGCGCATCACTTACACTTGTTTTTACAACACATGCATCCTTTTTTGCAACGCCAGCAAGTCCAGTACGGAATTTTTGCGGTAGAACAGGCCGGTAATGGGCCGTTTAACCGAGCCATGCTAATGAACATTGGCGCTTCGGAAGCTTTTCGACAAGGAGATTATCAGTGCGTCATTTTTCACGATGTCGACCTACTCCCCGAAAATGATAACAACGTCTATTCGTGCCCTACGCAGCCCCGGCATATGTCGGTGGCCATTGATATAATGAATTATAAGTAAATGTCATTTTTTATATTTACTTTACACGTATTTTACCTTGTCACATTTCTGTTTTTATAATTGTCTCTCGCATTGTATCCAAGCGAGATAGGACAGACATTACTTTTTAGGTTCGATAAATACCGAAATATCTTGAATACTTATTAGGCCTATAGTCGGTTATCGATTAAGTCCGTGTACAAATACTCATTAAAAAGTTATGAAAAGTGTATAGAATATGAATGCTTTAGATGGAGACGGTGGTTAGGCACGATATAGTTTTTTTTTCAGCGCGAATATTGCTCATTTAGTCCTGAACTCTGTCACCGAAAGCGCACAAAGTTCAGATGTTTTCGGTCTTTCGAACGTGTTTATCCGCAAAATCATTGAATATCATGTAGCTAGTTTATAGTGACCCATGTACTTCGTAGTAGTGTCTAAGCGTTTCCGAATCGCTCTTTTCGCAACTGTGGCAAATTTAAACTTGCAAACAGTATTCATAAGGAAATCAACCAAAAAATTCCGATGCACCTAGGATTTAGTGCAAGCACGTAAGGTCCCGACAGGGAAGTACTATGCTGAGCAAAGCAAAATTGTACTGGGGAAAACCGCAGAGGTCTAGTTAGGTGTCTTGAGGCCGATTTACCGCCGTTACGTAGTGAAGGGGCTGGAACCTTCAACCAGTTGCTGTCTGTAGGAAAAAAGTTCACAGCGACATTTGACGAAATTGCTCGTGTACAGTGTGTAGATAACACGATTGAAACGTAAAGGTATTGATTCTCACACTTTCTTCGTTCGGCGGACGCTGTAATCAAATATTAGCTATATTTTTCTCACATTTAGATTTCATTATTCTTACCAAACGGCTTGTTTAAGGTGAATGTAGTACAACAAATGAACATGCTTTGCCCTTGACCGCGTTGAGGTAGACTTTTTAACGTGTAGTTTTGAAATCCATTCTCGAATGTTATCCTTTACTCGAACAATTTCATTCAAAAGAGCTCTAAAATGTTATTCATATTTTTGCCAGGAAATAGTGGAGAAACTTATCGGAGCCACACTGGAGATAATAGTTAGACGTATCCGTTTAGGTTAGCGAGTTTTAACTCGCCCACTTCGCAAGAGAACGAACTTTGTAAATATCTATCAACACGTTCATATTTTCTATACCGTTAAAAAAGTTGCTTAATAGAATACTGTAGATATCACTAGAACTCACGTTCTTGACATATTGTCCTTGCATATTCTAATCATAATTCTGCTCTACCAATTACGTATTAATTTATATAGAAATCTTACCGACTTCGCGGAATACTTTCATTTAGATAACGATGTGACATGGAAACTAAACTAAGCTTCATCATTAGATCAATATATGCAGTTGCAATACTAAGAGGCTTCTATCTTAATTTTCTTGAAAATTACTTTACACAAACGAACTACATCAACTTTCTCGGTGTACCCTTTCATAAGGAACGATTGTTCAAGCTTTTTCACTGCTAAATGCAGGTATTTCAGCTGTAGACGGCTTACGTAGGCCTCCGTGATTTGCCCAGTATTTTTTTCTCAGCTTAGTACAGTACTGTACAGTGTAGAATAGTGTTATGCAACAGAAAGAGAATATGAAGCATTGTTTACCTGATTCTCATTGGTCGTCAGTTAGTTAACTGCGATTTTTCTCATTCGAAAGTGTTTTTGTGACTATTCAGACGTGTTATAGTTTGTTAAGATGCGAGCAGTAACGTCGAGCAGTGGCAAAGTAGATGGCGACGATCTGATAACGAAGGCCAATCTCTATTTACATCCCAGACACGTGGCCATTAACTTTAATTAAAGTCAACCTCAGTGTACACTGTGGCAGGTTAAGGTTTCTTTATATGGAAGACAGCAACGCTGGAGGCTAGGATTGCAAACCGTTCCGAATTATTGATTCAAGCCTTGCTGTGAAGTTGTGTAGCACGCAACTGTCCTAGCATTGCATTTTCGACTAAATGAGAATTCATGAGCTTGTGTTAGGAAAACCGTAACAGAATTTTTGCAACACCTGTACCGAAACTGTAGCGCGCCCAATGCTTTAATTTTAGTTTGTAAGTTTTAATTAAGAAACCGAAAAGTTGGAGAGTCCTTCGAAGAAAGACGCCGAAACATGCATACATGAAAGTCAGATTACCTCAGTTGTTATCTAGAAGATTGGACATATATCCCATTTATAGCTTTCTTCGCTAACATATTCGCTAGTGTGATTTGTGTTGCAAATGCCATTGAGGATGTTTTAGAAAGTCAAAAAGTAAGAAGTTTTACGTAAGTTTGTCTTAGGCTGCCCTACGAAGGATTGTTTGGAGGAGTAAGTGCTCTCAGCAAGAAACATTTGAAGTTGGTGAATGGGTTTTCCAACTTGTTCTGGGGCTGGGGTGGCGAAGATGACGACATGTTTAATCGTCTCAAATTTTATAACCTGTCGGTCAGTCGCTACCCGCCAACGGTGGCGCGCTATTCCATGTTAACCCATAAGAAAGCCAAACCTAACCCTCATCGGTGAGTATTTTTGTCGTGTCATTATAGAGTCACAAAGTAACATCCAACAGCCGGTGGGAACAAACGTCACTTGAGCTCTCAAGATGCTAAAAATGAAATAGGTTGATGTTTCGCATCATGAACAGTGGCATAGTTTCGTGTCTTCCTCATAATTCGCATTCCATTGAGAGATAGAACGAGATGTCCTTATTTTCAAGGATGCCTTATGTTCACATGTCATGCAACAGCACCGTTAATGTTAAGTACTCCGTACTTGGAATAAGGTTATTAGTAGATGTTAAAGGGAGAGCTCAAGGCAGAACTTCCTGTCGTGTTGCGATTTACTTTCACGCGCTTCCTTTTGTCTTAAAATAACAACTTTAACCTTTTGTTTAGGTACCGTGTGATGAGAAACGGAGCGTTGAGATCCAAACTGGATGGCTTGAACAGCTTGAAGTATAAACGGGTCGATTTCGTTTTAAAGCGCTTGTATACCTGGATTCTGGTTGACATCAGACCAGGACCAGGATTGGGAGTACCACCTGTTGGTTGAAGACCTGGTCCTCAAATTTAATATTGAACGCCTTTGTAAGGTGTGAATGCCTCGTTGGTTAATCATTGAGAAGAGAAGGCTTGTCTCTAGTATGTTTTACTTCTTTTGGCCAATGTAAATTATTTTTTCACGTACAGTGTACTTAAAAGTTGCAAAGTTTCGGCTACTGATGAAGTCGAACTGTGAAAAGAATCTCCAAAGAGTTGTGAGGACGAGAATATCGGGTGGTAAAAATGTTTTATAGAAATTTCTTAAAATACCCGTTTTCGTATTCTGTATTCATATTTTTATCGTTCGGAGAAGAAACATATGTCCGTGTTATTTTATTATCCTTAATCCAGTGTTTATGCCTCCTGAGCTGTTCCTTTCTGCCAAATTTTTTAATGTTATAATGAGCCATACGTGTAACGTTTTTATTTGGGTCACATGGCACATGCAATTTGGGCCGTTTTTCTAGTCTTAGGAGCTAGAAAGTACTTTTTTGCTAAGAAAACTAAACATTTATTCAAGAGATACGGTCACATTGTAGACATGTAGCCAAACAAAGAAAAGAGAGAAATTACAAAGTGAAATAATTTTTCGCGAAAAAAAATGAGTTTTATTTTTACCTCGTCGAACTTTTGTCGTGTAATCGATTTTTAACTACGAATCGATCTTAAACAGCTCATGATAACTATCACGCGGGATATGGTGATGGCACGTCGCCGGCATAAACATTGGTAGGGGAAATTTAAACCATGGTAGTTAAATTTACGATTAGCCACCTTTACTACTACCCATGGGAGAAAGTAGTAAAGACACACTTGACGAAATACCCGACACCTAAAGAGCCCAATGTTTTGGGAGGCGAAATTGTTGAAAGAAGAAAAGGTATTTTGTTTCATCCCGATGTATTGTGATCCAGTAGTGTCAATTTTACGGGCCTTGTTCGCCAGATGTTAGGATAAATAGACGTGCTTCTATTGCCCGTTCATGGTATGTCAGAGTGTATTTTATTGAGTGGGACATTCGAAAGCTGGAGCGTGGCAATAGCATACTCTATTGCCACGTACCACCGCACGTTTCCTAACACCCATACCTCCTTTTCCGCATTGAAGTGAAATCACGTGGAGTAGAAAAGAAAATGGTCTCGTACAGGACAAAAAAAACTTAATTAAAGTGGCAGACTTGCAGGACAGAACTCGACTTTTTGCATTTAAACTTTATAAATGTTACTACACAGCTCCCTTGACCTCAGTGAAAACTAAGAATAATCCCGCTGACCGCGTATCCTTAACAAGCTACTTATCCCTGGCACCGAGACATCATTAATACGCATAATTCTTTATCTTTTTCGGCAGAAAAAGATGGCGTCGAATACTTGAAGATGGTTGTCACCTGCGTCAACGTGATTCCGAGCGTATTTCGTAAAGTAAGAACTACCAATACGTAACCTATCAATGCCAGTTTACCTTTACACAAGACTGTTCTGTTCAGATAAAAGCGTTAGATCTTCCTACTGTCCAGTACGAGGAGGAGTGCTGGATTGATCTCAAGAAGCGTCATATGTCTGTAAAAAGCCGAAGTTTAGCTTTCACCCAGTATGCTACCATGACCGAATCCTCCACTTTTACCGCTCACCCAGAAAAGCCTGAATGGTAAATTAAAATTGTATATAATATCGCTCATTAGAAAAGAGTCTTAAATATCTTCATTGAAATTTCAAACCTAGGACGGAGTTTAGTCAAGAAGGCGAGATTGTTGTACGAGGGCTTGGCCGCATGGGCTGGTTAGTGGAGCGCTTCGCCAAAACTTTCCTTACCAGAGGAATGAAACGCAACTTAACCATGATTGAAGAACTAATTCGGGAAAGTTTTTAACATGTGATACCTGTGTTGTTTAGTTCCATGGCGAGAGCATGACATTCTTATGACAGCGTTCGTTAAAACAATCGTGACAAGTGGGAGACTTAGCTAAAATAATTTGGGTTTCTACAATTAAATAGTACAAACTTTATTGAACTTTCGCACCCTTTCGTAACAGTGATTTTAATAGAGATAACTTCGTCTGCCTTGGAATTGAGACAAATGATCTGGGTAAGGATTGTAAACGCGGCTGCGACGTGAAGACACTTGTTGGTAACTGGGTTGAGGTGCTGGGTAGTACACAGTCTTTTCCAGGATAGTAGGATTATCCGAGTAGTGGACATACGAGCGTTTTACGTGATACTCAGGCTGTGGGTAGTAAACGGGTACTGGGTCGTAACTGTCCGGTTTGGTAGAGCCTGAGTAATAGTTTTCGTGTTTTGGTGCGCCATAGTACGAATTATGGTTTTCTTGCTGGGAGTGTTGCGAAAACTGCGCGTATTCTTTCCGAGGGTAGGTCACTAACTCTTTTGTTTGTCGAGGAGGGATGGAATCTTTCGAGTAAGAAGTGTATTGTTGGTATTCTTGGCGAGGGGTTATCGAGTAGCCTTCAGCTTCGGAGTTGTAATTGTAGGTTTGGGTTGGGTAGTAAGAAGGCTGCTGGTATTCATCCCGTGCTGGTGGCGAATATTGTTTAGCTTGACGGTTGGAGGAAAATGCGCTCGACAAAAAAGGATCGTGGGCGAAATAATTGTTAACGATGCTACTCAGAGCGCGTTCGCGAAGTTTTACTGTTCGCTCTTCGTAGTCCCCGTAACATACTGCGCTACTCAGAAGTGTCAAGAGCAATAGTATGTATATCTGAAATAGCAGAAAATGTTAAAAAAGATTAATCTTTGAGTTTTTATGAGCGCGTACCATGTTTGTTTTTTGGGACGGACGATGTTTGTGTGACTACGGAGAAGTCGGGGTCCGAAGCTTTATATAGTAGGGGAACTTTCACACTCAGCCTGGAAACCACAACGTGTCATCTCGCACAACAATGTGTATGAGTGCATCCCGGAATCCGGCACCATATGGCTTACCTCAATATGTCTTGATTCTTTACTTTCTTCTCAATAGGTTAGAAAAGATTTTTTTTTCTTTCGTTTCACCGTCTTTCCCTATGTATATTACCACGTTCTGTCCATATGTAGTTAAAATCGTATTGCCCCAGCATGATGTGTCATTAAAACAATGCTGAGAACCGATGCGTACGAAAATTGCTTGAAATGAGTTTATAGAGTACCACAAAGCGTAGAAACTTCGTCGAATGGCTTAGAACCAGTTCGTTCCTCTTATGGGTAGTGACGTGAGAGAATAAGCAAAAACTAAGTTTTCACTATGAACTCGGGGTTAGATGAATCTAAAATGCAGACACGATAGACCATGTTTACTTGATAGTGCGCATGTGTCTAGTTAAGCCGACACTTTTTTCTTATAAATTTGGTTCGAGTTCGTTCAGCAACCAAGTTTGGCGTTCTATGGATTCGTTCTTGGACGAGTTCAGGCAAAGTTTTGCAAAAAATATCGACACTCAGATGTTCGAATTCAGAACTTAATCAAGAAAACTTCTTTATAATTAAGTATACGGCTAATTAACCCCTCCTTGTCCATTTAGCTAGAATGGTCTATTCGTCGTAGACAGAACAATGAAGTTTTTACCCTATTAGTTTAAATACTTGAATCCTATATTGGCCAACTGTTGTGTTGTTTGATTGGATTGATTTCCTATGCCGACTTCCCTATGAAAGAAATGCTTTGTAAGCAGAGATAAAGAGTTATAATGTCATTAAGATCGATTTTTGTCCTAAGTTGCTGTATACACACTAAAAAGGTCCATGGAAAAAAGTATTGTATACATTTCGATTTTAACTGAAAAAAAGAGGGGTGCTAAAATGAAACCACTGCCCGAACTGAGGATTGAACTCAGGACCCCTGGTTTACGAGACCAGTGCTCTGCCACTGAGCTATCCGGGCTGTGGTTAAGGCCAAGTTAGGCTAGAAAAGGTTTGGAGGCGTGCTGATCAGATGATTATTCGTCGGTATAAAAATAGCTACAACAGTTTTGCTACATTTGTGTTTTCACTGTTGAGGAATCTTAAACTTTTTCACGTAAAGAAAAACTGAAAGGAAGCATGTATTATTTTTAGTAATCCAGTAAATCTTTTGCCTTTCGGAATGTAAGACAGCAAAACAGAAAATAAGAAATCATGAAAGCTACTGTCGCAAAATCAAGTAAAATTCTTCATTTTCTCCTATATACGCCTTCTATAAATAAAAATTGCGAGGAGCAATTCAAACACCCAGGATATTAGCCCAGCAATATGCTTGTCGACGTTCGGTCAGCAAATATTTTTAATTTTTATTTTTATTATAAGCCTGCATGTTTAGCATATGAATGCACACGAGATTTTAAAGTCACGAATCATTAATTCTTCTGCAGATTATTCGTAAGAAATGTTTCGCATAGTTTGACATGTTTGCTGCTCCTCTCACGTGAGAGTAAGGATGCCCCATTTATGACAGTAGTTGCCTGGGATATAGCCTGGGATATAGACTGAGCCAATAGGCGAATTATAGGCCACGGGTCGGCTCTTTTAACGTTTCCGTGAAATTTTGCGGTCGGAACATCATACGAGAAGATTTTAGTGAATAATTACTTCCCAGCCAATCTTTCCTATGGAAACAAGAATGATCATACATAATAAAATTTTCTCTTATCAATTACAAACTTACCATAGGATCCCTTCCCAGGTATTTTTGTGGACACCTTTCAGATGTTGTCCGTTTAAATTCGATGACAGGCAGGCGTTGTACCACCAACCACCCTTTTTATAAGAAAAAAAATATGAAATTGCAGTGAAATAACCTTCATACCTTAGCGGTATTGGCGCAGTGTGAACCAGCTGAATTATCGTTGTCCTTGTCATAAGTACTAAAGCGTGATCCATTGTGGTATCCAAAGGAATTTCCAGCGCTGCCTTTAAACGATTCAACCTCGAAGTACAACGGGAAAAGCTCAGCTTCTGAGGCCACACGAAATCCTTTATAGCGAGCTACTCGCATATTTCCATCCCAATCCTCCAATTCGATATATAAGTCGTATCTCGTGTGCTTGTCTACATTGGTCAAAGCCCACAGCAATTCATTGCCCAGCCAATACTCGCGATCAAAGTCCCCAAACCCGTTCTGCGTACAACAGGCCGTTATTACACTTGAAAGACAACGGTTTACAATTTTATGTATACAATTACCCTGTAATCTAACCAAGGACGGTTAAAATTTTCAACCGGAACAAAATCGCCACGCATTTGAAATTCTGTCCAGCCACCACCTTCAAATTCCATATCACAAACAACTCGCCGACATTGGCCATTATTCAGTAAAGGTGGTTGGATAACGTACAGTCCCGATTTGCAAGCACCTTGCCGGCGGCGAATGTCATGGCAACTGTTCTCCAAGAGAAACTGACCTGATGTTGAATTGAAACAAAATTAGGTTTAAAACTTTTTTCTCAAATGCGTACGTTGAAAGTCCAGAACGGGTCGATTCCTGAAAACTTTCGTTTCGATGAACGGTCCTGGGCACAGATTTATCGGTCTGCTCTTATTGGTAGTTTGTATAATATCCATCAGCATCTTCTCTACGTATTTCTGCATCGAGCCGCACCGTGCGGATCCCGGAATGGCTAGAACGTCGTCGTCTGCGACTTTTTCTTTGTCTTTTGCGAAGGTGGTGAAAATTTCTCCAAGTTTCTTGGTAGAATTAGCCTCCATTTCTAACATGACCTGTCGCAAAATGCAAGCCGAGTTTCTTCATAAAGAAGGCTCCCTAAATTTATCGAACTGTCACCTTTTTCACTTCCTTGAGTACGAAGTGTGCGTCAGTGCGTTGTCCTTCGGCGTTTGTACGTGTTTCGAGCAACAACTGTTAAAATAAGAAAAAAATTTTTTAACTTAAATAACGTAAATATTTATTTCAACCTTTTTAATTTCGGCTAATTCTTGGGTCACAGAGGCTGAAGTATCGGCTGACGGCTCGTCTGTTTTTATCATTGTTCGAAGCGGGAGTATAAACACCACAGGGTAATATTCCATACCAATATGAATTGTTGTGTTTCCAGGGTCGAGGTCAATTTCGGTCCATAAATCTGTCTTAACCGTAAAAATCTGGTTGTCGACTTTTATGTGCTGCCGACTTTGTTCTAGAAAGACAGACGTGCGTTTCATCTGAAAGGCATTGTCAAGTTCAAAATGAGCGACGTCTCGCTTGTTACTGCCCCTAACCGTCTTTTTCGCTGCCAAACCTTGTTCAAATTCTTCCATTAGACTCGCCCACGATCGCAATTGATTTTCTGTACTGAAAACGAGCTCTAGGAAATGTTTTACAGTAAAGTCTGTTGAGTTATTGTCGTAAACATCCTGAATGCGCTTGACGAGTTTGTCTGGACGTAAATGTTGTTTATCCCAGAATACATTTTCCCAAGTTTCGTGGGAAAATTTGTTAGACGTGGTGCGTTCTCGGAGGAAGAGGCTGTTTATAAAAGATCTAAGTTTCTCAACATGGAAGTTATTTGCAGGTATGACAAAGTCTGATTTGTGCGCTTCTAGGATAATGTCCATAGACTGCGCTATTAGTAACTTTTCGTCAGCGGCTGGTATGAAGGCAGTGGTTCGGTTAGGGAATGCGAGCTTAAGTTTGCTAAAATAAGGACTACGAGTTAACTGAGTCGAGCTGACAGCGATGAGTTTTGTTTGCAAAAGCTGATTACGGAAGCCGAAAACAAGGCTAAAGTCGTTAAAATGGTCTGGTTGAGTTCTGACTTGATTAGCCAGCTCGTTACACCTTTGCGCCGTTTCACAAACCAATGTTATGCGAGCACGACCAGGAGCAATAGATGTGGCGCGTTGTGTATTGGCATGAAATCCGAACTCTCGGCAATTGACACATCGCAACGCGATAAGCTCAACGGGTAGGGCTTGTGCTTGGTCGAACTTAAGGGTAAGTTCCGTTTGCTCTTGTAGGTAGGTGATGACAGCTTCTTGTAAGTTACGATCGTACAACCGTATGTCAAAACTCATTTCAAACTGCAGTGCAACGATATTCCAGCCACTCGTGGCCGAGTTTGGTATAAGTTCGCATATTGGCGAGAAATAGAATTTTTGCCGCGTCACCTCGCGTTCAGAATTCTTAGCATGCGCGTAAATGAGTACTTGGTTTGGACCGTAATCGAAGTATTGCACTGGATCAGGTGAAATGTCGAGCCTGGCCCATTGATCTTCTCTAAGTTGTGAGCACTGTATTTGCACAGGAACTGAAAGAAGAGCAGCTAATAACAATGCAGGAAGACATCTGCCTGCTGTATGCATTCTGTTTTAGCTCTGGTCAGCAATCAAATGCTTACTGAAAGCCAGTAACACAACTGACAGAAGTTAAAAGTCCTGAAATTATGCATGCATTGCACAGTTCAGCGTCCAGTGAGTTAGCTTTCATGAACCTTTCTTGATAAATACCTTCTCATATTACATCTGGGTTTTCACTAACTTATCACGTTTCGGACTGGGTTTTCTTTAATCAACCCAGCATAGACTGCGGCAGTCTTTCAGTACAGTTTTTCGAAGTAAATTTTACTTATATTATCTGCTTCAATACGTATTTTCGGTTTAGTTATTTTATGTGTGGCTCAGTACAGCTATACAGAAGTCTCTTTCATGTGGCAGCCAATAATAAACACAAAAAAATGCGAAAGGCATTTGAAAAGTTAATTTTCTTTTCTCGAAAAGAAAAAACGTATAAGGTAATCCTCGTAGAAGTATTTCATGGTCCTCCGGGTTCCTTAAGACCACCGTGAATGTAAGGCGCAGATGCGTAAAGAACCCGTTTTGTTTGGTTGGATGATTTTAAAAATATGGCTAAGAATTTTACATTTTACTTCCGGACATCCTAACTGTATTAAAATCATCGATTATAATGCCAATAAGCGTTCTAAGAAAATACACGAGCTAATTTGCCACGCTGAGCGGAAAATGTTTGAGTTTCGGCTTCTGTCAAGAATTAAATATTTTTCTGCTCAATTCTGCAAATTAACAGGTGCATATTTTTAACTACAATGCAACCCACTTAATTGGTATCGGTTGTTTGAATAAACCGCATAATTGAATAAAAAGTTGTTCTGAACTGTACTACATGCCACTCGGAACTGAGGATTCTGGAGCAGTTGAAGAAGGCGAAGAATCGTTGGCATCTCAAGACACGCACCAGAAGTTTGAAGAAGAATTGGAGATTACCATGATATATTTTGATTTATCATGATCTTTTTTATCTGGGTACGGCATGATCGTAGTTCTTTGTCTGTAAGGGTTCTACACAAGCAGATTTAATACAATGGATACTGGAGCTAATATACTTACGCTGAATGTCTCATTGAAGTTTAAAAGGCGTTAGCTTATAGCGCTTGTGTCCGCATGGGTTATATATAAGTCTTCGATGCATATTTCTAAGGGTGAATTGGCCTAGCGGTCTAAGGGGTAACGCCGAAATCGTGAGGTTACAAGTTCGATCACCGCTATGGCCTGTTTATTTTATATTTAAAAAAATCCAGGCTTTGCTGGGTATATATCCTCATTCTCCATCCTTCCCTATCCGAGTTCTCTCCTGGCTCGGTCCCTATCTATCGTGCTTCCATCTATCCAGTATGGAGTACCCAGTGGTTCGGGAAACCGAACCGCGTGGGAAACATAAGGATAAGAGCGAGCACGAGGGATAGGGACCAGCTAAGGAGGAGCAAGGACGGGAAGGAAGGCGGAGCTCCAGTTTTTCACGATTTCTGAAGGGGGTACCCCTTTGCTCAACATTGTTTCTTATGGAAAATAACCCAGAAAAAGCCTTCCCAGCTCGAAAACGTGACTACGCCCTTTTTTCGAATTTCCACCAATGGGAAGATAGGATTTTTGGAGGGAGGTCGCTATTTTTGCGGGAAATTGAAAAAATAAGATTTTTTGGGGTGAAAATGTATTGAAAAATACCACAAAAATACAGCAAAAATAGGTTTCTAAAAATCAGAATTTTGCGTACGATTTTTGGGGTTTTAGCAAAAGTATTTTCGAAGGTGTTTCGTGTTCAATTAACGCAGATTGCACAGAACGCTTAAAAAAATGAAAAAAAATCGGAGAAAAACCTTTAACAAAAACTTGGGACAGTAAGTATGCTAACGCTTAACGCAGTAATCTTCGGATCCAAATTGGCGCTGTGAATAACAAAAGAAAGAAACAAGGTACAAAAGAATTGAAAGAATGTAAAAAAGTATGCTAATCCAGCGAGACATTAAAAGCTCACGAAGGGAAGTACGAGGAATACATACATTTTATTAATATATCATGATTTCCGTATACTGCCCTCTATAGACCCGTTAAGAGGTAAACGCTAACACTAAAATCGGTCAATTTAAATCGCTATCCTTTACGTAAAAACAGAAAAAAATACCGGTAAACTCATAAGCAGTTGCAACCGAATTGAATTCACGACAGAACCGACGAAACGAGAATGAAAAACTTGAAGATAAAAAGAAAAAAAGAATGACTCAAGTTTACAAACAAATTTAACTGTCCAACATACGAACGTACAAGTCGAGAATGACTAACTCGCAGATTCAATCCAAGAAAACAATCAGCCTTCTTTCTTCAAAAGAGGTAAGGGATGACGTGAGATATACCAACTGGTCAAACGCTGTTCAAACGCATGCTTCACTTTCTGAAAACAAACAAATCATAGTTTTTATTAGTATAATACACAAATCTAAACTTTAATTGGGTTACTTAAATGAAAGGCGAGACATATTGTTAACAGTATTTGTAAATCATTACGGGTGCCTAAGTACACAATTCTTGAGTGAAGTTTCTCGAGATATGCCGATATTTTGCATGAAGAACATGCACGAGGGCACATCGAAGAACACATCTTAACGAAAAATGTAGTCCAAATCTACAAGATAGATAATAAAATTAGCAAACTTATCACAGTGTGATTCTGAGTTACGGTTAGTACACAAAAGAAACTCCACTCGCACCTTAATTGGGTCGATAACTTCCGACACGTGAAATACTGACACTGATGTGCTCATTTGTCATTCAAATCCAACGGTACCAATAAACGTGGACGTCACTACCACAAAATGGCTGTTGTTCTTAATTCCGACTAAGCGGTTGGAGTTAACCATCCTAAGCACACAAGAGAACGAAAACAAAAACCATTCAGAATAAACATTTCCTTAAGTATCTAGCAGAACGAATTGTAAAACTTCGTATTCTCTAAAACACGAGAAATAATGTCACCAAAGTCACTCAAAAATGCTCAACCGGTCTTGTCGATTTGCACAAAATAAATCCACGAACATGGGTAACATCACTGGCCAACATATTGACGTCTGTTGGTGCGAGCCGAACTTGAGTTTGGAACTTAGCATTTAGATTCATGGAATTGACTTGTATTCTTTCTTGTTGTTGCCTAATTGCGAATAGAATGAGGAAGCGATGGATGGGGAAAACTTGACCCAAGGTGTTCCCAGAAAAAGGAAAGGTTCCTCTTCCTTTTTCTTTCTTTTGTCATTAAGGTGAAGGGGTTTTTTTATGTTTAGTATGGAAGTTGCAAGCGGAAGAAGTAGTTGTCGAAAATAGCAAGTCAAGTGATTGAGTGAAAACGGTGCCGCGATCCCCATTCTTGTCGAGAAGTTTAGACGTTAACTCAGAGTTAATTTACCCTTTTTTTGTCACAATACACATCCAAATTTTATTTTATCAACTGAAACCGTCCGGCCAGTGTTATAGTTCAACTCGTACTTTCAATTGGTCCTCCGGAGCCGGATTTCGGGTAGTTTTGACGTTGTGAAAGACATTAGTTTGGTGTGAATCGTGAACTAACCTTTGTGAAAGTTTCGACCCTGACATTTTTTATTTTTTTTGCGTCAACGTTTACCAAACTGTGGAGTGAGTCACAAGTTGACCTGACCGTGTCAAACCTCCAGTTCCTTAT
>JAHZNP010000046.1:96731-209515 GCA_020615345.1 Triops cancriformis | reverse complement strand
AAGATATATAGAGAAAATATGCCTGTGTTAAGCTGTGTGACAGAAACACAGAACGCTAACTAGGGGTCAATTGAAGTGGTTCCAGCGCATAAAGGGTTTTGGCCAGCCCTTTTCTCTCAGGGGGATTAGCCCCGAGTTTTGAGAAGGTCACCAAAGTTTCACAAGGAAAGTGCTGATGTTCCATTCATACATATCTTTAGTTTATACCGAAATCCCAAGATGAGCCGTTGCCAGCCCTAGTTTGCATGGAAGTACCAGAAGTATTGGAAGTAAAGGATGGTCCTGTGTTGGGCGTTAACGTACTCGCTGTTGAGTTCTGTAGATAGTTCCACGTTCCAGCAATGGAGGCGTTTGTAGACTGCGCCTAGGAAGTACCAATTAGTGCTATATTTTATTTATTTTGCGCTTGGCGATTTATTTGGCGATTTCTGCTATCTTATGTGTTACAAAGATTTTAATTCAAGGAAAATAAATTTCTAAATAACCTTAAAAATCAAAAGTGAAAGAAATGTTACTTGAATTTCAAAGCATCTGAATATTTTTTTGGTATTCAGGTACATTACATGCTACAACATCATACACATGTTTATAGAAGAGACGCTTTTTCGGCCATTACATATTCTCTACCTTTTTAAAAATAACAAAAAACGCTTTGTCTGAGATGGTAGCTTCTCTCCGGAGTTTAGGGAAATTCGGGTTGCTTACTGGATTAAAAAAAATATATAAAAAAATGGATGACGTCGTAGGCTGCAACCTGTTGACATTCCTGGGTTTATTGACGTTCCTGGGACTGTGCTTACTGGATTTTACAGTGTTCTTTGGTCGGGGATTAGATATTTAAAATTGCAACTTAGTTACTGTCTAACCTATAAGGGCAAGAAAATCTAACCGTATTTCGAGCGTTTTTTTCTACCCCTCCCGGTTCGGACTTGAAGTGCTTCGTTGAAATTTTTTTACATGTTACTTGTTTAGAGTCTATATGATTTGAGTTGTTATCAGTACACAATATATTTGCAAACTGTGATTAAATTCTATCACTGCCCAGGGAACCCCGCAGTCCTGCCCAACCTACCCCATGTTGGGGCACGTTGGTTACTTTTGATCGGTTCTGGACGAAATTAAGTACACTATTTAAAATAATGGCTTGAACTAACCTTTTAAAAATATCGTACGATAGCTAGGATGACAATGCTACTTTAAAACACCAAATCTAGTTTCACATAATTAATATAGCGTCTTCTAGGCTCTTGAGAATGAAAAACTGCCCGACGTGCCCCGGACTCCCTTCCAGTACTTACCGATCCTGTGAGTATTGGCTTAGAAGTTTGCGAGGAGTTCATAATATTGCTGCTCGTAGACATTCCGGGTCCGCTGCTGGCATGTATCCCACTCGTCAAGGAAGTTGAGGATGTAGTAAGACTCGTCAAAAGAATGGAGGTAGATGTTGTGCTTGTAGAAATACTAGAAAGGCCGGTGCCATTGGCTGAAGTAAAGATCGGGATAACAAATCGCGAAGTCGTGGGTGTAGACACCACAGAAGAAATTGTTGTGTATTGTAGGGTCATTTGAGAAATGCTTGGCGAAATAGTCTGAGTAATAATTGAAGAACTAGATCCCGTTGAAGGCCTCACAGTGGAAGTAAGAATTGACGAGGAGCTGGTTACGGTACTGCTCGCGGTGCTAGTTTTAGTAATTTTGGACGTAATTACCTAAACATGAACCGTTTTGTAAAAATTGACAATACCTTGGTGCCGTAACAGCGGTGGGAACGGTGGTAGGCGTGGTAGTGTATGTTGTCCTAGGCGTGGTAGTAGTTGTACTAGTGCTTGTGATAGTGGACGGTGGGGTAGCTGTAGTACGTAAAATCTCGTTGATTTCCTCTCTATTTAAGTAACTGTTCCTTGTTTACTTACTCGAAGATATTGAAATTGCTCCAGTGCCGATAGTGACAGATTTGTTAGTAGATAACAGTGTAGACCACTTTGAGAGGTAGGATTGTGGAGCCAGGACATTTTTAAGATCGGCGGTTCGATCCGTGTCAGTCGCCAAATAAACTTCCACTTTAGAACAGATTAGAAAGAGGCAATTCGAAGCACTTACAACGTGGCATCGGACAAAATCATTGGCTACAGCTGAAGAGGGATCTCGGAGTAGTTTATCGAACTGTAGTCAATAAATAAATGTAAAAGTCCGATTTTAAATTGTCAGTCGTTAGAGATTGCCTTACTAAGGTGTCGACGGTATAAGCCAGATTAGCGAACACAGAGCTGCTCGTGTTACTGTATTCGGAAGTCCAGCCAAGGTCCGAGCCAACGTTGGTTATTTCGTACCGTTTCCCTAAGTAAATTGCACTTCGCTACCTTTCTGAGACTGCCACGTTAAGATCACCAGTACCTGCTACACAACTGCTATCGAGGTTGTTCAATCCTAAGCTAGTAGTAGCATTGTCCAGTATTGCATTGTAGCTGAAGATGTTGGACGGGGGCCTGAACAGGCCGTATGAAAAAATGTACCTTGCAGCAATATCTTGAAGAGCTGCATGAGCAGGTATCACGTATACACTTAAAATATGAGCGCCCAATTCGCCGGTACCCGAAACCTTTACCGTGTAATCTGTCATATATTCAGTTTAATTATGTGTTTGTTCTTTTATTATGTTAATTTTATTCATTTTTCACTAGTAACTGGAAAGAGTTGAGAATGCTTACTTTTTGCTACGCTCGTCCAGTCGAGATTCAATCCGCCCAAGGCTACGAATTGCAGAAGATTGCCCAATGAAGCGCCTCTGCTTGTCAAGAACGGTAGCAGTTGAAAAGTGGAGGCGGTGAAGAGCGTAGAATTAGCGGTTTGAGTCATATTAATAAGAGTGTTGTTCATGGCGCCTAAAATGGTATTATTCCTCTGAATCAAACGGTTAATATTGCTTGGGCCAAGATCGCATGTTCCTGCGAAAATTGCAGGAACAACCAGAAGTAAAAGCAGCATGCAGCCTAAGGGAAAGGAAAAGTAATAAAAATTTGGCCCTTTAGGGAAATACATCAGACAAAGATGAATAACGACGGCTATAATGTAGACAAGGGGAAAACCAGAAAATAAGCTAGCGAAGCAATGGGCACTGCTTTTTAAATGTAAGAGGACACAATAGTAAACTGTTCCTATTCACTACAGATATCCCAGGTTGTAACTGCTCAAATGATCTGTAAAAGAATTGCGCCGCGGAGTTGAGAAATTATTTTACTACTGGTCTTCAAGTAGTCTACAGAATTCGTATTCGCGCTTGACATGTGTCAAGAACACCTCTAGTTTTTTTACTTAATTTCCATCAAGGCATTTGCCTGTTGATAAACACCTCTGATTGCACTAAATAATAATTAGTCACAGTAATTCCTGCACTGTACCTTCATTGTATTGATGCAAGACTGACATAGTGACGTTAAGAATTTTGGCCACGAAGTGAAGCAGGTCCAAGAGTGCTACTTGGCCTTATTTATATGTGGTAGTCGGGCAGTTAGTCCTATTACACGCTATGAGACGCAGTCGAGAGCACAGTACAACGCATTCATGTTCTAGGCAACATTTTGTAGCTCAGCAAGACATGTCTCAGCCACTGTAAAGGTGGGGTTCATGACCGAATGGTTAATTGATTAGTTTTTACTGCCATCATTGGTTGGCGCACATGCATCTATTACCCGATAACGACAATCCACTCTTATTACATACATACTTGCTGGAACGTGAAGTAACCAATCAACTTTATTCTTCCGTGTAGGTGAATTAGGTCAATTTTTTATTCTTCGGAATATAGATTTTACTTGAAGTATTACGTGGCAAATACTGGTTGTGACCCTGCATTTGACCATTTTCTTACTCGATTTATTTTTTTCATTGCCTTATATTGATATTGCATAATGTCAGGAGCGTACAGTACAGTAATGAAAATAACTACTTTCCAAATCACAGAGATCCAATTAAGCCTCTCGAGGCTGATTTGCTATCATTAAGTGTTGAAGGGGCTTGAAGCTTCAACCAATCGCTGTATATTCAAAAAGGTAGGCCGCGAAATTTGAAACCATCTGTTATTTAAATAGTTTATAATTAACACAACTCAAGACGTCGAAACATACATGCTCATATTTCCTTTATTTTGTTAAGGCTGTAGCCAAGTATTAACAGTTGTTTGGATCACCTTTAGATATCGCAATTCTTGTAGAAACAGACCAGACTTTATACAATACAACAGTTCAACAATTAAGCCTTCTTCGTTATTGACTGACTTGAAGTGGTCTTTTAAAAATATAGTTAATATCCTTAATGAAATACTATTCTATTCATTTAATCCATTCAGAAGTGTTGGTGATATATTTTTCTAACAAGGCCAACGCTGTCACAGTCCGCTGTCGACCTATCACTTCGTAACCGATTGGAAAAAGCCTTTTGTCCTTATCAAATGTAAATCAGCCTCGAGAGGCTTAATTAGACATATGTGAATTGACAAGTGCAGGTTTTCTTGCTCATTACTATACCTGCGGTGTTGAACCCTCTCTTCTTCAGGACGCCAAAAAACTGACTATAGCACGGATACCCACCTAAATGTAAAATCGAATGTTGTGAAAATACAGATAGCGACAACAGGCGAGAGCCTACGTCAGCATTTAATTAAAAAAACTGACTATAGCAGCCAGTAATGCGAATCCACAGGGGAAGCAGTCAAACATATGTGATTTTAGAAATTATTTGATAAACTAGGCTTTTATTATCACAGTTTCATTGACGTAGGCAGAAAAATTTTGGTGTATAATTTTTCTTCTTTTCTTTGAAGAAAAATCTAACTTTGGTTTACAAGGATTCATAATTTATAATTTCTTGAGTTAGTCTGTTATTTTTTTTAATTCCATGAAATGCGCCGTTTACTCCGATAATAAGACTAGAAGGACTATTTTTCTGAACCTTCTGTTTCAGTCATTGTATTGCCATTGATTGGGCCCAGCTCGAGTTTACTGCCACGACAAATGAAACAAAGGATAGAGAACAAGAAGGTGAAACATGGAAACGACAGGAAATCTTTTATCGAATACGAAGCTTTTGTTTGACAGCGACTACTTATGTTCCTATTCTTAGACCGGTAAGGTCAGATGTGTAACTTTTCGTGTCCTTTTACCTGAAATAACCTGATTTGGGACGTGGTAGCGTGATAAAAAATTTTTCGTTTTTATTATAGATAAGCTGAACTTAACATGACTAACGTATCCAGTTTGTATGTAGTGGCAATATCTAGATTCACATAATAATTGTATAATTTTTTCATCCTCTTGGACGACGCATGTTCTAACTATAAGTAATCATGTTCCCGAAATTCCACGTGGGATTGATCATTCAACCAGTTCAACCTTCAACCACGATCTTTTCTCTTCCAGCTCTTGGCTTATGCGAATGGAAAAAGATTTATGTACTGTGTCTCGGATTGCGCTTCGTAAAGGTTCAATTATTACGTACCGTCTATATGTCTGAAGTGAGAAGTGTGTTTCGTGCCTTGACTGTTCAACAGTGAAGGAAAAAAGTTACTGAAGGATAAGATCCAGTTTTTGAAGGATAAGATGAAGTACCGTTTCTTTCACTGAGCGAAAGACTACAAGTGAAGGAAATGTAAAAGGTACGCGTGAATAAATTTGGTTCAAACGAACGCTTTTCGGCTCGACGAGTAATACTTAGGCCTCACTTATGTGAGTCCTACTACTATCGAGTCGTCACTTTTTGTCGTCATCTTTTGCTGAATAGAAAAAAATATACTTTGAAAATTGATTTCTGTGATAATCAAGCACAAAGGCAGTTCATTTATTGTCGTGTTGACTAGCAGTATACAGGCAGAGAAACCCACTACACAACTCAGCAATCCCCATCCCATTTTCCAGCAAGGCTTTTCTAATTCAGTTCTTGCCAGGCGGTCGAAGACAGTCAATTTGTAAGAGCACAAAGCAAACGACAACGAATGCAGCGAGTCCTATTTTTTCCAAGTTCATAAAAAAATAACAATTATTTCGCGATAGGTTTAAGAAGAAGGTTGGAAACTGAAAGACCAACAAAGCGATCCAAGTTTTGACAATACCTGCAGCTGCGGGTATGGTGACACTGTAGAACGTGGCTTTGTCCAGTATTGGTGTCATCGTTCCCATTTTCATTCGCAGCAAAAAATTGTCTACAAAGAAAATATGACATACAGTGAGCTTATTTTTGTGCTTCTAAGGTGATTTAATCTGTGAGCTGTACGTGGAATGCACGGATGTAAAAAAAAAGTCCATAAAGTTGCTCCATTGTTGCCATATATAGGCAGGTCGTTACTTCACTGTCCTATCGTCAGGTAGGAAAAGAACACGATAGCTGACGTGGGATTCTCAAAGATACCTCATGGGTCCTCATGGGCAATAAATACCGTGTTCCAGAGGATCGTAAAGAAATATGAAAGGAAAGAAAGCTACATTCTCTTGAAATAATAGACAACTATATGGGCTGCTTTTGACCTCCAAGTGCGTCACAGATAGTTATTTACTGTACTCACCATTGTAGAGTTTGGTGAAAACAGGCACTTCTGGCAGGAATAATGGATCCGGGTCGAAAGTTGTCGAGCGATAACTAGGTTGGGAACTCGAATTCGAATTTGAGGTATTTGCCCTTGTACTGGTAGTCGCGTTGGGCATGAAAGGGTTAGTAGAATTTAACATTGAAGGATTTGGGGTTGAAGAGTTGGACAGTTGAGTTTGCCCTACAGAGGACACAGGGTTCAGTGTTGAAAAGCCGGACATTTGCGTGCTAAGTAGTATTTGCATGAAAGTATTGTTAGAAGTATTGGAAGTTATGGACGATCCTGCATTGATTAAAGTGCTTCCTGTTGAGGGCCCCGTATTACTGGACGAATAAGCAATTGATGCAGTTGTAGACTGAGCCTAAGCAAGAATCAGACCTTCAGTACTTTTAATAATTACTTTCATATTCTAGTGTTCTTTTAAAGAAGACATTTGTACGACATGGCAGATGTTGTGTAAAAAAATCGCATTAAGTAGTTCTTTAGGATTAAGTAATCTTATAAGCACGTACCGATACCATGGACATTGCGTTGGAATTTTGGGAGGAGTTTATTATGTTGTTGCTCGTGGACTGTTCAGTTTCGGTGCTGGTAAGCATTCCAGCCGCGGAAGAATTTGACGATGCGGTGAGGGTGGTAAGAAAAAGGGAGGCAGATGCTTCGCTTTGAGGGACAGTGGCGGAATTGGTGACATTGATTGGAGTTGAAGCCATTGGCGAAATGGGAGTAGAAAACGTCGCAGGGTTTGATGTAGCTAGAAAGGTCGTTTGAGTAGTTTGTGATGCTGAAATAGTAGGAATAACGCTTGAAGAACTGGACGCTGCAGAAGTAGGGCCAGTGGAAATGAAGATTGATGAATTACTACTCGCGGTGCTCGCACTGATAAACGAAGCAATTTTGGAGCTAGTTGCTTAGATATGAAATTTTCTAACTATTGAACATACCTTGGCACCATAAAAGTGGTTGTGACGGTCGAAAGCGTAGTAGTACTTGCAATGGTACTTAAAGTAGTTGTGGGTGGGTTGCCTACAAATGCAAGCTGTTGGTTTTTCTTCCTGACCTCTAAACTTTAACCTCTATACTTACTTGGAGTTACCCAAATGAATCCAGTGTTCATATTAAAAGTTTTGCCCGCGGTTAATTTTAAAGGAAATGAATTATTTGAAGGCATCATGATTTTTTTTATATCAGCGCTTTTGTCCGAGTCAGTGGCCAAGTACATTTCCATTTTAAAACACATGAAATTTGTGAAAATGCATTGCCAAGCATTTAGAACGTTACATCGGATTAAATCATTTGCTACGGCTGAACTTTTGTCCCGGAATAATTGTTCGAACTTCAGTGAAGTAGTAAAATATATCACGTCAGGGTCTAAGTTTTAATCTTCAGTAGTTTGGAATCTACTTACAAAGGTATCAAAGGTAAAGGCCAAATCCGCGTATCCGGAGCTACTCGCGTTACTGTAATCTGGTGTCCAGGCAAGATCTGACCCAATGCCGTTTATTTCGTATCGTTTTCCTAGCAAGACAATCTTTTGTATTCCTAAGTCGAACTACTTGAATTATTTAATACTTGCTACACAGCTGCCGTCAAGGTTATTTAAGTCCAAGCTAGTGGTAGCGTTATCCAATAGTGCGTAAAAGTCGAAGTCGTTTGTTGTAGCTCTGAAGAGGCCGTAGGAAAAACTATACATTGCAGTGAACTCTTTAAGAGCTTCATGAGCCGGAATCACGTAGACACTTAGGATGTGAACTCCCAATACGCCGATACTTGAATCCTTTATCGTATAACCTACCATGCATTTATTTCCCAGGTTTTCACTTTTCAGAATTATTTCGTTTAGAAGTATTTAAAAGAATGCATACTCCTAGTTGCATTGATCCAATCAAGATTCAAGCCACCCAGGGCAACAAACCGCAGGAGATTGCCCTGTGAAGCCCCTTTACTTGCCAAAAAATTCATGAGTTGGAAGTTGGAGACAAGTTGAAGCTTAGCGTCAGCCGTTTGAGTCATGTTAATTAGGGTGTCGTTCATTGCGTGTATAAAGGTATTATTCCTCTGAATCAAGTGGTCAATACTGCTCAGGCTAAGATCACATTTTGCAGTGAAAACCGCTGGTATAACCAACAGCAAAAACGGAATGCCACCTAAATGTGAAATGACATAAGATCGCATATTAGCTAAATGAGTTACAATTTTTTTTATAAAGAAGTTCGCAATAGCCAAAAGATAAAAAAGAAAATTAGGTAAATATCTTGAGCCCCGTTTTTACTAAATAAAAAAAATGATTCGCAAGCACTTGACTCAACAATTCTCGGGATTATAATTCGTTCTTTGCTAGTTGTGAAAAACTTCACTATTTTCGCTATGAATAACTATTACACAGTACTGTACCTCCACTGTATTGAAACAAGACTACCATAGCGATGGATAAAATTTTGGCCACCAATTGAAGCAAGACCGAGACGAGCGCTTACCTTTATATACCATTGCCCGGCTGTTAATAGTGTTACACTTCATATAGTATAGCCGAAATTGCAGTAGTGGTATTCTTCTTATTGTCACAAATTCTGTATTGCCCAGCAAGACGAATGTCTCGGCAATCGAAGGTGGAGTCCGTGACCGGATAGTCGTTTGCTGGGTCCTAACTGCCATCATTGATCAACGCAGGCACCTTAACAACCGGATATTAATAAAAGCTAGTCTATTGTGTTCGCTCTTTCCCGAACACGTGATTTTATGCTATAGCCGTTCTTCTGCGTATGGAGAAGTTCCACTTGCTATATTTCAAGTGATTCCATACTTCGAAGTCCTACTTATAGAATGGACTAGTGTTGTATTTCATCAGTTGTACGTAATATTTTGTGACCCAGTGTGCACCAAGTCTTCCGAGTATGATCGAACTGACATCATTGTTTAATTCGGTAGGCCAAAACAATCGCTTTGACATGAAAATTTTCTTTCAGCGAACGAAAGCGGAAAACGAAGTGAATTATCAATAGAAAACTAGGCCTAAAGAAATATTGGAGACTGACGGAAGTCAGCCGTAAAGAAAAACAGGAAAGCATTTAGAAATATAATTAATTGTTCTGTAGAAATACAACGTACACTTCTGATCATCCAGTATTTTTTTGGAATAGAAATTCAAAGCAAAACACTGTATTTACAGATATGGGTGAGTTGTATTTTTTGCATTCATGACCTTTTTTGTATTATCCCTTTAATGGTTATGTGCTAATGACGGGAAATGAAAGACGTGTTCTGTAATTTTCTATCAAGAGAGACCCTGTTGTCACTGGTTAGGTACCCTCGATTTTACTGCCGCGAATAACGAAAAAAGGAAAGACAGAAGGACAAAAATGTAAGGCACGAATACAGGAAATCGTATATGTAGGTTTTGTTTGGTAGAACCTACTTACGGATCCATATTCAGACCGGTAAGGTCATTTTTTGAGCCTTTCTGGCCCTAACCTGAAACAATCTGATTTGATACTCTTCAATGTAGCTTGATCACACCCTTAAGCTTTCGCTGAAATTATGCATAACGTAGGTCTTTTTTTTTTAAAAGAAAATTCTGTCCAAAAGAATATATAAATGCAAAAAAAAAGAATTTAATACAGAAAAGAGTTTCGCTCACCGTAATCTCGAAAATTTCCTACTAGGAGTCGGTTTTCTAAGCACAAAATTCTTTGTATTCTTTCGCCAATATTTGTCAAAAGTTGCCGGACAACTGAGCATAGAGGACGCAAAATTATGAAATAGCGTCAGTAATGGATGTTAGACGATATACCGGTAGACGTTTTCGAAAGGGAAATAGCTTAAAAAATGAGGTGAAAACAGTAAATTTCTATTGCATGTGGTCGGTACAAGACAGTGCCATTAGTATAACAGTGAATTCGAAGCATTGCGTGTATTGGATCCGCAAATTCAGCAGAAATGCGAGTAATTAACCAGCTCAAAGAATTACTGTTAAGTCTGATTGCTGTAGATCTTTGAAATGTCATCGAAATCACAGTAGTGAAAGAATGATTAAAAAGTGAGCCAAACAAAAAAACATTGTTCTGTTTCGTTGCCTTCCAGTATGTTTTATGCGTGGTAGGATACTTTTTTAAAGTATTGTACCGTTCGGCGTCAAAATAAGATGTTTATAGCTTTTTGCTTCCTTGGGTCCAGTTGACTTGCCAACATAGCATGCAGGCAATTGCGATTACAACGATACCTGTTGATTATTTTCTTTCGGTTTAGAACAAACAGTAAGATAATTTAATTTCATTAGTGCACAGAACTTACCAATAGCGGCTGGAATAGTAACGCTAAGAAATGCCGCATTTTGCATTAAAGGAGTAATTGTGCCAATTTTCATTCTCAGAAGATACTTATCTGTAAAGTTAAATTCGAATAAATTTTATAATGTCATAGTTTATATGTTTTTACCGTTGTAAACCTTAGTAATAACTGGTGCAGTGGCTTTGAATAACGGATCGGGGTCAAAGGTGATTTCTGTAGAGGTTTCTTGGCGACCGTTTTTATTAGTTTGATTGGACAATGACGATATTGTGCTCGAATGGCTCGTAGTGACATTCACTAGAGTATTTTTGGGTAGTGAATAATTGTCAATAGTTGTCATGTTTAGTAATCCTGGCGACGTTTGAAAGTTTGTTAGAGTCATATTGGGTGAAATAGAAGTCATTGTTGGAGCGCTTGAAAGGTGAAGTGTGGAAGAAGTGACTTCGATCCTTAAAGTGGGCGTCGTAGTACCGTCTTTAGTAGAAGAATTTGATGAATCACTTGCAGTTAAATTGGTTAAAACTGAAGTAGCTGAGTTTGGTGAATTGGTTGAAGTCAAGCTAGTTAAAAATGGTGCGCCTGAGATTAATGAGGTACTGCTGGACGGTGGTGACGTCACCACAGTTGTTGAGTTACTGGACGCAGTGACCGTTGTCGCTGAGATTGATGAGGTATTGCTGGACGGCGGTGAGGTCACCACTGTTGTTGAGGTACTAGAAGTGGTGACCGCAGTCGCTGAATTAGTTGAATTGGTGACATTCGAAGGAAAAGTTGAGGATAGTCCTCCTACTGTTGTACTCTTTGTAGTTTGAGTTATAGTAAATGTCGAGTTTGTTAATCCAGTAAGCAGTTGGGGAGTTGATGCGTTGTAGACAGGTAGATATGAAACTGTAAACAAAAGTTCCAACAATGAATTACCAAAATATGTACAACGATGCATTAGATCCATGTACCTAGAACAACAAGCATCCACTTGGGATCTGAGTTAATTACAAAGGGACCAGGTTCGCCGGTTCCATTGTCAAATGTCATAGCTGGAAGCTGACTGATATTCGTCAAACTCATGAGCGTACTGTTTTGAAGGGATGCGTTCAAGAAGTACGTTTCCAGAAAAGGAATCACCATTCCACTGCTCATACTGGTGTAAAGCAAATTAGCTCGAACAAATTCACGGCTTAATAGTGAAGTAGGTTTCCGATAGTATTCGCTAAACTGAAAAACATCCAGTTTACATGAATGCCAGATTACGGTGAGATCAAGAGCTCTTAAGTGTAAATTTAGATCATTCACGTTTTGCGAAATCTTTAGAAAAATGTAAATTTTTGACCTAATTACTCAAGTATGAATGTAGAAATATCAGTGCGCGTAACTTACAGCGTTTTCTAGCGTCGTAGCAAGTGCGGCGAATTTTTCACTCCAGCTGTTGTTAAAATCCGTACTATAGCTTATTTTCGTTGAAAGACGCCAAAGAAAAGAAGTGCCTGCCAAACTGTGTCTTAGAACCGCTTGTTTATGAGCATGGAATAAAGTGCGTGTGGGGAAGGTATATCGTGCAATTACCTGCATTACAAGTTCGGTCCAAAGAAGAACCGTTCACTTCGCTTACAATACCAGTGAAAAAAAATTGCGTACGACGCGGACGGAATATTCCGTAAGAGAAACTATAATTAGTAGCGAGTTCTTGTAGATTTTCATGTAACGGAGTCGAGTAATCGTTTAGCAAGTAAGAAGCCAAACTCTGATTAATCTTCTGGTTGCTGCTGATTACTATCAAATGGGTAGGAGTATTACGCGAATTTTAATTAAACCGAACATAAAAAATCATTTGCCAATTAAATTTATTTTACCGACTGTCCAGTTAATGGCCCATAGTTTACCATTACTAACAAAATCCAGATAATTCACGGGTGTCACAGAGTACGTTTGTTGCAAGTAAGACCACAGTGTTTGTCCCAGTACGTTTCCAATCTTTGTATTAGCCACATTAGTATAGTTGAGCAAGGTATTGTTCATAACGCTAATGATGGCGGCGTTTCTCTGTTGGAGTAACAGCAAATTCTCTGGACCGAAAATGCATTCAGTGCGAGTCAGAATTGGACAAATAAATAGGAGAACTAGTAGACCAACTGTAAAATTTTTAAAGTGACAAACACTGAAGGTAAATTCGCTTTTGAGATTGCAGAAAATTGTACCTTGTGTGGCCAATGAAGACAATAGTACCATAGCTAATGTGCTTTTCTTTTCGCTACTCAGTTCACAGTAATTAAGAATTACATAAGAACCACAGTCCCTAAATTGACAGCAATATTTCCCGAAATTTACGTGAGTTTTATACTAATTTCATAGAAAATAGCTGTTTTATCGTAACAAATTCACCTAAAATGCCAAATCGAGTGTTGTGCGTATAAAATTTCCTCTACGGTCTGCTCACTTTGGGTGCGTGTAACTTTCTGATTCACGCCTTTAACCTAAAGCTGAAATGCAGGTAAAAGCTTTCTTTGTGTATTGCAAAGGTCCTAAGTATTACTAAGGGTGTGTCTGACAGTGACGTTTTGACTTCCCCTCGCGCAGTACGCAAGGAAGTAGGAAAACTTGCTTCGTTTATTTATGATTGATTCTACCTGCAACGGACAGGCAGAAAAAATATCTTGCACGAAGTGACGGGTAATTTGGTCAACTTATGGTACAGTATTTTAGAAATATTGACCTATTAATATGACTAAAATGTAGTGCATATGTATGAGAAAAAATACAAATTACCAAAGCTTGATAATTACGGGGAAAAATCACCATAAATTACACTGGTAAAATACGAGAAGAATAGTAAGGTGTTGCAGGAATTTATTGTATGTGGGAGAACAGAAGTTGTGGTCAAACCATTACATGTGTAGTATTGTGGAGTTTCACTGTCTGCGGAGTTGGTTTCGTAGTAAAACTAGCACCTGGATTTCCTTCTTCGTGGCGCCATTTTCCTGAATGTTTATTTTTTTATTTTTAATTCAGCGTGAGCAAGGCTCTTTGCCGACTTCCTGAATGTTAGTAATACGGTGTGAAAGGGGGAAGAGGCTGCTGGTCGTTGACAGTTAAGGAAAACAGCAGTAAAATATGCGGAATCAAGACAACCAACTAGCGAGGTGACTTATTGGGCAATCTTATAAAATTCACGAATCAAAGTGTAGAGCGAAACAGTACTGAAGAATTTAGCACAAAGGGATTCTCAATTAATTCTACTGAAATTCTTAATTAAATAATTAACGAGGGTAACCATACCCGATTTTACCCAATGTTTGGGAATTAGCATTCCGTCATGGTAAGAAGTCAAATCACGGAAAGTGTAACAGGAAAGTGAAAATTTGAAAGTGAAACAGAAATATAGTCATAGAAGTGAGTTTTCTCCGCCAAAGAAGTGAAGAGAATCGCGGATCTATTTTCTGTTCTTTCGGCAATCCGTTTGCCAACAGATCATGCAGAAGATAGCACCGGCGGTTATTCCTACGCCGTAGGATTGACATTAAAATTAATTTGTTAAGGACAATTGAAGCTAAGTAATAATCGTCGTATTACCAATAGCGGCTGGTAGCGTTATGGTATAAAAGGTCAGTTTTTCTGTAATTGGAGCCATAGTACCGAATCGAAACTTCAGCAGGTACTGATCTAGAAACGGTGGTACATACAATGTTAATTTTCTTATATTAGTGTCCATTACCATTGTAAACTTTGGTAACTACAGGAACGTGGGCTTTAAAGAAAGGATCTGGGTCAAACGTGCCTTGCGTGTCCAAGATTTCACTGCCGTTTGTTATATTTTTATTACTCGTGCCGGTACTAACAGCAGCAACAGTACTCGAAGCATTTAATGGTACTAAACTCGTTTTTGAAGCTATCGTCTTATATTGATCTCTTGTCGTTTGCTGCTCGGAAGCTGATAGTGTCGATGTAGATATGTTGAGTATTACTGTCATGTCAGTACTTGCCGTAGAAACATGCTGACCTGTCAGAGAACCATTGGGGAATGTAGAAGATTGTGTAAGAGTAACTTGAGCTTCAGAGGACAAAGTATTGCCTGCTAAAGTAGTTTCCGTTACTGCCACTTGTCTGTCTGTATTGCCTGCTAAAGTACTTTCCGACGTTGGTTGAGGGCTTCCGGTTCCTAGTGTAGTTCCCAATATTGTTGAAGTAATTCCTGGTGTTGCTGCAGTATTGCTTGTTACTGCCGGAGTACTTTCAGATATCACTAAAGTGCTCCCTACTGCTGTCGAGATAATTGCTGGCAATTCTGAAGTACTTGTTACTGCCGGTGTGGTTCCCATTGCTGTACTGGCGATTGAAACATCAATATTGACCGTCGTGTCCAACAGTGTACCAGTAAAGGTAGTTGAGTCAGAAATCGACAAAATGTCAGAAGTTGAAGCTGTCTTTCTTGTGCTTGAGATACCGTCTGTCATAATCAAGCTAGCTGAAGTACTAGAATCTGGGAAAGCGCTGGTAGCAATGGTTTCGTTTACGGTGGATGTACTGGATGACATAGTAGAGGTTAGTACAGTACTGGTACTTGCAGTCTCCCTTGTAACCAGATACAAGGCTAAAAAATTTTGCGTATTAACTTCGTTTACTTAGCTTAAATAGACAGGTCTTAGTGACATACCGTTTGTAATAAACGTGGAACCGGAATTAGGAATAATAGTCACACTTGCGTTTCTGGTTTCGTCACTAAATTTCATGATGGGAAACTTGCTTAGTGAGGTTAGGTTGGTAATAGTTTCATTCTGGAGAGAAGAGCTCTGGAAGTACATTTCTAGAAGGATTGTAGTTTGACCACCGGTGCTGGAGAAGGCGCGAATAAAATTTGCCCGGATGAACTCGGTATTCAATGCTGAAGTGTTCTTACGGTAATGATTCTCAAACTACAAGCCAAGACGTAAGAAGTAACTCATTCAAATCATTGTTAGGAAAGACAAGTTTTGTGTGCGATATTACTGCGTTCTCGATCATGGTAGCCAGTACCGCAGTGGAGTAGGCGTAGCTGTTATTGAAGCTGGCAGTATACGAAAGATCGAGAGCCATTTGCCAAAGGAAATAACTTCCTAGCATTTTGAGGAAAATTGCGATCGTATGAGATAACGTCCTTCTTAGATGTGGGAAGACTCTATTTGTTGGATTTTTTCAGTACCTGCCATACAACTTGTGTCCAACTCAAAGTACGTCGAAGTAGCATTGAAAATAGCAGAAATTCCAGTAAAGTTGAACTGCATTTGCTTAGGACGGAATATTCCCAAATAAAAGCTGTAATTCGAAGCTATTCGTTGCAGTTTTTCGTGAACAGGAATCACATAATCGTACTTCAGGGAGGAAGCTAAGTTTAGATCGGTAAGAAGTAGAGTACTGAGCACTAAGCAGGTTTAAACATGGGAAGAAGAAAAGTAAATTGAAATTTTCATCGTTTGTCATATCGAAATGAAAATCACCCTTCGCCCAATCGATGCTATAAAGCTTGCCCATGCTAACGAACTGAAGGTAATTCACCGGCGAAACAGCATACGTTCTTTGTAAGTACGACCATAAAGGCAACGTTTGAATCTTGCCCATGGTATTGTTCGCCGTATTTGTTGCGGAAATTAGAGTAGAATTCATCAGAGTCATAATACTTTGATTTCGCATCTTCAGCAAATCAGCATTCTGTGGCCCGAAAATGCAAGTCGCGTAAAGGAGTTGAACCAGCCAAAATGTTACCACAATTCCTATTCCGACTGATTCTTAAACGTATTACAAAGGGTAAATGAACATAAAGTAAGAGATATAACACTAACAGTACAATTCGGTAGTTGTCGTTTTGACTGTTTTGTCGAACGTTCTTTTTCCGACTTACTTACCTTTCATTGCTAAAGATCTCATTGCTGGAAACTATTATTTTTACTTATTTGTTATTTTTACTTAGACAAAAATGTCTGATCAATTCTTTTAGGAAGTGTCCTGGAAGGGTAAACAATACTTCAACTAAGCAACCGATCTAAATTTGTCGAATGGTTGGCTCGCTTTCTGATTTACACTTCGGCCGCCGCTCGACTGAGCAAAATCGCTCGCAGGGGGTTAGAAATCCGCATATGAACGGAAACACGTCTGCTTTGTGTAAATTTGCTCCTGTTGTGACGAGTATAAAAGGGCAAAGCTTCGCTTTTCAGCTCAGGAGACCAGTACCTGCCTTCTTTCGACCTATTTGTGCTAGGCGTTCGCCAAGGCTAAAAGGTTCACTACTTGTAAGTAAAAGTGTATGTTATTGCTACTATAGTTTATAACCTAAGCGTTCCATACACGGCTGCAGGACGAGATATTAAAGAAATCATTCAGCGTGAATGCAGGTCTTTCGCGTGGAATGTGCATTTTCGGTTCGGCCACGCAAAACTCAGGTCAAGGCAAGCTATATCTCAGTGAGGAGCATTGCTTTTAGACCTTTCCTGGGTCTTTTCCACCTTTGACTCCTGTTTTGTGGCTTTGGAGGAAAGCGTTATGTGAACGGAGGGCTTTTACAACGCCACGATTAGTATTTTCTGTATAACCATGTATATGCAGTTTTTTTATGGGTTGAGGGACTCTACTGCCTCGATTAATTGCGTGTGGCTAAAGAAAGCATATGCTATTTAGGAATCACTGTTCTTTAAGTTCGGCCATATATTGTTACAACCATCAACTTTTCAACCCACTGCTGGATTTCACTGTCTTTATTTAATTCCGATATGTAGCTTCTACCATTCTCTTGTTTCGACTGCCCGCCTTTCCCCTTGACCCGCAGCTTCCTCGCATGTCACCTCGTGCAGCCACCGTTGGGGTCATCCAAGATGACTCCCAAGGCCGGGCAACCGAGGTGCTAATTGTTCTCAGAAGCTGCAGGCCGGGTCTTGGTACACTGGCCAAGCAAGTTGGCAAAAGGCCAAACGCCACAATATAAATAAAATTCGCTACATCCCAACAACATTTTCGTACTCCAAGCTTTATGTATTAGCGGAGTTCGTGGTATTGATATTGCTTTTCGCTTTAGTTATGTTTGCTTACATGAATTTGCGTTGGAAAAATGGTAAAACTGTTCCGGCAGAAAAGTGATGGCTCTTCAGCAAATACGCTCATAAAAATCGTGCAATATTGTAGTGTCTCACGCTTCTGAACTGACAAGTGAGTACATGTGAGCAATAATTTCAAATCTTGGAATTTTCCTTTCCATACGAGCACTCCGTTTGCCAGCACAACATGCACCCAATAATGGCTATGCCAAAACCTGTTGAATAAATAACGTTAAATTTAATCTTCGGTAGAGTATGTTAGTTGTTGTTCGTATCCTTGAAGTCTTTATTTTGCTTTTGCGATTGGCTTATTGAACTATTTGCGAAATACCTATCGCTGCTGGCAAAGTGATAGTCCAAAAGGCCGATTTCTCAGTCAAAGGTTGCATGGTACCCATTTTACGCAAGAGGAAGTAATCTATGATGGTTAAATGTCACAACAGGCTCGAGGTTTTGTGTTATTGTTAATTACCGTTATAAACCTTCGTTATGACGGGCACTTCGGCTTGGAAAAACGGGTCGGGATCGAATGTAGTGCCACGAATAACTGTTTTAGAGATACTTGTGTCTGGTTGAGTGCCAGTACTTCCGTTTTGTAAAGTAGGGCGAGTGGTTGGTGTTGAAAGGTTTCCAGGTGATTGAAGTGAAGACTGTGTTAATGTCGAATTGCTTATAGTTATTGTAGTGTTAATAGTGGGATTGTAAAATTCAGTCACGTTGGGAGCTGAGTTTTGGAGAGTAGTACTAGACAATTGACTTGTTAAAAGAGCTGACGACCCAAGAATTATCAAGGTTGTTTCAGCTGAGGACCCAATGCCAGGAGGGAAAGTACTTGACATGGATGTAGAAGTTTCAATATTAGTTATTGCAGGAGTTCTGGAAGGGTCGTTACTAGTTGGTGAAGAAAATGGCATTAAAGTATATAAAGTCGTCGGTGTATTGCTTATTGTAGTCGAAGAAAGTGTTGTTTGCGCCGAAAGATTTGTAGGAATCGTAGGGAAACTTGTAGAATGAGTTTGTGCTGTTAATGGCCCTTGAGAGAAGTTTGCTACCGTAACCGAAGTTATGCTGGAGTTGTTAGTATTAACGCCGGCTGATTGGATAGTAGGTGAGGAAGTTGGAAATTCTGAGGATGTTGTTGGTATCGTAGAAGTATTCAACAGAGACGGAGCGTTTGAGTTGGTAACCAGTGGAGGAGTAATTGTTGTGCTTGAAGTTTCTGTGGTCGTCACAGTTGACATCGTGCTTCGTGTTGTAGTAGGCAAGCGAGTAGTAGAAGGCGGTGCGTAAGAAGCTAAATGTTTATTAGTGTTCCTTTCAGTTTTTAGTACGAATTTAAAATTTTAAAACAAAGTTGAATTCCCACCGCTTATAATAAGGGAGTAACTTGACCGAAAGTTCACTGTAGTCGCACTCCCTGAACTTAAAGGATCAGTGTAGCTAATTGTAGGAAGTCCAGAAAGAGACGTCCGACTGGAAATATCAGTAGATTGCAAAGTACCGTTGAGAAAGTACGCTTCCATGAATAAAATGAGATAATTTTGACTTCCGTTTGCATAAACAACACTGGCGCGAACAAAATCTTTGTTAAACGCTGTATTTTGCCGATAATACTGATCAAACTGCAATAAATGAAGCAGTCTTAACGCCTTAGTCTCCGCTAATGTAAGTGATATTACTGCTTGTTCCACTACGGTAGCTATTTTGGCAAACTGAGGACTTGTTCTGTCGCTGAAATTGGAATAATAAGTTAAATCTGTGGAGAGTCGCCAAATAAAATAGCTGCCTAGAAGCCCGATAACGAGAAAAATATTAATTAAAATTGTATTTTTGGTAATGCTTCACTTTACCAGCGCTGCAGCTCAAATCAAAGGTCGCATTTTCGGTGGAATTCCTGCCTGGTGTGATTCCAGTAAAGTTGAACTGATTTGGGGGAGGACGGAAAATTCCGTATGAGAAACTATAGTAGCCGGCTATTTTTTGGAGTTCGTCGTGAAGTGGAGTGACAAAATTCGTAATGATAATCGTGGCCACAGCTCGGGGAGTGGTTTCGTTGGTCATAGCATTGCTGGTTGCTGTATATGATGTCGAGCAAGATAAACCAATGCAAATTGAATTATGTCAATATTTGAACTCATAGTTTGCTATTTATTTTTTAATGTAATTTTTTACCTGTGACCCAGTCAGTTTTAAGCATTCTCCCCAAGCTCACAAATTGCAGGTAGTTTTCAGCCGTTAGTAAATAAGTGTTTGTTAAATAGTCAGTTAATTTAAAATTGGACACGCTAGCTATATCTTTCTCTCCATATTCTGTGAAATTCCGCAAAGTGGCGTTCATAAAGCTCACGATCATATTGTTGCGCAAGATAAGTTTATCCGTGTTATTAGGACCGAAAATGCAATCACCATGAATCATACCCGGCAGGGCAAGTAGGAGGAACAATCCTTCTTTTTAGGTTAATATATGGAATACAAATTAAGTTAGTTAGATTTTTCAGATTCTGGGACGGTCAATGTATTTCAAAGATAACTTACCTACTGAACGTAACCAGCGTAAATCCGAAAGTAGGTCCATCGTGCCTTAAATTAAAAATTGCAAAGCTTGTCCTAAAAGTCACCAAACCAGGAAAAAGGTAAAAAAACACTTTTTGTGCGTTTTATCCAGGTAATAGGCCTGTATGTTTAAGTCGTTCTATAATCAACTTGTACGATAATTTTCAAATTCCGTTTGTTAACCGAACTGAAGGAAAACAACGTTTTCGACAGCGCCAGAAATTTATAAGCTACTTTTTATGGTGCGATATTGTAAAACCAGAAAAACTCCCTGGTTTCAGGATTTCTTATTTTGACACAGTTCGAGGTTCCTGACGTCGTTCAGAAAGGAAATGCGCCGTACTGGACAGTGAGGTGTTGGAGACTGTCCTCCTTTGTCGGATTCCTCGAGATTAAGTAGGGAATCCGAGGGGCTTTTGTATAATACGTATAAACGCACATTCACTGTTAGACCCGGTTTACGTGTTCGTAATGAACGGAAACGAAGTTCGGTTATAAATTTGGGGTTGCATGTAGCCAATAATCCTATATCCTTTATTGATCCCGATAATAAACTATTTGACGGGTTCTGTAACGTGTTATCACATCCGCGAATAGGACAATAGCCCCAAGGCATCCATTCCTTCTCTGATACACGGAGACAATCAAATCTTTCTTTAACCTTTTCGCAACATACGAATCCCCTGAGGTCTTGCAGAACAATAAAAGAGACTAAAATATGCAAATGAAAGATTCCTGAGAATGGACTATCAAGAACGACTGCACTGTTTAGCTATACCATAAAATCGAAAGGGACACTCTTGTTAAAGTTTGGTCTTGACTGTTGCACCCGTTTCCAGTGACTGGAGCGATTCACGACTTTACTGTCTTGGCGAATGTAGAACTCCAATCGAATAGACGATATTAAGTCAGTAATGACACAAGAGGGAGTAAGAGAAGGCAAATTGACGTATAGTTGAATGAAAACAAAAGCCAGGCGACAGCACGCTTAAATGGGACATACATGTCTAGATATTGGGGATAAGGGGTAGTGCCGCAATAGCTGGGAGCGTTCCCAGCATTGACTGGGCGTGCTCTATCCCTCTTTTCCCTGTCTTTTTTCTCTCTATTTAATCTGCACAAAATTGATCTTACTTCAAGAACCGAAATGAAATTTGGGTTGTAAAAAAGCACTGTACATGCTGTCAAACCATACATGAGAGCGTCGTGTTTTTCCTAGATTTATATTCTGATTTCTTAAAGGGCAATGGACACCAAAAATGCAACTTTAGCTTCTAAAAAAGAGCGAAAAACCTAGTTTTCGAATATACAGTTTCTTTTTCTCAGGTACAAAATAATAACGAAGGTATTTAGGAAATAAAAAATCTGTAATTCAAATATTCCCGCCCGCGACTTCACGCTTCTCATGGCGGGAAAAGGCCAAAAATTTGAAAATAAATATCTGCAGAACGGCTGGTCAGAAAAATTCGAAACAAGATTCTATATTCTTAGAATAATGTGTATTATAATAATCCATCAAAATCTCTATATGCGTTTTTAGTGCCCATTGTCCATGAAGTCCAAATTTTCCCGTCCGTGACGCCACGCTTCTCACGGCGGGAAAAGGCCAAAAATTTGAAAATAAATATCACCAGAACGGATGGTCACAAAAAATCGAAACAGAATTATTTATTCTTACAACAATGTGATTATAATAATCCAGCAAAATCTCTAGATGCGTTGTGGTGTGCATTGTCTTTTAATTCGCATTTATTCGAGAATTTATTTTTTGTATTGGAGTGGATGTGTCATATTCTTTAGGTTCTTAGTTGGCTTACACTTCCTGGTAAGAAATTTTCCGTCAGTTCACTGTTTGTGTCAATTCACACTGGCTGTTTTTTCCAGAGTTATGGAGCGGAGCTGGAGCCTGGAGCAAAAGGTTTTTGCCCGGAGCCGGAGCAACCAAAATTTCTGTTGCTTCATTGCTCCTGCCTTTATTTAAGATTAAAGATAATGCAGTCTTCAGTGAGTTTAATAATTACTTAGAAGCCAGCAACCAGGATTTCTGTTCGTGAGTTTTTTTTTGTGGGGTGCGGTGGGTGTAAATTTGCGATATTTTGGACATCTCGTCGTTGTAAACAAGAGTATGGGAATACGGCTCACTGTTCGCAATCCAACTTTATGTAGTAAACAGATACTAAATATATTTCGCAAGTAAGTTTGTTGAGGAGTTAGTGCTTCGTATTTAGTTAACTAATATATTATGGGGTCTGCCGGAGCATTTGGAGCGGAGCTGGAGTAGGCATATTGTGACGTGTTACATTCAGATCGAAAGAATTTAACCCGATCCGGGTTCAGAGAAGATCAAGATCCACATGGGGAACGTGTATTAATAACAACAGTTGGCGCTCCACTCACTCAATACTTCTTATTACCCAAGATACCTCAAAAACTCTCAACCGCACTCTCTCAAACCCCTTAACCGACTCCCCTTGCTCTCCTTAACCCGCAGCTTCTTTTCTCCTAGGTCACCTCGTATTGCCAACGTTCGGGGTCATGCTGCATGGTTCCCTAGGTCAGGCAATCGAAGTGCTAATTGTTCCTAGAAGCTGCGGGCTTGGCATAGAAACACAAAAGGGGCGACATAAAACTTTTGTCACAATATATTGCCGGAGCGGAGCTGGTGCGAAACAACCAAAAAGACGAGGTGCTCCAATCTCTGTTTTTTTTCACAAATAAGTATTCACATTCTTTGCCGTTTATTGGTATTTTTTGTTCGATTATTGTCAAATCTAGCTATTTTTTTCGCAAATTGAGCGTTGGTATATTTACGCCAAATGACGTTCTTTAGTGATTCTGCAATGTACTACGCACTCATTGTCAAAAAATGGTGGAAAGATAACGTGGAACGTGTTGCCTTTCAATGCTGAATCAGAACGTCGTTTGTATTAACAAAGTTTCCACTCGGGTGTGCAGGAGCACAATTTAGTGAATATATAGCGTCACGTTTTTTTCAGTTAATAGAGACAAAAACGACACTAATTGTACACAAAAATAACAAAAGATCGCTCGCGTGCGAGAAGGACATTTATCCTAGTGAGAATGTGTATTGCACCGGATATTGTAAAACACCTTTCAATGCGGATTGCTCTAGAGAGTCCGCATTTTTTGGTCTTGTGGAAAACAGTCTCTTTGCCAGCAAATGAGGCAACATACCAATGAAACCAACATACCTACAAGTGATTAACGATAAGATTTCCATATTTACAGCAATACAAAAACTAACCTACGAGTGCTGGGATTGTAACCATAAAAAAGTCTTTATTTTGCATCAGAGGTTTCATGGTCCCAAATTTCATTCTCAGTAAGTAGCCGTCTACGATCAGAGCTAAGTTAGGAAAAATAACCGTACGTTAATGGTAGCAATGTACCGTTGTAAACCTTAGTTACGACCGGCACTTGAGCCCTGAAGAAAGGATCGGCGTCGTAAGTCGTCCCTCCATCATTGTTATAGCCGCCCGTACTTGTGTTGGGCGTGGTGTAACTATCGGAAGTGTTAGCGCTAAAATTGGGCTTGGGAGCCGTTATAGTCGTGTGAGGAACAGCTAATGCCGTGAGCATGTTGCCATTGCTTGGAGTGACATGACCGCTCCAACTATTGATTGTTGTGCTGATATTAAGTCCGTAGCTTGTTGAATTTATGTTTATAGGATTTATAGTGGCGGATGTATTGATAGTGTTTGGGAGGTTAAAACTCGAAGTCTGAGTCGTTTGGGAACTCCAGTTTGTACTGGCAACTGCATTTGGCGTCTCGTAGTTAGTATTTGCGGTAAGAGTCTGTGTTGGAAACATAGTGTCTTGCGATGTAAAGGAAGCGTTGTAAGAAGTTGTAGTAGAGCTGAGGCTGTTAATTAAAGTCATAGTTAAATTTGACATGGACGCAGTTGTCAAACTCGTAGAAGTGTTTTGGGTAGTTAAAGTACTGGAAACTAGTGTACTGGTAGACTCCGTATTTAACGAATTGCTTGTGTTGTACGGCGTTGATGCAGTGCTATTGAATTGTTTTTAAGTCAAAATTACTTCATAATTTATATTCTTGCTAGTATAGTACTTACCTTGTTAAGGTACTTTGAAATATGGTTGTCTGTAATGTAGAAACGGTACTTGAAGTAGAGGGAGCATAGGAAACTATAACTCAAACAAATTGAATCAAAAGTCACCAAAGCAATGTCTAGTATACAATACCTGAAGATATGCGTGTTGCGTTTTGTGCGTTGTATGTAATTAGTGTGGAAGAAGAACTTCCTTCTTCCTGGTAGTTTATATTAAGGTTTGTCAAAACAGTTGAACTGACTATAAGCTTTTCATCGTAAGATCTGTTTCGGAAGTAAGCTTCTATATAAACTATTGCTCTTGCAGTTCCATCTGTCCATTTTGTTGCGTTTTTCATGTTCATTCGAACGAAATTATCGCCCAGGGCTGTTTTTGTTCGATAATAAGAATCCAGCTAAGAATAAAACTCGTCAAATAAAATAGAAGTTTCAATTGCTTGTTTTACTCCTTTTTCCATGGTCATCGCTAAATTCGCGTACTCTGGGCTTAAGTGATCAAAAAAGGTCATATTAAAGTACAAATTGGTCGAAAAACGCCAAAGGAAAGCAACTCCTATGGGTTTTAATTCTGATAGTCAGAGATAATTCTTTAAGGTATATCACACGTTCTTTGGATTACCTGCGTAGCAAGTCGAATCCAAGATCGCATTTCCGGCAGAATCTGTCGTGAATCCAGTGTAGTAGAACTGAGTTTCATTGGGCCGGAAGATTCCTATAGAGAAACTGAAAATATCGGACAAGTTTTGCAGCGCAGCATGCACTGGTTGTACGAATCCTTTTGAAATGTAAGAATCGAGCATCAAACCGTCGAAGGTATTGTTCAATGTAGCTGATTTGGTCGCTGTGCTCGGAAAATCGTTCAAAAGTTGAAGAAGAAATAAGAGAAATTTAAGCACAAAATTTTTGTTAATACGAAGGAAAAGAGTGAAATTCTCAGTGTTTACCTTGCGTCCAGTTAATTTTCAGCAGTTTGCCCATACTAACGAAAGTTAAATAGTTAGCTAAATCAATGGCATACGTTCGGGACAGGTACGTTCCCAGACTAAAATTGGAGTTCCTAGTGATAGCAATTTCGGCCGCATTGGAGTAATTAAACAAAGTTTCATTCATAATTGACAGAATAGTGTTATTCCGTGTCGTTAACTGAGCTAGATTGTCAGGTCCAAAAACACACCCACCCAGCGTTACACGGAAGTAACTCAAGGCTACCAACAAACCCAAGATTGCTTCCATACCTATAAGAAAGTCAATGAACGAAAATCCGCTCAGTGTAAATGTGACAAAATAATTTTTGCATAGGATTTTAATTCAGTTCTTTTCGACTCCAATTGTTCTTGCTGACACTAGTCACGCGAATGCGCGATGTATCTTAATGAAAGAATTCTTAAGACTTCCAACCTACTTCGTGGGCACTGAAGAAGAAGAATTGAGATGTCCGTAACCTACGAAACTCCATGAAATAATGAGCGAAAAGTTGTTTGTCACCTGTATGCTGGCAGTATACCGTGACAGTAAAACATCAAAGGTTATTTTTTGGATACGTTGCATGGCTGTTTCCTGTTGTGGGGGAATGTATGGTAATAAAGCGAACACGTGCGATGCAGTTGTATTCTGGGAAGCTCACGTATTCATTTGGAGTTTTTGCTAGTACGATGTTACAACTACGTATGCATTTTACCACAACATATGTGGGGTAGAGGGGACATCGAGTAAATGACCTCGGTACTTCAGCAGGAATGGTATTGCAAATGACCATGCGTGTCCAGTCAGAGGCACTTGAATTAAGTCCTACAATAAGGTTAGTCGTGTATATTCCGTCCTTCCGTAAAGAAAAAAATTGGATTTCCTTATGTACAATGGAATGGAATGTACGCAGTACGATATATAGTTGAATATAGGGTAGAGTGGCATACGGTTTATTTTCCACCCTGAAAGTAGTGTTCCGCATCTGTCTTCTTTTTATCGAGAAGTGGATCATTTCGATCATTTGCCAAAGTTTCTCAATTCAATCAAAACAAGCAAGTAAAATAATAATAAAAAATTCGAAGTCCGAACAAGATCATATATCCGACCTGTCCGATTATCTAGTTGAAGTGCAAAAGCATCGGTATAAAAATAACTATAATAAAAATAGTGATATGTAATTACGACAGCGATTTATAACCTCTGCAGCCTATCACAAACTTCTCCGCACAAGTCCAATTAGAACGGATTTCCCTCCTAAGAATTCGATTTCATCCTGTTATATTTTTTATGTACTGCCGATTCGGTCAAATCCGATCCTTCTATTTTTTTCTTATTATTTTTAGAAAGATCCAGAAAATGGTATGGAATGACTGGAAGGCTTAATTTGGTAGATGTTTGACTCGTTCTTTTGCAGTAAGATAGCTTTGCTCTCCTATTGGCGTTCGTTTTTTCAAACACTAAAGTGTCGACGCTATTTTTGTATAAAGGTGATCGAAAGTGACCAAGGTTCAATGCATGGGGTCAGTCGGTCACGGCAATGGGGCACCATGGTTGTGAGTACCCCAAGAGTACGAATGCAAGCAAATATTTCACTAACAGAACTTCTAAGCGAAAAACGTGACACGATAAAAGCAATCGCAAAAGGGAGTACGCATTATTTGAAATATATACAACAAATATTCTCGCGATCCATATGTCTCCTGTTCTGGTAAGACATGGTAAGTTTACTACTGTAAGTTTCACAGTTATAGTAAGTTTTATTTTGAAGTCAACTTGTCTTATTTCTATTTCGGGCGTACGGTACTGTTGTCTTGTTAGGGGGTGGTTTATTGAATGATCGCGAACGGGAGAAAAAGAGAGAGAAACGTGTCCGAGTTTAGAAGGTGTCCGTTCTTTGTATTGATCTCTCTACCAATTACACTTTTTACGGTTAATGAGAAGGTTGTGTGTTTAATTATCAGTTTATTATGTGTATATAAAGCTTTCACTCGGCTGTGATGGCGAATTAACTGCACCAGTTATTGAAAGCAACTTTAAATGTAGAATTGCTGTCGCTAAACAAAAACGTGGGACACAAACATGAAGGAGAAAGGCAAAGATTGTTCTCACATGTCAAAGAAATCTATGCAAAAGGAGCTGGGATTTTTTTGCGGGTGGGAGAGACTAGACGTCTAATTTCGGCATAGTTACGTTAGACAATCCTCAATTTCGGTGGTTGCGGAAGAAAGTCTATTTGCCAGCAAATGAGACAGAAGGAAAAGAGTACAAGCATACCTAAAAGCAAGAAACCAAATATAATCATAAATAATACTTTTGATATTCGTATGAAGTAAGAAACTAACCTATAATGGTAGGAATTGTTACCACGAAGAAAGCTGCATTTTCCGTCAGAGGACCCATGGTTCCCATCTTCCGCCGTAATAAGTAGTCATCTATGATTCCAGTGTAGTTATAAAAAGTATCGTACACTGTTGAAATCGAAAAGTACCATTGTAAATCTTAGTCACGACCGGAACTTTGCCTTTGAAGAAAGGATCGGGGTCGTAAGTCGTACTTCCGTCACTCTTAGCCGTGCCCGTACTCGTAGTTGGCGTGGCCGAACTACTGGCAGTGACCTTCGCAGTGATGGTAGTATTCTGGGTGATATTCAAAGCCGCGACGCCATTGTCGGACCTTGGTATCACAGTGGTGCTCCGGTTATTATTTTTTGTTGTATTGATGTCAATTTGTCTGCTTGTTGCACTAATATCGACAGGATTTAAGGTCGCTGGTGTATTGGTACTTGAAATGTTAACGTTCGCTGTTTGACCTGTTAGGAACGTAATATTTGCATCGAAAACGGTTTGTGGCATGTTGTTAATAGAACTTATGGTAGGAAGTTGTGTTTGGAACGTTGCTAGCGTTGTCGGCAAAGAGTTTTGTGGAGTAGCCGTCGAATTGAGGATAAAGGCTGTCCAGGTAGTGCTGAAGTTTGAAACTGAAGTAGTGGTATCATTTGAAGCGAATGTTGTTAAAGTCTGCATAGGTGTGGTAGTCAAATTGGTCGAAAAATTTTGGGTAGTCAAAGTACTCGAACTTGGTGTAGATATCAGAGTAGTACTAGACTTTGTAGTCAAAGTACTGGGACTTGGTGAGGATATATGGGTAGCAGTAGACTTTGTAGTCAACGTACTGACGGTCGAGCACTGTGTTGATTTTGCGCTACTGGGATTGTGTTTCAGGAGTCGGTAAGTAAGTTTGCACAGAATGTTTTGCAAGTACTTACCTTGTGAATGTTGTTGTTTTAAATAACGTTGAAGAATTGGTCGTAGTTGCCATAGCGTGAAAAGCTATATTTGTAATGAACGAATGTAATGTAACTTAATTTCAGAGTAGCTCTACATACATGAATTAATATGCGTGTAAGGTTGATCGGCTAATGTGAGTAATGTGGGCGAAGAGCGTTTTTCTTCCTGGTATTGTATATTGATTTGACTCAAATTTGTTGAGCGGCTGAAAACAGTTGCGTTGTAGGATGTGTCAAAAAAGTACATTTCGGTGAAGGCCGCCAGTCCTCCGTTCTGTCGTTCTGTCACGCTTATCATATTGGCTCGAACGAAACTATCACCAAAATCAGATTTCATCCGATAATAAGATTCCCACTAGTAAGAAAATAATAAAACAATAATAGCCAACTTTTCTTCACATACCGCTTGTTCAATTGCCGTGGCTAAATTCGCATACTCCGTGCTTGTATTATTACGGAAAATTTCATTGAAGGTTAAATTAGTAGCCACGCGCCAGAGGAATCCTATTCCTAAGAAATTTACTTTTATGAGTATAATTTCATAAGATCTTAGTGACACTTGTTTAGCAATATACAGCAAAATTATAATTAGTCTTTTATATTTATCATTCGTGTTTCTTTTAAGGCCATTTGGTTTCACTTTACATAGCTGTAGTTAACAAATTTTGGCATTACTTTTATAATTTTCATAAGTTTTTGTATTTGATATTACTTTAACATTTTAATATCAATATATTCTTCGCTGTGTTTCGTAGTGAAAAGATTTTAGTTATAAGTCATACTGGTCTCATTTGAGTTTTATCTTCACACTCTTTTAAACACTGTTACCTCGGCATCTTGCTTCAGGCACATATTATTTACCTGCATGACAATTCGTATCCAAAATGGAATTTCCAGCGGAACCTGCTGTAATTCCAGTGTAACGGAACTGGACTGCCTTTGGTCGGAAAATTCCGACCGAATAGCCAAAATGTTCTGACAAATTTTGCAACGCGTAATGCACTGGTTGCACGAATCTTTGTGAAATGTAAGAATCAAGTGTCAAGCAGTCGAAAGTATTGCTTGCTGTAGCTAATGTATTCGCTGTTTCCGCATCGTTTTTAAAGTTCGAAGAGAGAGAAAAGATTTAGTCTGCTATGGTAGCCTACTAATTGTGAGACAGAAAAAAGGGAAAGGTTGAGCGCTTACCTAATGTCCAGTCAATTGTCAGCATTCGTCCCTTGCTAACAAATGTGAAATAGTTTGTTAGATTAAGAGAGTATGTAGTTAATAAATAAGAAAAGAGACTGAAGTTGAAGGTCCGGGAGATGACTGTTTCAGCAGCGATGGTGAAGTTAAACAGAGTTTCATTCATAACCGACAGAATTGCGTTATTTCTCATCTCCAACTGAGATGTATTATTCTTTCCAAAAACACACCCACCCAAGGCTACTTTAATATAAACTGAGGTTAACAGCAGGCATAAAACTGCTCTCCTGCCTAAAAAAACGTTAAGTAATGAGCCACGGAAAGGTAAACCGATGTATTGATAGGAAATGTTAAGAGATGAATGAAAGTTATTTAAAGAAAGAAAATTGAATTATTCACCGAAGATTAGCTCAAGGTTACAACGAATTACTACGTCTTTTTATCTAACACAGTTATTGACATGCAATCTTCAATGAAATGCACTTTTGCACTGAGGCTGCGAAGGAATCTTACTAAGTGGAATCTTTAAGAAATCTTCCAAGAACATTAGCTCTTAAATTTCAGATCTTAAGCTTTTCTTAGGTTTTCGAGAATATTTTTTTTTATTTAATTCGTCAACCTACCTGTTTGGTACTGAAGAATCATACTTGCGATATCCGTAGGCCGTGAAACCCTGGAGAACAATGGTAAACATATGTGTCCTCGTTCTTCAGTAGTGGGGAATACAATGAATAACATAATCCAGATTTTCGTTTCATACGTTGAGCTTCTTGTCCTTTACCACATGTACCAAGTTCTAGGGCTATAGGCATGCCCGGCAATTCCCGTACTTGTACAGGGCCCGGATAAACTTCACCCAGTAGGAAGGAATTATTGCCATGTTGGAAAGTCATTAAACGTGGCCGGGGTATGTCAAGTCAGATGGGATAGTATACGATTCCAGGTCATTCTTTCGAGTGCGGACCTACATATTAAATTACGGTTCATCCAAACAGCTGGATTTTTCACTGGGCGTCCCTTCTCCTGACATTTACTGCCTACAACGAAGCTAATTTTATGATCCGAAAAAAAATCCAGTTTTCCTGAAAAGGAGCAGCCAGTCACGGTTTACCAAAATATATTCAGGGGGAATACATCGCAAGTCACAAGTCATAGCCTTTTTTCTGAAATAATAAGGATTAAAATCAAGATAGTAATGTTTTCAAAAATAAGTATAGTTCTGTATTCTTCGTTCTTCTTTGTTGCTCCTTGTAATAAGATTTAAACGCCTTATTGACCCTGTGACTGAAAATTTATTTATTCTTCAGACTGCTTTCAATCGACCAGTTTTTCGTAGTTTTTCTATTGCAGACATACTGTGGTTGGATTAGGAAGGCATAAACATGCTAGTGGAAATTTAAAAGTAATGAACGAAAGCGTTTCAGGCTTGAAATTCTGTTTATGTATTGTGTTGACCTTTTTGTCTTTGTTGGGTTTCAACGGTGAGTTACAACAATGTAAGTGAATCCACTCGATGTTGCCAAAAAGATTATTTGCGCCAGTTATTGAAGAGTAACATTCAGAATATTGACTGTATCATTAACTTGCAACAAAAGAAATATAATTTTTAGGATATTCCACGAAAGATACCTTGCAAGTACGAAAGAAATTTAGAGAATTGAAAACTTCGATTTGTGACGAGAATTGATTAGACCTGGTCGTTGCTAGTATCATTATGCAGTAACTTTTTGAGCTTGGGAATTGCAGTCGATTTGCCAACAAATGAAGCAGAAGCAAATGAATGCCAGCAAACCTGAAAAACAATGTATCAAAGAGAAGTATTAAGAAAATTTTAAAATTCGCAGCTGTATAAAAAGTAACCTATAATAGTAGGAACTGTCACCACAAAGAAAGCTATATTTTCCGTCAGAGGACCAATGGTCCCCGTCTTCCTCCGTAGTAAGTAGTCATCTAGGATTCCAGTATGGTTGTGAAGTTGGTATAATATAGTTTGTAAAAAAGTAGTAAGTGAAATCTTGTATAAATTAGTGAAAGTCAAAACTACCGTTGTAAATTTTAGTTACGACCGGAACTCGGACTTTGAAGAAAGGATCGGAATCGAAAGTTGTCCTTCCGCCACTGTTATTATTAGCCGTACTTGCAGTGGGTGTGGCCAAACTACCAGTACTGTTCATCCCGGAAGGGACCTTAATAGTCATCGTATTGTTGCTAAGGAAATTTAACGTTGTGATCCCACTTATGGAATTTTGTCCAGGGGTAATGGTCCAACTATTGTTGATTACTACACTAAGGCTAATTCCATCGATTGTTAAGCTGTTAATAGGAGGATTTAAGTTCGATGACGTATTGACAGTAGTTGCAAAACTCAGTCTGTAGGTGGACTCGCTTGGGGCGTCGAGTTAGCGCTGCCAGCTATAGATGGCGATTCGCCGTGAACATTAGTCTAAAGTGACAGAGTTAGGTAGACTTTACCTAGTGTTGTGATCAAATAACTGAGTGGAGATTCAGTTAACTGGGTGGACGGCCAGAGAGCCACTAATTCCGTAATTGACATATTGGTACTGTCAGATGTCACTGTTGGTAAAGCTGGCATGGGCGGGGTAGGTAAATCGCTTGAAAGATTTTGGGTTAACAAAGTACTGGGACTTGCTGTGGAATTTTCTGTATTGGTCGACGCCACACTTAGTGTACTGCTTACAACGTACTGAGTTGACTCGCTGCTAGAGGTAGTCGAGTACCAAATGAAATTAACTGTACTTTCCGCGTATTGGACTATTGTTACTTTGTGATAGTAGTTTGGTAGTTCGGAGTAGATAGTGTTGAAGTGGTTGACGTTGTGACGGGAGGGTATATAGCTAGGATGGAAAAATAGTAATTCACTAAAAACACAAAAAGAATTGTTTCTGTGTACTGGCGTTAATGCGAGTTGAATTTGGAGCGCAGAATGTTATTGTAGTGGACGTAGAGTTTCCCTCTTCCTGGTAGGTTATGTTAAGATCACTCAAAACAGTTGTAGTCAGTATGGTGGTTGTATCGTAGGATGCATTAGTGAAGTAAACTTCAACGTAGAGTATCATGAACGGAGATCCGTCTGTCCGTTTCCCCACGTCTATCATGTTGGCCCGCACGAAGCTATCGCTGAGGGAAGATATGGTCCGGTAATAGGAATCCAACTAGTAATGCAATTACACAAATGAAATTTTAGCAAGATTGTGATAGCTTCTTTTACCGCTTTCTCCATTATCGTAGCCAAATTCGCATATTGTGGACTCAAATGGTCGAAGAAAGCGATATTAATTGGTAAAAATGTACAGAATCGCCAAACGAAGCCAACTCCTGTGAATTTTGTTTAATAGAATTAACCCTAATTATTTGCATTTATTATTTTACATTTCTTTACGAATAGTTTTTTCTTCTTAATTATTTAACCGTTTGTTATTTACTGAAATGTAATTTAATTAGTTGTATTTTAATTAATTAAGTTGCCTCAAAATAAATATGAAATAATGAAGAGGCATGCATTACATCATTTGTCATTTACGCAATCTCTTTTCACTTTAGTCACTTGGTTTACCTGCAGGACAAGTCGTATCCAAAATTGAATTTCCGGCTGAGTCTGTCGTGTATTCTGTGTAATGAAACTGGGTTTTATTAGGTCTGAAAATTCCCACGGAGAAACTGTAATATTCTGACAAGTTTTGTAGTGCTGATTGGACTGGTTGTACGAAGCGTTGTGTGATGTAAGAATCGAGTGTCAAGCCATCGAAAGAAGTGTTCACGTTAGCTTTTTGTGTCGCTGTTTTGAAAAGGTAAAGAAAAAGTGAATTATTTAAAATTCACTTGGAACCTCATGTTGAAAAATTGAGAAACTGTGAGCGCTTACCTTGTGTCCAATTTATTGCTAGCATTTTACCCATATAAACGAAAGTGAAATAGCTCGCTGAATCTAAAGAGTACGTTTTGAATAAATAGGATTTCAAAGCGAAATCAGAGCCTCGAGTGATGACGGTTTCAGCGTTGTTCGTGTATTTCATCAAAGTATCGTTCATTACCGAGAGAATTGTATTATTCCGTTTCGTTAACTGAGATATTTCCCTGGGGGCCAAAGCACACTCACCGTGTGCTATTTTCAGGTAGCTTGTGGTTAACAACAAAAAAAGAACAGCTTTCGCTCCTAAAATAATAATTAATAATGTACCAGATAAAGTGAAGATTAGACCCCGTGAATTAAGGAGTTCAGAATTAAATGTAAGTTATACAGAATAAAATACAACTCAAGAATAAATTAAATTGTTAATTTCCTGTATGGTTTCACCCGAGGAAGAAATTTCTCTAATTTACACCAAAATATAACACTTGAACATGTTAACTAATGTAGATCTTAAAATGCTGATCTTAAAATGCTGATTTCTAATGACAAACTGTTCACAGAAGTTTTAGTTAGGCGAACAGAAAGCTTTATAATGAAATTTTTTTCCTTGAAAGAGATAAAGAAATTTTATGGATCATAGAATGAGGTAGGCAGAATCTTGAGAATTCTTTTAATTTTTCAACGTACCTCTTCGACCCTGACGAAACATGGTAAAGATATCCGTAACTGTTGAAAACTGGAGCAACAATGGAAGCAAAGGTGGGCCCGTTGCGGATAGCAACGCGATCGAGCCTATTTTTTTGCAATATTTCCTTCCTTGACGATGGTAATACATTGGAATTTATGGCTAGCATGTTTCGGTTGTTAACCTGGTTTAGTATCAGAAGTTTGTGTTTTTGCTTCCATTTCTTGCACGGGGGCGATAAGCGTTATGGTGATTTGGCGACGAAAGGTGGACACGAGGGGTGGGTGTCATGAAGTGCGCGACTTTTTTGTGGCTAGGCCACTTACGCGTGAGCGGTGGATGTCCGAAAGAAAGGCATTGTAGCTTATGAGATCGTTACCTCCTTGATGTGATGTGTTTTCGATCTCAAAAAGTGAGGAAATGATCAACAAATTTTTGGTACTTTCCTGTGATTAACGGGGAAAAATTTGTCATGTTGGGAGGACATTCCTAATGAGCCTTATATCATAAGAAAAATTAAAAGATAAGTAAATTGTCATACCCAATGATTCAAGTTTCTGTCAGTTTGAAAAAACGGCAAGGTGCGAATAAAAATAATATTTTTTGCTGGAGTTGTTCATATTTTCTTGATTTGTACTATTCGAATATTTAGCTTCTCCTATCTCTGTTTTATTAACTTTATTAGAAAATAAAGATATTTCAATAAACGAAAATATAATACATTAGAAACATACAAAAATGATATTTCTATGCACGAAAACTTGAAAGCGATGAGAAAAAGAGATCCCGGTTTGGAGTATATTCCTTTAATGTATTGGTCGTTTGACAGAGTTGCTTTTAATGGAGAAGTAAACAGTGTTAGCTAATATTCATGTGTTAGAGGATAAAACTGCGTCATTTTAGGAAGGAGAAATCTGAGTGTAATTTCTTGTCACTGAATTGAAATAAGGCGCACAAAAATCGAACATTTCTCAACAGGAAAATGCTGGTTTTTAATATCAACGGACAACTCAGAAGGTAATTTTAAAGTGTTCTACCAGTGATTTTTAATTATCGAAGGAATACTCTGGATGTTCTTGAATTTTTTAATTTGGAGAATTTCGTTCGTGATTTGCTAAATGTTGTGAAGGAGCAGTAATAACAAAATAATAATTCACGAAACTTCTTACAGTTATTGCAAAATTCGTTAACTCTAAATTTTTCAAATTTCGCAAGCTGTCAAAGTAAGAAAAGAGAAAGTGATAAATAGTGGCCATAACTCTTGAATTCGTGATTTTCAGTCGATTATGCCTTATCGAATGTGTAGAAACGCTACGCAATCGAAACTTTCTTGGTTTCTGGAGCTTGTATATAACAGTCTATTTGCCAACAGATGAGGCAGCAGGCTAAAAGTACCAGCATTCCTGAAAAATCCAATTAAAAATATGCAAAAATAACAAGTTTAAATTCACGATAAAATAACACTGACCTATAATAGTAGGCATCGTTACCATTAGGAATGCTTTAGTTTCCATCAGAGGCCTCATAGTCCCAATTTTCATCCGCAGTAAGTAGTCATCTACGGTTCCAGTCTTATGAGAAAAACGATTGTGCGTTAAGGAAAGCGAATACTACCGTTGTAAACCTTAGTTACGACCGGAACTCGGGCTTTGAAGAAAGGATCGGGGTCGTAAGTTGTTCCTCCGTCAGTGCTATAATTTCTCGTACTTGCGGTGGGCGCCGCCCAATTACTGGTAGTGTTGATCGCATAAGTAACTTTAGTAGTCATTGTAATATTGCTAAAAATATTGAAAGCTGTGACGCCGTAATCGGAGCTTAATTTCATAGTGCTCTGCAAACTGTTATTGTTTGTTGTGATATTGTTAATTCCGTTAATTGAACTACTACTGGCAGGATTTAAAGTCGATGACGCAAAGGCAGCAGTTAAATTATTAAAGTTCATAGTTTGAGTCGTTGCAGTAGTCGAATTGGAATTATTAACCACCATTGTAGTTTCTTTAGTATTTAAGGTAGATTGTTGTGTTGGAAACATTGTGATTAGCGTTGTAAATAAAGAAGTGGGCGTAGTCTCAGTGGTATTGACACTAGAAGATATCCACATATTACTGAAGCTTGTAGTTGATGTAATGGATGAATTTAAAGCAATTGTTGTCAATCCGGGCATTAGCATAGAACTTGAACCAATAGGGAATAATTGGGTCGTCGAAGTACTTAGACTTGAAGTGGAGATTTCGGTAGTAATGGACGTCGCCGGTAATGTACTGCTGGCCTCCAATTCAGTTGACTCAGTGGTACTGGTACTACAGTCAAAGAATTTGAAAGGTACTGCCGTTTGTGTGTTTCAAGTGGTACATACCTTGAGAGGGTACTTGTATATGTCGTTGTAGGCACTGTTGTTGAAGTTTTTGTAGTCGATGGAGCATAAAGAGCTAGAAATTGGTGGGGAAAATATTACTACAGAGAATCTATTACAAAGTCGACTTGCATACTGGAGTTGATGTATGAGTAAGGGGGGCCGTAAATCGTTCCTGATATGGGCGAGAGACTTCCTTCTTGTTGGTATTCTATCATAATTTGAGACAGACTCGTTGAACGATTTACAGTAGATAAATCGTAGGATTCATTTAGGAAGAAGATTTCTGCATAGGCTACCACGTATGCCGATCCATCTGGTCGTCTTGTTGCGTCTTTTAAATCGACCCGAACGAAACTACCACCAAGGATTGACTTGGTACGATAGTAAGAATCCAACTGGTTTCAAAACTTTACTATTAATAGGACTGCAAGCTTTGATCGCATCCTTTACCGCACATTCCGTCGCCGTAGCTAAATTGGCGTACTTGGTGCCCAGGTGATTATCGAAAGCTACATCATAGGGTAACGATGTAGACAAGCGCCATACAAAAGAACTTCCTGCAAAATTTTTATCGATTACATCCACGAAACTTGTATGTACTCTTCGCTTTGTTAAACATCATTGCACAATAATTTCTGGATGGTGGTCTGCGTTGCTTTCTTTATTTGTCGTGGTTTTTGGTTGCAAAGAATATGATATTAAACGTAAAAATGTATCATGTACATTTTCTAAAAATTAAGTTACTTTTTTAGTATAATCTGTTATTGAACTATTTGTTTTATTCGCATCCGAATTAATTTGCTTGTGTTGTTATAATTGCTGAATTTTGTCCTTACTTTTTTGAATTTCTAGGCTCAGTTACACAATTGCTCTATTTTTCTAAAATTTTCTTAGAGAATTTTCCTTTCCTAGTGCTTTCTTTTTCGTATGATTGTTAGTATTTTATCACATATGTTCGAGTGACATACCTGCATAGCAAGTCGAATCCAGAATAGAATTTCCGGTCGGGTCTGTTGCGAGCCCAGTAAAATAAAACTGGGTGTCCTTAGGCCTGAAGATCCCCACCGAAAAACTGAAAAATTCCGACAAGTTTTGCAGCGCAGTGTGCACTGGTTCCACATAGTGTTTAGTAATGTAGGAATCAAGTTTTAGTCCATCAAAAGTACCGTTCACTGTCGCTGTTTGGGTCGCTGTCTCCGAGAAGCCAAAAGGAGGTTCAAATTACTTTCAATTAGAAAGGTTGGGAAAACAAAGAGAACGCTCGATCTTTTACCTTGCGTCCAGTTAATTTTCAGCAATTTGCCCATATTAACGAAAGACAAATAATTGATGACATTTACAGCGTACGTCTGGCCCAAGTAGTCTGTCAGACGGAAGCTAGAGCCTTTAGATATGGCCATTTCAGCAAAGTGGGTGTAATTCAATAACGTGTCATTCATGACCGAGAGAATTGTGTTATTTCGCAATGCTAGTTGAGATAAGTCATTGGGACCAAAAACGCACCCGCCCAGTGCTGCGTTCAGGTAACTGGACGTTAACAGCAAACCCAGAACTATCTTCATTCCTCAAGATAAGTGGAATCAAGACTAAACTGCGTTGGATCCAACTTATACACTTCAGATAATTATGAACTGTGCGAGTACACAATGGATAACTTAAATTTTTTGATTTGCATAACCGAAATTTGCCAACTTTACTTTCTTTAAAGTCTCTGATTTTTTCCGGTTTCCCCAGGTTCTGTGATTCTTTCCTACCTCTTATGCACTGAAGAAAGATATTGGTGATGTCCGTAGTCTCTGGCAACTTGAAAAGCAATGTGGGGGAATATTGGCCAGTTCTTCAGAGGTAAAGAAAACATGTCAGCGGCAAAATTGGATGTGTTGAGTACCTTGAGGGCAGTCGTGTGTCGCAAGACTATGGCAGGGGTCAAATGTGATAATAACACATTCTCTGTCCGGAAGCCAGTGTTATCGTATTTTGTTCGTGGGACGCCTCGTTTGATGACAGTTGGGTGCGGGAGTGAGTAATTTCCCTCTACAAAAAGGCTTGTATCCGGCAAAAAGGTAGATTACATGGATAACAAGGCAGTATACTTTTTTTTCTCTTTTCCTGTCTTTGCGTTGGGTATGTAAAAAAAAAATCGAAAAATAAGTCAGCTCGCCAAAGATTTCCCAATTCCGGCTTATTCACTAGTCACAAAAAAATAGCTGTGTTTACTTCCAGCTTGTAGCTTTTCGCTTTATTATTTTTGTTAGATTGAATATTTTTGTCTGTCGTTTATTGCGTCCATTCCAATGCCACACGACTAATGTGGTACCAAGAGTAAGGTTTATGTATCGCAATAAAAAATACTCCGTTGCGTCGATCTATCATGAATCCATTTATTGCACTTCATGCAAGAAGCCAGTACACTTCCGGATGTCAGTTAAAAGAAAAATCGTAATTGATTGTAGTTATACACCAGTCAGTTTCGTGAAGTAGTTGGCATTGAACGTTTTGAGCATTGAGCATTGATGACGTTTCGGAAATTGAATTTTATCGTGTATTTCGTGTATTCTAACACTCGAATCATAGTTGTAAATTTAAAACACGCTTTACATTTTAGGACCAGTAAGGGTTATTTTGAATAAAGCACTCAGAAAACTGCAGTATTTTTTATTGTTATTCTTTCCGTTGAGTTAGTGGAGGCGCCGGAATTATTGTAGATTGTTCCACATTAGGAATAAGGTCTTCTTCGGCTCATATTTTGGGTTTGGCTGTGCAATCCACTTGCCAAAGTGCCATACACCCAATGATGGACAGTATCAAACCTACGATTATTTAGGTTATCCATACGCGCAGTTTGAAATATTTTTTTATTTTTTTTCTTACCAGTGATAGCTGGAATGGTTATGGTGTAAAAGTAACTGTCCTGTGTAAGTGACATCATCAAACTAGGTCCTTGAGGTACGTACTTAGCGCCGCCTGAGTTGAATAAAAAATTTAAGAAGAAATAAACCAATCTAAAGCTAATAAATAAAAAAAACAGAATTAGTAATGTAAAGCAAACAATAATTAAAGGACAAAACGGGAGAATTCTTGCAACGTAACGCGAGTTTTCTCTGACCAGCTCATCAACTAACGATACCTATATAAAAAACGTGTCTCTCCTTTCTTAAAAGCTCGTTCTTTTTTTATTTTTCGGTAGTGCGGCTAGAAATACTAAAAAAAATCGATCAGTTCAGTAGGAAATTTGAACTATTCTATTAATTTACCTCTGTTAATTAGGCAGCCCCGGAGATTTTTTTTAACTCCCCGTAATGGCTTGATCGCTCATTTAATTCTCAATTTCTTATCAGACGTTTGTAAAATGCGAAAGTCACATGTGTTACTAAACTCTACCTTCTTTTGGTATGGAAACTTGGGTACCTTGGGCTACCAGTATGTGCAAAGTGTAAAATATAGTGCCAAATAGACTTCTCGCTCGGGAACCTGAAGGCAAAACTCTGAAAGTCTCTAAACAATAAACTAAAAAAATAAATTGCGTTGATGGTATTGTTATTAAAAATGAGCTGTCCTAGAAAATTAAGTATTAAGAAGTGAGGAAAACATCAGCGAATGTCATACCTTTCGCGCCCGTACCGGTGTTACTGCCTTTTGTTGTTTGGCGACTAACCGTAGTACCGTTGGGCATTTTGGTAGTCAGGTTTTGGTAGCTTACGGATGAAATATTCCCCGTAGAACGAGTAATGGTAGTGTTGGATAACTTAGTGACCACAGGAGTTGTCGATGATGCGTTATTTGCGTTATTAAGAGATGTATTACTGAGGAACGCCGTTGGCGTCAGTACCGAAAAGTTATTACTGAGTATTGCGGTTGTTGCCAGTAGGGTAGAATTATTACTGGGCAATGCTGTTTGCTGTAAACTGGTTACATTTTTGGTGGAAAGGTTTGTCGCAGTCGAGTTATTTATTAATATCAGGATACTAGCATTGGTCGGCAGTGCTGTCGTCGCACTTAGCACTGTGGTTGCTGGCAGTAATGTGGATGACGAAGTAGCATTGGTACTTGCTGCAGTCGTTATAGTAGTAGCAGGGGTAGTTACAGTTGTAGGAATGATAGAAGTACTCGAAGTTGTTGGGATAACTGTTGTAGTAGGAACTGTAGGTAATGTAGTTGGTAACGTCGTACTAAGTAACAAAGCTTTTACAAGCAAATTTGGGAACTAAAGTATTGTATCCTACCTTAGCGTTGTTTTCATGGTCGTAGTGGGTATAGCAGTACTGGATTTCGTAGTGGGTACAGTAGTACTGGATTCCGTAGTGGGTACAGTACTCGATTCCGTCGTGGGTATAGTTGTAAGTTCCAAAGTTGTGGGTTCAGTAGTAGTGGGTGGTTCCGTAGTGGGTACAGCATTAATATCTATAAAGCATGGTTGAAGTTCTCATATCCATGAGATATGGCGGAAAATCTTACAGCTATTAACAATTACATTGGTAACATTGTTCGACAGAATCGACACCTTGCTGGAATACCCCGTGGCATTGGTAAAGATCATAGGCTGTAGTTTTGTTAAGTTGCTGATAATGTAACTCAACACAAAATTGGGCTCAAAAGTGTCGTTGATGAAGTAGACTTCCATATCTACGGTAACATTGACACTGTCGATGGTGTAGGCGTTTATTACGCTTACTCGCACGAAATCTGTGTTCAGAACTGAACTACTGTTCCGGAAAAAGTTGTCAAACTGCAGTATTTCAAGTCATTAATAATTTATAGCAAATAGTTTATTATTTGTGTATAACTGTTGAATCGATCATAGTAGCAAAGGTCGCAAACTGAGCTCCATAGGTGTCGAACACGTCAATTGTGGCTGACAAGTCGGTCGGTAATTGCAAATTGAAATAACTCCCTAGAAAAAAAAATGATTAAGAGCACTTAGCCCGTATTAAAAAGTGATATTGAAAAGTTTTACACAAAGGAGGGCAAACATTGAGAATAAATGTGTTCACATTTTTATTCTTACTTGTATAAATATTTTTATTCTTAATTCTATTCATATATGATTAATAATTTGATTCACAATATATTCGTATTAAGCATGCTAGGACAGAATAAGCCTATTGATAATCTTTTTCTAATCGTAATTTAATTCATATTGATGTTCTTAATTTTGTTTTCCTATTTTGCTTTCCATAATCTTATAATGTACAATATTAGGAATTCTTACCAGCAAGACAGGTTGGATCTAAGACAGCACTTGCGTTATTGACACTTAAGCCAGTGTAGTACATTTGGGCACCCGAAGGTCGGTAAATTCCGTAAGAGAAACTATAGGTCATGGTAATATTTTGCAAGGCTTGATCCATAGGCGTCACCAAATTGTCGTAAATGTGACCAGGAAAGTACGTAACGCCTGTCTCATTTTTCCACCAAATTTGTGTAGCAGAATTGTAAAATTCGTTTTTACCTTTATCCCAATTAAATCCTGTGGAAGCGTAAATCCTTCAATCCTTTGTCCAGTGTTTAAATATAATAATCAAATTAGGTAATGCCTACTGTCGATATCAGTTGCATTATCCCAATCAATGCCGTAGAGCCTGCCTTTGATAACAAAATCCAAGTAGTTTCCTGCATTTAGTAAATACGTTTTTTGCAAGTAAACCCAGACATCGAAGTTTGAGATATTTTTCACGGCCGTAGTAGCGTCACTGGTATAACTGAATATGGTGTCGTTCAAGAGCTTCACAATGGTGGCGTTTCTCAAAGCTAATCTTGCAATGTTATCAGCACCAAAGACGCACTCACCAGAAGTTTGTTTTGTAGTCGAGAGTAATAAGAAAAATATACAAATGGCACCTATAAAAATATAAAGATTTCCGAAGATGAATAACTAGCACGTGAAAACTTAATAAGCATTGACATTGTTTAACATTGCTTGACATTTGTTGTGTATGCTTTTCTGACCCTGAAATTAACTGTAAAAAGTAACAGCGAGGGTTAAGGATGTGAGAAGTATAATTATGACCTTGCAAATAAAGGCCCTTCTTTGTAATGCGGAACTCCATTACAAAGCTCCGCTTTGTCTCGTGATCTAACTAGGAATGTCCGGTGAACCTGTGTGATTTGGAAAGGGGTTACTAAGGTCAATCGTTGCATTACCCCATTCGTTTTTACCTACTAAACGTGCGCACGTACAGGTAAACGATTACCGATAAAAGGTAGCGATGTCAGGGAAAATTATTCTGTACTTGGGGTTTTGTTTATGGCTCTGGTGGACTAGGTTTTCATAAAGTTTGGCCTCGTGGTGACCTTTTTGCAGTAATACGGAATTTCTCTCGTGTTTATGAGTGACTTCCAAACTTTTATTACTCCCATAGAGTAATACATGACAACTTGGAACTGACTTAGAATAGAAAGTTCCTTAGAATAACCTGATCGTTTCATTCCCATTTTGATCATTTATTCCCATTTGATCGTTCCGTTGCCATTTTCAACAACTCTTTCAGAGCAATCAATAAAAATCCAGAGCACTTGTAAGAAAAAGTTCTGGTGCTTACAAAATAATTGCGCGAGTGTTTGAGGCTGGTTTTAAGAACAATGTCGAGGAGGAAAATTTAACAAGCAAGATTCGATAATTATTATACTATTTTTTCAAGCTTGACTTAAAATTACTTTAAAAATAATCTTTATTACTCACTTATTGTTATAATATCATTCGATAGATAATAATGTAATTACTTTCTTATATTTAAGGGTTTTAACATCGCATGGGTCATTTGCAAATGTTATGTTGGTGAACGGTGTGTAATCAATCGTTTTTCATGAGAACTATCGGTGCGTAACGTTCGATGACAGGAATGATGCATGTGCACTATTTTGTGGTACCGAAAAGACTATCGAGTTTGGTCTTTCTTAAACACTTAATGCTTAGGTAGGTAACCTGTTACAATGGCCAGCAGGTGAAAAAATCCCAAGTCGAATTCTACTAATGTGGACCGTCATCTTATTATTAGAAAATCTACCGTTGTCAAAATCGTCCTTTGTGTTCAGGTCGTACTAATTTTAAGCCCAACTCTGTTTAAACGAATACTCAAAAAATAGCCATTTTTTCTTGCAATTTTTGTATTGAAGATGATCAATTGAGACGAAAATCAGGTAGTATAAGAAGTGTTTTAAGCTCGATAAAAATTGTACGGACGAAAAGGTGTTGATTTAGCCTACGGATAACGTGATAGGATGATAGTTTTCCATGGTGGGCGGGACTATTTTTTTTCCTTTCAAGCTAGCCTACGTCCCAGGCATTACAGCTTGTAGGCATATCATTATACCAATGATGAAAGCAAGTACACCTAATGCAGTAACAATAATGAAACGATTATACTCGACTCAGGCGATCAGTGGCCGCCTCTTACCAATTGTCAGGGGAATCGTGATCTTTAAAACAGCATCTGTGACCGTCATGGGCGCCATGTTTCCAAGTTTGATCAATCTCGGCAAGAGAACCGGATCTGAATCATTTGCATCATTACTGTACTCCAAACATGATCGTGTCAGGAAAATTTTCTTACCATTGTATTTTTTGGGGACAACATCTACCCAGGGCAAGAACAACGGATCGGGATCAAACGTTGTACTCGGATCAGTGGTTGTCACATTATGAACATTTGTGGTATTCATCCGTGAATCGGGTGTAACCAACGTGAAATTTGAATCTGATACTTTCGAGAAAGATTGCGTATCCCCTAATTGCGTGCTTCCTTCGAACTTCTGGTAGGTTTCTGGTGTCGAGCTGATTATTAAGGTATTGGCTGCGGTTGAGCTGTGAAGTATGAATTATTTTGTGAAAATCTTATTATGAATTTTTCTGTTGCACCTTTCTGTCGAAATTGCTGGAGTGACAGTGTTTTTAATTGTTGGCGAAATGGATTCCGTTGTTGTTAAAATACTCATAGATTCTGTCGTTGGTAGGGTACTCGTAGATACTGTCGTTGGTAGAGCACTTGTAGATTCTGTCGCTGTTAGTTCTGTCGTGCGAATTGTCGTGTCAACTGAAGTTTGCAGGAGGGTTGTTGTGGAAATATTTGTAGCTTCTGCAAGTATAGCGGCAAGCGTTTCTGTAGGTATTGTTGTTGAAGAAGTCATCTGCTCTGTAATGGTTGTATTGAAGGTAGATTGCGGAGGAGCTGCTGTACTTTTTGAAGTACAGTAATTTAGGTTTAGCACAATTGAGAAAATTTTACATCATAGTACAAAGCCTACTTGAGCATTCGAGAAGCTGAACACCAGAGGCATTGACTGCAACCCGATACGAAAGAAAAGCAAACAGTGGCAGAATGTGAATATTGTTCACGATGTAACTTTGGACATAAATGCCGTCTTGTTTGCTTTGGAAATAGATTTCCATTTCGGCGCCCGTTGGTGAAAGATAAGGGAAGGATTTCGAGGGGGGGAGCATAGTAAGATTTAGTACATTAAGTCGTGCAAAGTCGTTTGAAAATTCCGAGGTATTTCTTCTAAAAAAGTTCTCGAACTAAGAAAAGTAAATTTGCGAAGGTAAATGTATTTAAATTTTATTAATTTTTTAACTTACCGTAGTTTCAATCACTCCTGTGAATAAAGCTCTATTTGAGCTGTTGGCATTACGAAAATCAGAAAGATAAGTCATGTTTGTGGGTACCGACAGAACAGTCCGACTTCCTGTATTGTGTTAGTATACTTTTTATGATGATTTCTTAGGAAATTCCTTTGTGTAAAGCAATTTTTTAAAAACGAGTTTTGATATAACTATAAAATTTTAATATAACATAAAATGTAAATATATGATAAATTCTATAAATAATAATTGAAGTTATGGGCTTTCAGTAAGTAATTGTTAAACATATAAACTCTGACTCGATAAAATCAGTTTGGGTTCTTAATTACTGCATTTTCTGTAGTTTTCGTAGTCTACGTCTATAAAAGTGCCCACTCCAGTTTGAAACTTAGAGCTAATGAAAACGTGCATTATGCATTCATCACTAATACCTGAATAACAGTATTGGAGGAAGTTGTGTGCTCGAAAAGGATCATAGTTGACACCCATGTAGCGAAAATCTGGCATAACGGGACGAAAAATACCGTAGGAGATTGCGTACGTGGCTATGAAAGTTTGTAAGCGACTGTGTACCGGATTTACGTACACACCACGAATAAAAGATGGCAACGAACTAATGTTCGATTTACAATCTGTTTAGATGTATCGAATTAAAGTTGTCCGTGTCATTGGAACGTCAATTATACGAGCACTTACTTTGGGTTATTGCTGTCCAGTTGAGTGTTAGTAAATTTCCCAGGCTTACATAACGTGAATAGTTGGGGAGGTTTAATTTCAAGTGGGTTTCTAAGTATCTGGACAAGTTAAAGCTGGAAACGCGGAGAATTTCTTGCGTGGCGTAGGTGGTTTGGGATAACAAGATATCGTTCATGCTATTTTGCCATATTGCATTGCAAAGATGTAGATCAGCGGTATTATTAGCGCCGAAATTACATATTAATTCGGAATTTACGGAGGAGATGAAAATCAACAATACCGGGAGTGATACACGATTTCCTATTCGGTAATATTCCACAGAAATTCCGAGTTATCAGAAATTAAGGGAATTAACTCTACCTAGTGAAATTGAAGATTCTGTCCACATCCTTGGTGTTCCCATTCTTAATTGCTCCCTGGCACAGAATGGCAAGAGCTTCCTTATTGCTGAGCTAAATAGTGGGAGAATTGCCCTACAATATCACGTGACGTGATTTGCTGAGCATGGCTGTTAAACGTCGTTGCTGTAAAACAGCTTTGCGTAACATCCAATCGCTTAAGCCAAAACATTGATTTATGGGTTTTCTGACCTATTGCACCAAAACTCGCCGACTGTGTTGCTTGGTTAGTTTGTTAATTCAAATGTATTTGGTTCCGTGATACAAAGGGTAAACGTGATATTTGGTGTCCACTCCAAGCGCTCAAAAGGCAAGAAAACGAAGCTTTCAAAATACTGTACTGTTAAACGATCTACAGATCTAGATTGATCTAGGTTTAGATTCTAGAGATCTCTGCTGCCGTCCTACCATTTTGGTAGTTGCCTTGAAGTGCATCTGGTAATTATGGTGGAGTTAATTTCGTAGGCTTCGGTAGCCAGTCGGTTTGCAGACATACCAACAAACCAATAATGGACCCGATAATTCCTTGAAACCAATGAGTTTTGTAAAGGTATATTCAACTATTCCTGTCTCTTTTTATATTAAACTTCATTATCCATTTTTCAATTATTTTGTTTATTTTTAACTTAGATACTTATATTTATTTTATATTTTCCTTTTTATGTTTAGATTTTAAAAAGAAAACTTTAATTTTGAGGGGAAAAACTTACCAGCTGCGACGGGTAGAGTGATTTTTAGGACGGCGTCATGAATATGTGGCGGTCGCATAATTTCAGACTTCATTTCCATCGGCATCAATACCCAATCTGAGTTATATTCAAGAAAACATAACATTATTGAGGTTTACGTCGGTTGGTTTGCTAATACCGTTGTATTTCTTGGGAATGACAGGAGCCACAGGTAAGAAGAACGGATCTTCATCGAAAGTTGTAAGGCTAGGTTTCACAGTAGTTGAACTTCGATTTTGGAACGCATTTGTAACACTACTATTTGGTGTTTCAAATTTTCCATTTGTTGTGTAATTTAATGACGTCTCAATTAAGGTCGAGTTGGTGGTAGCATTAGAAAGTGTCAGTGTTCCATTCTGGATTGTACTTTGCTCGGTTGGCGACGTGTTCGAGAACGAGACACTTTTACGTAAAATAAGTTAACTAAGAGAAATCAGCGCAACTGCAGTTACCTATCAGTGAAGAGCACTGTCAAAATTGCAGAATTGGTAGTTGTAATACTCGTTTCTGGTACTGCTGCACTTGGCGTTGTCAGTATTGTACTTGGCGTTGTTAATATTGAACTGGGAGCTGTAACGGTGCCGTTTCGCAGACGACGTTTGAAATGTGTCATTTATTGCTGATCCCATTGTGATTTTGCGAACAATTTACCTGAGATGTTAGTTTCTATGGCTTGTATGCTCGCTGCAGTAACCGAAAATCCAGCACTACGGAAAGTTAAAGGTGGCAAGAGAGCGATATTTTGCGTAATGTAATTTTGAACATAGCTCGCGTTATTTGTCGTCTGGAAATATAGCTCAATAGTGGCAGCCACGTAGCGGACAGATGGACTTATAGCCGACATGTTGAAGGCAAGTAGGTTAACTCGGGCGAAATCGTTAATAAATTCAGAAACTGGGTCTCGAAAAAGCTGATCAAACTATAAAACGTCAGAAAAAAGTTTTCTCGTTAGTCTGCAATTATATTGTATTGTACTTCGTTTCTAGCCATAAGTACTTACGGATGTTTCAATCATATTAGCTAAATTTGCATAGTCAGTGGAATTGTAGTTATTTAATGAATCAGCGTAAGTTGCATTAGTAGGAATTTGAAGAACAATACGATTGCCTAGAGTGAAATAAAGCTATACAGAGTATGTGGTACGGCATAAAAGTCTTACCAGCGAAACAAGACTTGGCTACTAGTTTGTCACCACTTAAAGACGTGTTAATGCCGGAATAGTAGAATTCCATCGCTTTAGGTCTATATATTCCACTCGACATGACGTAAAGGTCAGCAAAGTACTGCATTTTGCTATGAACAACGTCAGTGTAGTTGATTTGGATGTCAGATGGTAAACGAGAACTATATTTGGACGCTATGCGAAAATAAAATTCGTGTTGGTATTATGAAGCAACACAGTTAATAAAAAAGCTGAATTTCTACTCTTAGTAGCAGTTGCCCAATCAATCCGCAGAAGATCGCCACGACTGACGTTGGAACTTTGGTCGGTAAGGTTCCAGCCGAGGTTTTGCTCTAGATATGTTACCAAGTTGAAATCGGATATTTGCAAGAGTTTGTCCCTCGCCGTGAACGTGTAGTTATACAAGAAAGCGTTGGTGTGGTTGATATAGGTATTGTTGCGGAGAATTAAATCTTGGATATTGGCCTGACTAAAATTGCACACCAGTGCCGCATTCACTTGCGCAACCGTAACCATCGTTATAATCAGCACAGCAGTACTGGCTAAAAGGAAAACAATGCAAAATAACCACTACAGACAAGAAGCTGCACTTGTTAACTATAGTACCGGATGGAAAGAGTATGTAAGTTTCCATATTGAGAGGATTCCTCGCTGGTCGTTTTTTGCTCTGTCACATCCGACAGAATACCAGGAGAACTCGATCCAGAATGTCAGAAAACGGAATAGTAATAGTTTTCCAACTCACGATGAGCTCTAGTAAGTGAGCGTGACGCGTTTTAACCGCTTATCGTATTTCTGTTCCCCGTGAAACCTACCAGTTTATATTTATTGATAAACCATCTCGACTTGCATACGACCGCACACCCTTTCGGCAAAGTGGGGACATAAGCCATGATAATGTTTCTCGGCTCTGTCACCGGTTTGCTTGCAGATATTTGCACGAAAGTGCACATCGCTTAATCAGAACGCGTACTTTGATGATTAATAAAATGGCGGATCAACTTTAGTATTGTTCACTAAAATTTTCAGTCACTGGTAACAAGTATGACTCACACCGTCTACGATTTTTAAAAGATACCAGTCAATGAGTTAGTTAAGCGAAGTTAATTTGCTTCAGTAACACATATAAAATCAAGTATCACATGTGTTCAGCTCATCTGTGATACTGTTGAATTTTACAGTTGCTGGTATTACCAAAAACCAATCCTATGATCCTTTGGAAGAGAAAATTTTACAAAATTTAAATTTAGCGATTCTGTGTTCGATTTGATTTCGCCAAAGGCAAGTATTTCATTGTATCTAATATACTTATTTAATGGGAATTACTATGTAACATTTTGTTATTTTCTTAGTTCACCAGTGTATTTCTTCACATATGTATTTGGAAATCTTGTATGCAGAGAACTAAGGTGTTTGTGAGTAGAGTGTCGTACACGTATCGTATTGAGATCAAATACAATAGGCTTCTTTTTGTTCTTAAAATGAACCCATCGTAGGCTTCCGCCGGTTGATGGTTCTTTTTATTAGCTTGTCTTCAATTACGTCCAATCCTCCAATTATTCTTTACAAATAATTGGGTAGTACTAGAAAAGAATAGAAGAGGAGTATTCCTCACTTCAATTGACTTCTTGATTGTTGGAAAGTTGGATTTTTTCACGCCTTTCACGAAAGTAATCGTCGTAATTTTAGTTAACGAAATTTCTTTCTTCGCCGTGATACAGATAAACTTGGTGAATTTTTAGTGTGAGAAATGTGAAATTTCATATGTAAAAGTGGGGGAATTACATTACAGTTTTTCTCAACTAGCATTTTTATTGGTGCACAAAATTTTTTTGGTATTTTCTTTCATTTACGGTGGAGATGCTTCCTTGGGCTTTGGTAGCCAATTGGATTGTAGACAAAGCATCAAACCAATAATGAAGCCAATAATTCCTTGAAATGGAAAAGTTTTGTTCAGATTAAAATATCAGTATTCACTATTAAGTTATTTTCCTTACAATAAATGTCATTATTGGAATTTAAAACTACCTAAATTTATAATTTAAGCATCAATGGTATAACTTAATGATTTGCAAAAGAAACGTACCAGCTGCGATGGGTATCGTGATCTTCAAGATGGCTTCCTTCACTTGAATTGGGCTAATACCTTCTAATTTAACCACTAGCGGTACCAAGACCCGATCTGAGTTTTACCAAGAAATTTATCACGTCATAAAGCCTAATTAACATTGATTTGCCTGTACCATTATATTTCTTGGGTATCACAGGTGCTACTGGCAAGAAGAGTGGGTCAGCGTCAAAAGTTGTGTGAATACTGCTCTCAGTAGTCGCGTTTCGAATCAGCAACAAAGTTATGGTACTACTGTTCAGCCGTGTTCCATTTGAACCAGTTGTCGAATTAAACAACGTTGTAATCATTGTGTAATTGGCAGGTGCAGTCGACGGCGTCGTTAATCCAGTCTGGCTTGCATTTTGCACACTTACTGCATTTGTTGTAAGCAATGTAGTTACTTTAGACATAGTAGTGGTAGATACAATCGAACTAGCTCACCAGTGTAAATAGTTTAAATACAGGAAATGAACTAGAACACTGTTTTACTTGTTCGTAAAAATTGCAGTGGAAGTTGCAGATTGATTCGTTGATTGAGCTCTTGTCATTGGCATTGTAGTCATTGGGGTAGTTAATATGGCAGTTGTTCGATTTACGACATTTGTACTAGAATTTACGAGCATCGTAAATAAGGTTGAGTTGGTAATAGCATTAGAAAATGTCGTTAATGCATTCTGGGTCGCATTTTGTAAGCTTGTTGCTATTGTTGAGGAAACAGAAGATGTGTTCGACACGGCAACACTAGATGTAATGATTCCACAGTTGGATTAATTTCAGTTAGTGAAACGTGCAACGCTGCAGTTACATTTGGAAAGAATTAATGGGCGCAGTTGTAGTCTTAGCTCTAGACGGAGTACTCGTTTCCAGCTGTGTAGTATTCGTCATTGCTATTACTGTAGTTGTTGCTGGAGAAACGGTCGCTTCGGATAGATTTTAATAATTGCGCAATTTAAGAAAAGAGGTGTAATTGCTAGATCTGTACTTTAGTTTTGAATGATTACCTTTATCGTTTGTTGGGGTAAGTGCTTTCACGGATACTTGATTATTAAGGAAAGTTAAAAAAGGCAAGAGTGGAATTCCTAATTTGCAATTTAATTCCGAATTTCCATGTGAAATTGTGACTGCTGCCAAAAAGATCACGAACATTTTTACTAAAGTAAAAGGAAATAAAAAAATGCACAACTGCCAATTTTCAATTGAAGTAATGTACCGGTTGAAAAAGGTAGGCGGGTTCCCATATTCACTAGCTAAATTCTTTGTCCCCTTCACTCCGTCACTTGCAACAGAATACCAGGAAAGCTTTCTCGACTTATATACTAAGTAGCTAAACAGACGGTAGAGAAGTAACTCGCCTAGGGCACGTGACTAGTTTCATTAACCCTGCATGACTGGCATCAACTGTTTATCGAACAGTTATTACTCACGTAACGTGCCCGTTTATAGCCACCGATGAAACGATTTTGGTTTGGGATTCTTTCCTTCGCCCCTTTTTGACTGGTTGCTTTGTCCTGTGTCACAAATCTATTGAATATTTTGTTTTTCGCATAAACCCGATTAGGGAAGGAGATAACAAAGAATGGAACTGCTGAGACACACCGCTTGGAAAATGATGAACGAATGGTGAAAACTGATTATATTTTTCCATATACAAGAATGAGAGTAAGTTATTGTATCTGTGATATTTCTTTCACGGTCAATAGACATGCGATTATAGTCAGTAATTACAGAGGGCTTGGGTGAAACAAGTTACAGTTTTATATTTCGAAAACGTGCAAGAACCCCAGACTTAAATCTCAGCATCTAACAGTTCTTCTGTAAATACTTTAATTCTCTCATTCAACGATTAGTGTTTCTACTGACCGAAATTCAAGTCATCAGAAGGACACTTAATACGCAGTAGAAGCTATTAACGGCACTGCGAAAGTTATTTTCCCAGTTTGGGAAGCCACTCAGCTTGCAAACACACGAGTAAAGCAGTAATGAGCCCAATAATTCCTGGAAAACAATGAATTAGTGCTTCTGCATTGTATAATAAAAGAAAGTTAGGTTTAATGTAAAGATACGTTAGACAGAATTTAATGTAAATTTCAGTTATTTTTAATATAAAGATAAATTGAGAGTCAAATTCAGTGTAATTCTTTATTAAATCGTAACGTAGTTTTTACTTCAAACGAATTACCTGCAGCAATGGGAACTGTGATTTTTAAAATGGCTGCCTGTACTTCGATTGGCGCTACGGCGGATGCCCTGATTATTCGGGGTAACATAACCACATCTGCGTGATTAGCGAGAATGGCAATAAATTACTAATGTGTTGGTGGTATCGATTTACGTTTACCATTATATATCTTCGGTATAACAGGTGCCGTAGGTAAAAAGTAAGGGTCGGGATCGTAAGTGGTCGATGTATTACTCATGGACCCATTTGGATAAGGATTCAAAGTCGAATTACTATTGTTGGAGCTCGAGATTTGGCTTGGTTTCAAAGTTGTGACGTTATTGTTAATACTTGTCGCGTTTCCACTCGCCGAAGCATTTGTATTAGTATTGCTGCTTGGCACAGTGGTTTGATTCTGCGAATTCCAAGGCGTGACTGAAGTATTGGGTGAGAGGGTGACGTTTGCGTTCACGTTGAACACTGTATTGTTGTTAGTTGAAGTGGTGTTCTGCGACAGAAGGCTCGAATTAGTAAAACTACTATTGAACGTGCTCATTGAATTTTGAACACTAGTAGAGTAAACATTTTGAGCGGCTAGTGTCGAATTCGTTGGAATGGAAGTTGTCTGAACTGCAATTAGTCCATTGTTGCTGGTACTTGGTGTGTTTGCTGAAGTCAGTACTGTGGTCGTACCCAGGTAGGTAGTGATTGTGTTTACGGGGGTTGCGGTATCGGGGTACGTCATAACGGTGGTTGTGCTAGAAGACACAAGTTCCTTCACTAACTCGTACTACTAATCATGTTGAGTATAATGCATGTACTGAACGTACCTTGGGGTAGAAATGGTGCTTGTAGGCAGAGATTGTGTCGTTGGTAAAGTACTTGTTAGAAGTACTGTAGTACTAGGAGTACCGGTTTCGGCTGATGTGCTTGGCGTGATCGTAGTTGGTAAAGCTTTTGTTACCGTACTTGGGGTTGAAGTACTTGCTGCACTACCGGCTGATATTGTCGTCGCTGTATACGGTAATCAAAGGCATTTTTCGAACTTAGTGTTCCGTTTAAGTGAATACGTAACTTTCCAAAGAGAAACTTAATTTTCAAACAAATACCGAAATTTTCAAATACAATAAATACTGAAATTTTCAGACAAATACTAAATTTTCAAATAAATACTAAAATTTTCAGAAAAATACTAAAATTTTCAGAAAAATACTAAAATTTTCAGAAAAATACTAAAATTTTCAGAAAAATACTAAAATTTTCAGAAAAATACTAAAATTTTTACAGTAAATAAGCTGAATAATAAAACTTTTACACTGAAATGTAGATTAAGAAATTTTGCAAAAACTCGATTAGTTCTGAAACTTACGTCCAATGTAATATGCGACGCCTGTAATGCTTGTAGTGAACAGAGAAACCGGAATAACTTGAGTGTTAACGATAGCTAAAGGTTGCATTCGCGTGATATTTCCTATCACGTAGTTTTGAATCTCAAGAGCCGTGTGTACGTTCTGAAAGTAAAACTCGAGATCGGCCCCTACATACGTATACCGCCCGGACGACATAGCGCCAATCACCCAAAGGTTAACTCTTACAAAATCATTCGTAAAGATGGATTGAGCGTCTCTGAAGAATTCGTCGAACTAAATCATCAAACAGTTTCAATTAAAGCTTTCATTAACAAATTCATTGAGTTTATCCACTGCCAATATTTACGGCTGTTTCGATCATCGTTGTGAAAGCAGCAAAATCGGTACTATTACGATTTGCATAGCTGGATGCGTAAGTCAGATCCGTGGGAACTCGAATAATTACGCGACTTCCTAATTTAATAATTGGGGGTTTTGCATTCTGTTTTTTCTGGTTTTTTTTCGCGACTGGTTTGTTTGTCTTACCTGATAGACAAGACTGTGAAACGACTATATCACTCATTGAAGCCGTATCCAGGCCGGAGTAGGAAAATTGCATCGCGGTGGGCCTATAAAGTCCGCGTGACATAACATATGTATCAGCAAAATATTGCATTTTCGTATGGACCGGGTTGATATAATTGGCTTGAATGTAAGAGGGCAGAGACACCGATGAGATGTATGCTGATTAAGCAAAAATATTACCAGTATATTAAATTCAAAGTAAAAGCGAATTGATGTACGTTTAGTTATGTTTATCCAGTCTAGTTGGAGTAATATTCCACGGGTAACGTATTGACTTTGGTGAGTAAGGTCCCATCCCAGGTTGTTCGCCAAATAATTCACCAAGTTGAAATTAGAAACGCTCAGGATCATATTGCTCGCGTTAAAAGCGAAGTCGTACAAGAAAGTGTTCGTGTAACTGATGTAAGTTTGATTACGGAGAATCAAATCGGCCATGTTTCCAGCTCCAAAGTTGCACACCAGTGCAGCACTTGAAATCCCAACCAACACAGTTAGTAGAACAAACCCTAGAAAAGCACAAAAATATGAATCTTGGAGCTGAGAAATTCACTTTATGGAAAACATGGGGTCCGAAAATACCGGCAGAAATAAGTTGGGTTCCCATGATAGGAGGAGAACCTTCGTCTTGTCCCGTCGTCTTCTTTCGTAGCACTGACGAAGAAATATCAAGAAAGTCGTTGTTTCCTATTAACAGCGAGGGCAAAGAAACGTTTATTATAAATCAGACAGCCGCGCGATAAACGTTTCATTGGCTGATCTAGACGGTACTAACCGTTTTGTCTGAATAACCGCAAACGTAATTTGGGCAGTTATAGCTATCGATGAAACCGTGTCGTGAGCCTCATCGGTTTTTTTCTCTGCCGTGCTGAAGCTCGTAAATCAAAGCCGTGCTAATTACGTACTGCCTGCTATCGTGCGAGAAAGATTTTAGGATACAATAAACTGGCAGTAATTAGAAGACATATAGTCACAAGATACAAACGATAACATGTATGTTGACTATATTCTTTAAAATTCTCTAAATTGAAAGACATGTTACACTATAATGTTGAATATTTTTTATAAAAAATGGCTGTGTTACAGTAACTATATTACAGTAAGTTATTATTACTGGACACAGTCATAACCACAAATATGACCCCGTTAATACTAATCTATTTTTTTTAGAAAATATGACGGAAACTTTCAGACACATCGCTAGATCGTAAATTTTAGTTTCGACGAGGCACCAAAAAATGGCACAGAAAGTAAGTTTGAAGTACCAGTTTGGCAATATCTTATTTTAGTGAAACGCTTTAATTTCTTATATTTACGCACGTTAAATTTCGACATCTAGGTAATATTGGTGGGCCAATTTTAGGGTCGAATTTATAAAACTTTGAAATTTTCCGATATCTGACAGTAGAAGCTTGGCGGAAGAATCCTAGAACTAAACCATTCCTGACAAACAGCGAAGATAATAACCTTACAAAATTAGAAAGCTACCTGTAGACTAATTGCATCTAAAATAATAAGCTCGCGCGAATAAAGGCGCAATATTCAAAGTTTTATTTTTCTTAACTCGTCAACAACGACAGGAAAAACCACTGTCTTCTTCTATAATATATTTTTTAGACATTTGGAACATATCTACAAAGTTTGGCCGACGACGACAGCTTCGGCCAGGAGATCACGGGCAGGGCTACTTGAGTCACGTGGGACATATTCGTGATTCCTACTGTGCTGCCGAGAGAGTGTTTTGTTTTACAAGAAGATTGTTGTACTATTGGGAAAAAATCGCACCAAAACTAGGGGATCAAAATTAGTGGTCGAGTAGGTTCTTCTGACTTGTCAGCTCTTTCGCACCCGAACACCAAATGAAGTGACCCGCAATTTTTTCTGCTTTCTCTTTTTTGCAGTCATGTGGGGCAACCCTTTATTCGTATTTCTACTTCTTGTTTTGTCTTGTGTGTATTGTAGCGATGAGAAATGACGTTAACAAGGCAGGCGTATCCAAAGTAGGAAAACAGCAGTGGTAGTCACCGTAGGCGAAAAAAAAACGAACCAATGAGCTTGCAAGTTTGTTAGACTTAAAACACTCCCTTCGTTATCGTAATAATCACAGCCCTGTAGTTTAACCTTCGCGGCCATTCTGACCGTACGTATTTCTGCTACCTGTGCCATATAAATGGTCCAGAAGGGAGGTTAATTGCCAAAGCATTTTTCCGTGCAAAGGTTTTAGGAGGTCATTGCTTTGTCCGGACGACCGGTTCGCATATGGTGGATCGTAAAGCTTAGTTAAGCTAAAGGTGTAGAAATGGTTAAGTGTTATGGTTGGCGGTCCTACGCTCTAGGTATTTTACGAGATTAGCAAGTTGGCTAGGTGCCCAGAGTTACTTTCGAAAATCCTTCTAGAATGAAGTAGAAAGCAAGTAGTCCTGAATTTCCTGCACTGCGAAGGGCAGAAATATAAATGCAATGAATTGAAGAAGTAGTGTACCTTTAAAAAAATCTCACAAAACTTATTTGTTATTAGTTTGGGACAATTATTCCTGTTATAAAGAAGCAATACTAACACAAGCTAACAGTATCTAACCAAGATAAAATACGCCACATGCAGAGATCACGCAGGAATACATAGAAGAAAATAGTTGAAAGTATGATAATGTAAAAGAAGACGCAATTTTATTTAGTAACGTAATATTTAGTTACCTTTTTCGGAGAAATTATTCAGTAACAAGAAAAAATGGTGCTCAGAAAATGGAGGGATTGGTACAGTACTTCCTAAAAAGTTATGTTTTAACCTATTTTCTGTTTAACGTGTACAAGTAAAGTAAAACTCTTTGGTTCTTGCATGAGTGCGTGTTTCACATTGATGCTCTGTGTGCTACTGGGAAGTTATCGTACCGAACTCTAGGTACTTGGAATTTATGAGCAGGAAAAGTTCGTCCGCATTCGAGGACCAAGTAAAGTGACCCTTTTTCTTTTCGAGTTGGTGGGGTGCTTCACTTTATGGAGAACTCCTACTACGTTGCTTTGTGTAAATGTTAACATGGGACAAGAAACAAAAATGATCCAGACTTGCGCTGGGAACTTCCAGGAAGGACAGTCGTCTCAAAGTTGAATAATAAAAAAGGTAGCCAGGACCTGACGGATTTATTAACATCTTTTGTATTTCCTAAGCAGTAAAAGCTGACAGTAGCTGTAGAAAAATATGTAGGATGACGTCGTAGGCAGGAGAACTTCTAAAATCATTTAGATTGAAGTTCAAAATAAGTTTAGCTTTTCAAAAGGCACCTGGAAAGTAATCCAGAGAAAAAAAACTAATGTAAATACAATGAGGAAATTCTGTACTCTTTAGTAGCTTCCGACAAGGATCAGTTTATTGCAGTTCATTAGTTACAAATCATTGCACACTAATGTAATTGTTGTGCAGTATATTTTCTTTACTACTTTAAGTTAGATTTTTTTATTTTCCTGTTACAGAAAAATGTGGGAAATAAATTATTACTATTTTGCAGTATTGGGGTGCAGACATCGAAATCTTTTAAATTCATGTATTTTATAGGTTTATCCTGTTCTGTCTTGTGATGACCTTCAGAGTACCTACAGAATAGTTGATGCTGTGCGTGAATTTACTTGTCGGGTTTGTGAAGCCAGTCACTTTGCAGACAGATTGATAAGCCAATGACGAAGCCGATTATTCCTTGATACAATAGTGTTTCGCAAGTAAAAAATCTTACTTCGTTTTAAGTTAAAATTAATCAAAATATTACCTGCCGCGATCGGAAGCGTAATTTTCAAAAGACTTTCCGTTATTGGAGGTGCCGTATGGGAGAAATTTATCGGTCTGGGAACCATAACCGGGTCTAAATGATTTGCGTGTCAGCAAGGTGTTAATTTCAGATCGATTATCGTGTACCGTTATATTTCTTGGGCAAAACCGGAGCCACCGCTAAGAAAAGGGGATCTGAGTCAAAAGTTGTGATGATAGGGATGGGCGTCGTCTGATTTGGGCTTAGAGAAGAATTTGCAGTCGAATAAGATTCCGTTGCCGCGCTATTTCCATATTGAAAAATAATTTAAATATATAAAGGATCTTAGCTCTCTTTTCTGAAAGAATTAACACTAAATTCTTATATTACGTATAGGTAGACGTCAAATTTGCAGGCACTGTAGATCCCGTCTCAAGGGTTGAAATTTCTGTTGTTGGCGTACTAGTCGCCGGTGTCGTAGCTAGTAATTGAAATACACTGTTTAGCTCGAATTACATAGTTGTCGTAGAAAAATTACGAGCTGTGTTGGTCTGTATCACTTGTACATCCGGTGCAAGAATAGACACAGGAATAATCCGATTCAAAATAAAATTCATTGGTGATAAAAGACTAATATTTCCTTTGATATAGTCAAGGATAGATGTGGCGTTGTGCATGTTCTCGAAGTAAAATTCCATAACTGTGGCAAGTCGGTTAAAATAGAGGAGTACGCTCATTCTGTAGATATCGAGCACATTAACTCGTATAAAATCGTCAGTAAAGATGGACTGGTTTCGTCTGAAAAACCAGTCAAACTAGCACAGCCAAAATCAAGAATTATTGGAATTTAGATTCTTGTTGCTCCGAGCTGAATGATCTAGTACTTCTGACTCCAGCATCGAGGCGAAAACAGCGAATTCGGTACTATTAGTATTTAACATTGCAGCTGTATAAGTCATATTGGTAGGGATTTGCAGAACAACTCGCCATCCTAATTAAGTTATAAAGCTCAGTCGTTGTTTGTTGTCTTGCAACTACCTGCTAAACACGCTCTCGGTACGATCTTTTGGGTTGTTGAATTAAGATCGATGCCGGAGTAGTAAAAATTAAGCAAACTTGGTCTGTATATTCCGCGAGAAATCACATAATAGTTGGCGAAGAACTTCATTTCTGTATGGACTGGATTTATATAAACTGACTGGATATATGAAGGTAAATCGACCCCCCGACGAAATCCTGAAACGAGGTGTTGCGAATTATTGTGGCGTGGCACATATTAAAGTAGGTAAATCAAAGTTATTAATAAAAATACCGGTAGTGACGGTTGTCCAATTAGTTTGATGGAGGATTCCTCTACTGACGTTATAGCTCTGGAACCTGAGATTCCATCCGAGGTCTTTTTCGATACACTTTGTTAAGTTAAAGGTTGAAACGTTGAGAATTTTATCCGTCGCCTCTAATGTGTAATTTTGCAAGAAAGTGTTCGAAATGTTGTAAAAAATATTGCGATAAGCAGAAGCAAAAGTATTTCCTGTGCCAAATTTGCAGATCACTGCAGCTTTTACTGAGGAAATCGTGACCATAGCTATCAGTAGCAGTAAATAGCCACCTGTTCAGGAAAAGAATGGTACATCACACTGGATAAGTCACGGGCCTGTAGGGTAAAGTAGTCTTTGAAAAAATACCGGCTTGGTGAAAAGAAAACCGTGTTCCCATGGTAGTCTCCTAACTTCCCCACGCGAGATATGAATACCTGAAGACCCCGTTGGACCTTAAGTTATATAGCAAAGCAAGTTTAGTGCTTTTAATCACATGGAGCCTGCTTTTCGGCTGGGCGTGTCTGTTTTACGTTAGCGAAGAGAAGTTTAATGTTTTACGTTAGCGTTAGCGTTTGCAGAGCATGCGATTCGAAAAGTTATGACTATTGATTAAAGGATTTAGGGAATCCTTCCGTACGATGTACGTGCCCTGCTTGGAACCACAATCGGAAAACCAGGATTTAACTACTTGCGTTTAGCTTTTCTTAAATAACACGGTAGTTAAAGAGAATGATAAGACGATAAAGTCACTTTCCTATAAAGAGGAATTCTTTTTATCATCGCCCTGGTGAAGCAGAGGTTTTTCAGCGTAAAGTCGAAATAATGGTTTTCATTACGTACGTACTCGTAACTTACATATGCTGCGTACCCATAACGTAACGTACCGTGTATTGTGAGACATTCCATTTGTAAGAAAATTATGCTGTTATAACAAATAATTTTATAATAAATCAATTAATAGAACTTAAAATAAACAAATATGAAAATAAACAAAATTAAAATAATGAAAAAACTCAAAAGGAAAAAAAGAAACTGAAAGGAATAAATAAACGTAAATAAATAAATAAGTTAAAAATAAACAAATAAAACTCTAATGAATTAAATAAATTAAAAATAAAGAACTACGCAAAATGTAAAATTAAGCTTACTAATTAGCTGCAAGAAAATATTAGTGTTATTGGAGGTGTAGTCTTATTTTGATGGGATTTCGGGGTTACAGTAAAAGTGGACTGGGAGACGTCGGTGCTGGAAAGAGGAGAATTTCTGGGTGGGCCTGGAGCAGTACTGGCCGCGAGAGTAACCGAAGCAGCTTCATTGTTTGAAGACCTTGTGAAATTCTGAGGCAGAGTTAGTCCGGAAGAGTGATATTCAGTGAAGTAATGGGTAAAATAGTAATACTTTGAGTGAGAGCACTACTGAGGGTTGAAATAGATGTAGAATTAAGAGAAGTAAGACTTGCTGTAGTTAAGATAGATCTTTCTGTAACATAAGGAGAAATTGGAGTTGGATGTAACGTTGTAGTTGAAGTCAAGAAGCACCCCCAGTAGTCGTAGAGGGAGTTGTGATATTGTTGGTAGTTGCTGTTAGTATAGTATTGTTCGTAACCATGGTTGAGACAGTATTTCTTCCCGTGAGGATCAGTAATCAATATATTTTTTAGCGTTGCGTTGGGAAATAAAGAGAAATAATTTATATAGCCAGTTGTTTATACCTGGCGGTTGTACTTTCGGATAGCGTACTGCTGGTACTAGAAGAAAGGGACGCGGTTGTCGTATAAACAATTGTCGTACCAGTCGTAAGTAACGTTGACGGAACTGGGACGGTCATGTCTGTTATATATAAGTTTATATTGCTATTGTTGTGTTCTAACGATGATGGTGGTACTGTCAAGCTGCGCAAATCCCCAGAAGTTCATCGAAGCGCCCTTTGTGTTGTCGACGTAGGAAACGCGTGGAATACTTTGCAACTAAGACGCAACCTCGTTCCACGTACGAGATTGGTTGAGAAAATTATTAAGTCAAGTCGAGATTATAATTTACAGATCTATGTATATTAAGTATTAGTATAAAATTTTAAAATTATTTTTCGAAAGAAAATCTTGAAATCTTGTTTTGATACCAAAAAAGCTTGAAAAGCAGATTCGTATTTAGAAATATTTAGAGCAATTGAAAGTTGATTACTTCCTCTCAGATGTTTATTACGACTCACGTTGTGCAACACCTTATGTCATCTTTGTGAATAGGCCCTTGAGAGTGCGTAAACTTACCGTTGTCTCCACCAGATCAGTCAGAACAGCAAATTTGCAGCTGTCTGTAAAGCTCCAGCCGTGTTGCTTTATGGAAATGTTAACGTGTGTACATAAAAAATTGACAGCCTGGCGCTGAGAAGGTTCACGAAGAGATGGGCAGAATTTAACCCAATTTCTAAAGGTGAATTAAAAAATGGTAGCCAGAACCCCTTTGAGGGTTATGGAAGTATTTTGTAATCCATAAGATTTAAAAGCTTACCGTTTTAAGTAGAGGAATTTATATCCTAGCGTGTTAGGCTGTACCTTTTCTAAATCTTTTTTAATTCAAGCTCCAAATAAGTAACAACTTTTAAAAAAACTTTGAAAATTTTATACAGAGAAAAAAATCTGCCTTAAATACAAACCAACGTCCCAATGACCAATAAATGTATCGCAGTTCATTAGTAAAATAATGCGCCTGTTATGCTGTTTAACTGATTTTTTAACTGGTTAAAATTAAATGTATTGTTTTTTTCGTGGTACAGAAAAATGTGGGAACTAACTATCATTGGGCTATTTCGCCGTATTGATGTGCAATCATTGAAGTGTTTTAAATTCATCAACCAATATCCTGTAGGTTCATCTTGTGCTATCTTGTGGTGCCTTTTTGTTCCACTACGAGAAACTTGATCCTGTGCGTGAAATTTATTTGTCGGGCTTCGGAAGCCAGTCACTTTGTAGACAAATTGATAAGCCAACGACGAAGCCAATGATTCCTTGGTACGATAGTGTTTTACGAGTAGAAAATCTAGACACGTTTAAAGGTAAAAATAATTAAGATATTACCGGCCGCGATAGGTAGCGTAATTGTCAAAATAGAGTCCTTCATTGGAGGTGCCATGTGTGCGATCTTTATCGGGTTAGGAACCATAACCGGGTCTAATTGATACGCATGTCAGTTAGTTGTTAAGTTCTGATCGATTATCGTGTATACCGTTGTATTTCTTGCGCAAAACCGGGGCCACCGCTAAGAAAAGGGGATCCGAGTCGAAAGTGGTGATGATGGGGAGGGGTGTCGTCAGATTTGGGCTTGGAGAAGAATTTGCAGTCGAACTATTTGCTGTCGAATAGGAATCCGTTGCGGTTCTAATTAGTCAACGAGGAATAACTTTAATAACTGAACTGATCTTAGCTATCTTTTCTGAAAGAATTAATACTAAATTCTTCTGTTACGGATAAGTAGACGTCAAATTTGCTGTTACTGTAGAGCGCGTCTCAAGGGTAGAAGTTTCTTTTATTGGCGTATTAGGCGTCGTCAGTGTTGTCGCTAGTAAATGAAAATCACTTCTTAGCTCGGATCAAGTGGGTTTTTAATAAAGATTACGAGCCATGTCAGTTTGGAGCGCTTTGGCGTATTGTGTTAGAACAGAAACGGGAACAGTCCGATTTAACACAAAATTCATTCGTGGTAAAAGAGTAATATTTCGCATGATGTAGTCAAGGATAAATGTGGCATTGTGCGCGTTCTCAAAATAGAATTCCATATCCGCGACAAGTTGGGAAGCAGAAAAGAAATAATTTCTTCTGTAGACACTGAGCACATTTACTCGTATGAAATCGTAGGTAAAGATGGACTGGGCATTCCTAAAAAACTGATCGAACTAAACCAGCGATGTTAGAGCATTAATGAAGTTAAGATCGTTGTTTTTTAACATGTTGGTTATGAGTAATTACCGCTGTCTCCAACATAGTAGTGAAAACTGCAAACGCAGTGCTATTAGTATTGAGTAGCGATACTTCGTCGTAAGTCATATTGGTAGCAATTTCAAGTACCACTCGACATCCTAGTTCCATAAAAAACATAGCAAAATTGTCCTCTACTCTCTAATTCGTACCTGCGAAACAAGATCTCGCTGCAATCCCATTGGTACTCAAATTAGAGTAAATTCCGGAATACAAGAAATCAAGGGAAGTTGGTCTGTAAATTCCACGGGAAATCACAAATATGTTGGCAAAATATTGCATTTGAGTGTGAACCGGATTCAGGAACACGGACTGGATGTACGACGGTAAATGTACCATTGATGGTACGCCTGTAACAACAAGGTTTTGTTCTCAAGTTAACCTTAGCACAGTGCGATACGGATGGTACCAGTTGTGACTTCCGTCCAATTAATTTGGTGAAGAATTCCTCTACTGACAGAGTAACTTTGATGGGTAAGATCCCATCCGAGACCTTTTGCAAGGTATGTCGTCAAGTTAAATCTCGAAACATTAAGAATCGTTTCAGTCGCGTCCAGTGCGTAATTCTCTAAGAAAGCGTTTGTGCGATTAACGTAACTCCAGTTGCGACGAGCTAAATCTGCGATATTCGTCGCCCCAAATCTGCAAATTAGTGCCGGCCTTACGGACGAAATCGCAACCACAGCAACTAATAGCACCAGGAATTCACCTTTTGAGGAAACGAAAGTGTATGGGCTTAGTCAGTCCTAAACACTACTTTTGCTCCGTTCAGAGTTGTGTCTCCGATTACCTGAAAGGTTGAACCTTGTTCCCATGTTGTCTTCTTAGCTCTCTTTCCGTTCACGAATCGAGATTAACAACAGAAAGCTTCTTTCTTTTCGTTAAGTAACAAAAACGGGAGTCGCCTGGCGAGGTTTCCGAACAGAGCATGTCCCTTTTCCTTTACATAAATGATTGTGAAAATAACTCGCGAAATTATATAATCGATTCACCGATAGTGGACTGAGCTTTTCTCTCTGGAAAATTTTACTATACGTTATCGAGCAAAGGCAAGCCCTTTCTTGCGTGCGCTAACCCTTCGTAAAGCACGCAGTGTTGGATGACACTATAGTCGATAACGGAGTCACTTAGTGGAAAATGTTAATAAGGATATTCAAGGTATTGGGTATCTTTTAAGATTAAATCCAATGAACGCTCTAATTTCTTCTCCACAATCCATTTTTTTTTCTAAGTAAGGCCACTGCACGTCGGCCTTCTCTTATGGACGATTACATGGAAAACTTTTTACCGCAATCAAAGAATCATCGGAGCCGCAAGGAAAAAAATAATACAATGCCCCCCTTAAGTGAATCTGTGTGACACCTTAACATGACAGAAACACAGAGCAATTAGAAGCGCGGCTTCTTGGTTAGCTAAGAAGCACGCATATGGTAATGATGACGAGTTCATTTGTTTTTTATTTGTTAAAATGAAAACATGTGATATGTGGCAAAACGTACACAAACGAGTACGGCAAAGAACGCAAGCTCACGCTGTTTACCTGAATTAAAAAAAAACATGGAAAACTTGCGGTCGATTTTGCGTGTACCTGTGTTTCTCAAAATGTACCTGACTGTCAAGTTTTGCCTAATAATCCATAGGATCAACCGAAGAGAAATATTTCTTAAAAAAGCACAGATAATTTATAAATGTACAAGGAGTATGTTATTTTTTCCTAAATTCTGAGTTTTCGAGATTTCTGCGTCTTGTGTTCTAGGTATTGTTTATTAGAAAATTGTGCTCTTAAAAATGAAACAAAAATCAACAGTTGTTCAAAAATCGTCAACGCAACTTTTCCGTATCTCCCATTCTGTCAGTGTTCTGTAAAAGAAAAATATTCAGTGGCCTTAATGGGTTAGTCGTATTCTATTTTATGCATTTAAAATAATAAATACGTGAAGCACACTACAGTAACGTAATGGATGAGCATAGTAACGCATGGCAAATCCAATTTTTATTGAATATCTATAAAAGTGTTGCTAAATAAATGGACACATTATACTTCAAAGTTTAATTTGTTTTCGTAGACGCACCGACTGCCTGGGATTAAAAGAAAAGATTCTGTTTTTCTTATATAGCATTCGTATAGCCAGTAGGAATGTAGCGTAAAAGAAAACACGGGCACCATGTCATAGTATGAGACATGTATTAATGTTTTAGTTTTCACAGCAATTTTCACACGTGGAAGATAAGCGGATTAAGGCGTGGAATTCTAAAGATGTGGAGATCAAACTTGCTAGTACAAGAAGAACTTCGGTGTACTTTGACCTGCTCCGTTTAGAATGCCATAGAGGATTTCAACCTTTCCATTGCCAACACAGCAAACAACCGACGATAGTTATAACCATGACTGAAAAGTAATATCGGATTAAGCTCGCGTATCGGGATTTGGCTTACCGATCGTTGCAGGGATGGTAACAGCGTAGAATGCGGCTCTTGCGGTCAGTGGTACGAATTTCCCGAATTTTGCCCTTAAGAGGAATTCATCTATGGCAAAACCATATAAAACTAAGCATAAAAATAAGCTGAAACTGAAGTACAGCATAGCTTCAATTCCACAGAAGAGGGATACAAATGACAGGAATATCCGGTACTATCGCAGTTACAACGATTTTACGACTGGTGTTTATGTTTCAACGTGCTGTTGTAATATCTTTTCAAAGACTCAGTAGAAGGGACTATATTCACAATAAGATCTTGGTACCTGACGGACAGGTGTATCCCATATTGAAGCTTTACTGTACTTGTAAAAGTGTTGGGACGCTATTGTTACCGTTATATACTTTTGTAACTACTGACACGACAGGCAGGAAGAAAGGGTCGGGATCAAAAGTCGTTCCGCTGCCATTTACGGAGTTTGTGATCCTTATCGACGAGTTTATTGGCATAGATGTGTTTTGAGAAGAAATCGTGCTCACGGAAGTCATGTACTGGGAGATGTCGTTAGGAAAGGGAGGAGTGCTCATCGGTGCACTCGGTGTGGCACTGGCCAAAAGAGAAACTGGAATTGTTGTGGTGTCTGAAGAAGACGAGGAATTATTCTGAGGTAAGGTAAGTGTCAAATTGTTGGTGATCTGAAGACTACTGGGTGATGTAGTAGCGGTTTGAGAAAGAGAAGTACTTGGAGAAATGGAGGGTTGAGTTATGGTAGGTGTCGAAGCGTTGGTACTCTGAAGACTGCTGGGTGAAATACCAGTGTTTTGTGTAAGTGTAGTGTTAGAAGGAGGAATAGAAAATGAAGTGGGTGAAGTCAGATTAGCTGTAGGTAGCGCAGAGCTTTCTGTAACATAAGTAGAACTGGAGGTTAATAATAGTGTTGTAAGTGAGCTAGGGAGCTCAGGCGTAGTTGAAGTGGTTCCAATACTCGGAGTTGGACTTGTAAGGTCGGTAGTCATTGTGGGGGTAGTGCTGCTTGTAGCCACTGTTGATACAGTACTGGTACTTACAAGTAAAAAACCGTTAAATATATAGAATTAACTTTCGAATCATGAGGATTAATTCAAAGGTGGCATTTTCGATATTTTAAAAGTGGGATTATAGTATTGTTAGTTGTAATTGCTAGTGTAATATAGCTTGGTGCCTTTTTCGTTACAGTAGTAGTACTTATAAGGTGAAAGAAGCGTTTAATGTGTAGAGTTACCGTAGAATCAGGAGTGTTAATTATTATTAGCATTATGGATACCTTGCGCTCGTGAATTGAGTACTGCCGGAACTAAAAGTGGTGGATATGGTTGTGGTATAGCCAGGTGTTGAAGTAGCCGTTTCTGATGCTGATATGGTAGTAATATCTATGGTCAGAAATATAGGCATTTTATGTTACATACGTACAAGTGTAGTGAAGCAATACTTCCCAACAGCGTGAAATCCCAGAAGCTGACATCACAGTTGCCTTCGGAATAATGAACGCTTTTTATTTTATATAGGTGAGAGAGAACCTCGTTCCAGGTACGAGATTGGTTCAGGAAATACAATTCTACGTGCACCACTGTATTGTACTTATCCGGGTGCAGACTTGCATTGAAGATGTTGACACGCACAAAATCACCGTTAAATGGTGAATTGTCGTCCCGGAAGTACGTGTCAAACTGGTTGTAGTTATTAGCAAGCAGAACTTCGTTAACGCGAAATTCCAACAGAATATCGTTACTCAACATGCAGTGGGCCTATTCAGATCGACTACGTAAGGACGTGAGCATAACAAAAGAAAATCCAGAGAAAGGTAAGAAACTTTGGATTTCTCTGATTTAAGTTATTCTGGGTCAATTTGGGCAAGAATGGAGTTCAACAATTGAGTAAAAGGACAGTGATTCTATGGTGATATATGATTTTAGTAAAAACGTTTTTTTCTAAAGCAAGTTTCAAATCTACTATAAAAAAGAGTAAACAACTAATACTGATCACCGAAAATTCCTTGGTTGCCCAAATGTTAACCCTTACTTTTTGCTAAATTATTCGTAGACGGTTATGTCCGTTCTATGGTATCATCCATGTACGTCAGCCCTTTTTGTTTATTATATTATATTGATAGATAATAGCCCTATTATGACATAGCATCAATATAAAGTAACGCCTTTTGATAACAGACATTACAATATGCCCATGTTCCGACCACTTCAAACAAGATTTAGCACATATTTTTTTCATTGTAGGTGGTTAAACCGAATAAGAGCAGTGTTACTTAGGGAACTTTCTAAATTAAGAATTCATTTCAATGCTAATATTTTTCTTTGTAACCCCAAAGCCTTTCCTCCAATAGTATGCTTTGTTAAAAATGCGCTGTCCCTTCTTAAGGAGCCTGGGGCCACATTATAGTTTAGTATACCCGGCCCCAATGTAATAAGTCTTCATTTTCTTCTCCCTGCATGTATTAATTTTTATGATAAGCCGGCAATGAGCAAATGCTCACGCTGGTTGCGTAATACAAAAAAACGCCTTTTGATGTCGGACCGAATAGCCCCTTTTAAGTCCGTCAACATACCCATTGCTCAATCAGAGTAACTAACGTAGCAAATTCGGTGCTGTTTGTATTACTGAGGATTGCTTCATATTTATAGCCTGCTGACATTTTGAAGGACATGAGACTACCTAAAAAAAATTTACATTTTAACACTAGCAATTTAACTCTTTTACCTGCTAAGCAATTCGAACTCAGCGTGCCTGTGCTTTCTAGGCCTGAAAAGTGAAATTGTTTCTCTCTGGGACGAAAAATCCCGTACGAGAAGCTGTAATGAACAGATAGGTTTTGCAAATCTTCGTGCACTGGTTCAACAAAATACGTAATAATCTCATTCGGTAAAGACGGGAAGTTACTGCTGACGTCTAAATTGATACCAAACCTTACTTGGATTTCTGTTAAAAACTGAAAAATTCTTACCTGTCGTTTCGTTCACCCAACTTACGTTAAGTAGCTTGCCGTTTTTGGTAAAATCGAGCAAATTTTGAGAAGTTACATTGTGCCATTGGAACAGTACATTCCAAATGCTGAAAGACGGTAAGACCTTTTGAATGCTCGAAACGGCTGCGTTTAAGTGTAACATTATCGTCTCGTTCATTTCTCGGAGAATGGTCGTATTCCTTTGAACCAGGTCTTGTGCATTGTTGGTGCCAAAGACACACCCCGAAAGGCTTTCTTGCGGCAGAAATAGCACCAAAACTGCTAGCATTATTTTCCCTACGCATTATAACCAAGACTTAGTGTTTTTGTAGCAATTTAACGAGATTTGTAGTACCATTTACACTATGTAAAGGGAAAGACATGGTTTGTGTTGATATCTAGTCAAAAGCTCACGATAAGATGCAGGGATTCAAGGTAGAAACCAATGAAACCGCAACACTTCAACCACGAGGGTTACAATGCTTACGGCGTCGAGAGTTCTCAAGTGATAACGATAGGCGTTGCGCAGGAATGCGCATGCAAAAGGTGGAACGCAAAATCCTACAATCAGTCGCTTGCGCCTAAAGCCCCCCCCCCCCCCAAGCCGAAATGAAATCCTGGGTACGGCCCTGGCCGTCTGCCATGCAAACTACAGCTACGTACCCTTCTAGCAATAAATAATTTTTTGGGGGGAGTTTATTACCTTCAAACGTGGAGTGAAAGGGGAGTCGACTCAGTGTTAGGTAGCTAGTGTGGTACAATACAAAAACCCCATTTTGCTTGTGGTAATAAACAACACTATTGCAGGCTATGTCGGAAGCCAGTACACTTCCGGATGTCAATAAAAATTCGCTATCGATTGTAGAAGCCCAGTGAATAAGCTTTATTTATTATTAATTTTATTTTTACTATATGTTTGGAGTGGCCAACGTAGGCTTACGATGTTGGGGGCTTCCGTCGTTAAAAAAAATCACACCATACTGAAGAACAAATATTGTCGTTGTAAGTTGTGACCAAATTCGTGTAATTTGGAAAACTTGTATTCGTTTCAGTTGGCAAAGTCTTAGAGTGATTTAAAACAGATATAGTGGAGAGACTTTGTAGTGTTTAGGTAGCCAGTCGGATTGTAGATATATGAGTCATCCCGTAGCAGTGACGATCATACCTGTAATTTACATAGTTAACGTTTCGCTTCAACAGGCAACTATAAATCAAACCCTGAAGCTTGCCTTCATTAATTCCAAATAAAACGCAGCTAATATTCACGGTACAAGACATTTATTGATATTTAAAATTTCGGAACATTTTCACAGCAATTCTCCTACTTGGACGATAAAGGCGTGAATATTCTGAAGACGGAGATCAAACACACTAGTCCAAAAAACTATATTGTGCTTGTAACTATTACACTGCACCGTAACAGACGATTTCAACCTTTCCACTGCCAACACAGCAAGCAAACAACCATCGTTGTAATCATGACTGTAAAACAAAATATTTAATTAAATTCGTGTCTCGAGACTTGTTTACCGATAGCTGCAGGAATGGTAACATTATAGAACGCAGCTCTTTCTGTCAATGGTAAATTTTTTCCAAATTTTGCTCTCAGGAGGAAGTCATCTAGGACAAGATTGAATAAAATTACACTTAATAATAAGCTGAAATCGAAGTACAGTATGCTTCAGTTGCACTGACTAAAGAAGAAAATACCCAGAATATCTGATCGTATCACAAAACTCGATATTACGACTGGTGTTTATGTTAACGCACTATGTAGAACTAAATTTTCAGTCATTTTCTAGAAGGTATTTTACTCACTATAACGTACCGGCTCTTGACCTACAGCTGTAACCCATACTGAAGTTTTACTGTACTTGTAAAAGTGTCAGGATGCTATTGTTACCGTTATATACTTTCGTAACTACTTGCACGACGGGTAGGAAGAAAGGGTCGGGGTCAAAAGTCGTTCCTTCGAATTTGGCAGAGTTTGGGGTCTTCGTCGATGAGTTTATTAGTGTAGACGTGTTTAGAGAGGATATCGCCGTCAGAGAATATGTGTACGGGGCAGTGTAGGGGGGACTGGTTACCGGTAATCCAGAAGAAAATGAGAAATTATTCTGAGGTAAGGTAGGTGTCAAAGTGTTGGTACTCTGAAGACTACCGGGTGACGTAGTACTGCTTTGGCTAAGAGTAATGTTAGACGGAGGAATAGAAGAAGAGCTAGGAGACGTAAAACCAGTTGTGCTTAGAGCAGAGCTTTCTGTAGTAAAAATAGAACTAGATGTCGATAATAGCGTTGTAGGTGAGCTGGCCGACTCTGGCGTGCTTGAAGTAGTTCCAATACTCGGAGTAGGACTTGCAGTAGTGCTGATATTCATTGTTTGTGTAGTATTGCTGCCAGCCATCGCTGCCAGTCCTGGTACTGCGCTGATACTTACAGTTGAAAAAGCGTAAAATAGATTTTGATAAATGTCTGAATAATAAGTATGAAATTAAGAATAGCACCGTAGATACTTTGTGCTCGTGAAAGGAGTACTGCCGTCATTAACAGTGGTGGAAACGGTTGTGTCATAGACAAGTGTTGAAGTAGTCGTTTGTGATGCTGATATGGCAGTCAAACCTATTGTCAGAGATATTAGCTTTGTATGTAAAATATGTCCTAGTCTAGCGTAGCAATACTTCCGAGTAACGAAAATCCCCAGAAGCTGATATAAGGGTTGCTTTCGGAAGAAGGAACGCCCTCTATATTATTTAGGTGGGAGAGAACCTCGTCCCAGGTACGAGACTGGTTCAGGAAATATAATTCTACGTGCACCACTGTGTTGTAGTTATCCGGGTGCAGACTTGCATTGAAGATGTTGACACGCACAAAATCACCGTTAAAAGGTGAACTGTCGCTCCGGAAGTACGAGTCAAACTGGTTGTAGTTATTAGAAAATAAAATCTCGTTTACGCGAAATTCCAACAATTATAACATTAACTCGACATGCTTAGGGACTATTCAGACCGACTCCATAAGGACATGAGCATTACACAATAAAAGCGTAAGAAACGTTGGATTTCTCTGGTTCGAGTAATTCGTTAAAATCTGGGAGAAAACTAAGTTCAGAAATTATGTAAAGGTACCAACGAATCAGCAGTGATACTTGACTTTCTTAAGGTGTATTCAGGTGGAAGGTTTCTTTTTGTTATTAATGCATCTAAATAAGAACTACTATAAGCTTTTCTTGAAATTTTTCAGCCTCCTGCGCGGGTCCTTAGTTGGTTGTAATTAACCGGACCTACATATCTTCGTAAGATACCCAATGGGGAATGAAAATTGGTTGTCGATACGCAGACATTGTCATTAACACGAGTTGGCGTTAACCGATGTTAGTCTCTATTGGGTTAATTGGGAATGGAATGGAACTTGAGACTAGCGTGTCATTTAGACAGATTTTGTCTTTATTCGAGTTGCTTTTGAGTGGGTTCCACTGTACTATAAATAGAAAGTGAAAAACTAATACTGGTCTTGAAAAGTTCGTTATTTACCAAAAAGCTAACATTGAAAAACTAGTAAATAAATAAATCGTGTCTAGATTAATTTTTATTTGTCGCCAAATTGTTAACTCCCAGTTTTAGCAAGTATTTGTGGTCAGAGCATTACTTATAAACGGCTTTGTTTGTTCAATGGTATCTCCGCTTACGTTAGCCCTTTTTGTTTATTAAAGAAAATAGCCCCAATATGACATAGCGTACATATAAAGTAACACCTTGTGATGTCGGACGGAACAGCACCTTTTATCAATGTCAAAATACCCGTAGTTCAATCAGAGTAACTAAATTAGCAAATTCGGGGTTGTTTTTGTTACTAAGAATTTTGTCGTATTTGTAACCTGCTGTCATATTGAAGAACACGAGACTACCTAAAAGAAAATTTGAAGTTCTAGCACTACCAATTTAATTGCTATACCTGCTGAGCAATTCGAACTCAGCGTGTCTGTGCTTTCCAGGCCAGCAAAGTGAAGTTGTTTCTCTCTCGGGCGAAAAATTCCGTACGAGAAGCTGTAATGAAAGGATATGTTTCGCAGATGTTCGTGCACTGGTACGACGAATTTCGTGATAATGTCATTCGCTATAGTTGGATGTATAAAAATGACGTCTAAATTTGCACTCAACATTAAGTTGACTCCAGTTAATACGGAAAAAGGTTAATTTCGTTACCTTTCGTTTCCACAACCCACGTTATGTTAAGAAGCTTGCCATTTTTGACAAAATTAAGCGCGTTTCTATCCGTGACGTTGCAGTATTTCAGAAGCAGGTTTGAAATGTTGAAACCCACTAAGGTCTTTCCAATGAACCAATTGGCTGCGTTTATGTGAAACACTAGTGCCTCGTTCATTTCGCGAAGTATGGTCATATTCCTTTGAACCAGGTCTTGTATGTTGTTGGTACCAAAGACACATCCTGAAAGGCTTTCGTGGGGCAGAAATAGCACCAAAACTGCCAGCAGTAATTTCCCTGTGCATTATAAACAAGACTCAGCATTTGGGTTGGAATTCAACAAGATTTCTAGTACCATTTACACTGTATAAAGCGAAATTCATGCTTTTTACTGATATCTGGCCAACAGCTCACGAGAAAATGCAGGGGAAAACCAAGGAATACGTAACATTTCAACACAAAGGTCACAGTGCTTGGGGCGTTGAGAGTTCTCAAGCGAGAACAATTGGCAGTGCGCGAGAATGCGCATGCAAGGGTGGAATGCAAAAAGCCAACTTGAGTCATTATTGTGCTCAAGACCAAAAATAATTGCTCTAATGAAACAAGGCCCTTTATGGGAAGACAAAACCAAATCCAAACCCCTTTTCTAGCGGAGATGAAAACCCTAACTTGGAGGAAAAGTATTCGAATTCAGTTTATTACGTGTTCTTTTCTTTTCACTGAAATCTTACCGAAATTACGTATTTTGTTCCGCAAATTAAATACGTGTAAATTCCGTAAATTAAGTGTGATGTTTACTTATGGAGCTTAGAAACCTATAAAAAAATGCACGGAAGTGCACACGAGCTCATTTACACACCGGTACGGTTGATTTTCATCGTGGAATCACGACATTCCGGTGAAATAGTTTTTCACAACAATCGAAGCCAGAACAAATAAGGAATGCTGCGCAAAATTTCATAATTCTGCTCCGTTTCCTAGCCGGATGAAACACAACCAATAATACTTCTAGCTGATAAAGGATTTTTTGCAGGAGTTTATTACCTTTGAACGTCATGTCACGTGCTTCGTGTGGTACAAAGAATCCGACCCTTGTGGTAAAAGCAACTCTATTGGATTGATCTATGATTAATTCGTTGTCTAACTGAATAAATTGTAGGAAACCAGTAACTTTCAGGAATTAAGTAAACTTTGTTACTACTCATGTGGCCACATAGTTTTTCGCTGTTCCCGACTTCCGTCGGTACAAAACATTCCAGCCGCATTGAAGAACAATAAATAATTTGTAATTATAAGAAGAAGAACGTAACGAACATTAAATAAAGAAGGTTTCCTGGACCACTGAAGATCGAAAGGTGGTTGACAATTAGGATTCTTCACAGAATCGGTTACTCATTGTTGTCTATTGCTACGTTCTGCCGTTTTTATTTTCGACTTCTACAAAATTCCACACAGACCGAATTTTGTCAACTAATCCTTTTATAATACAAAACCTGAGCTACAAATAATGTATTGTTTTTTTCTTTTCTTTATAAATTCCCGAATGACTAAGCATTCCGCGATCCTAATTTTCAGCCTTTTCATGTCACCCAGTAATGTATCCGTTGTATTGCTTCAAGTCCTGGAAAATTATCAAACAATCTTCAGTTTAGCCATGGAAACGTGCACTTTTAAAGCTTTTAATTATAAGCCCTTGCCTGTAGACTTGTATAGATTGCATTAGGATTTATTTCCGAGTCATGGGGGTGAGGGCTCTTTGTGAAGTAATCTTTGTGCAGTAATCTGCTGAGCACTTGTTATATAAATTTATTGTAAAACTCGTGAGAGTAGAATAACGCTTTTTTGGAACAGAGAATTTCGGAGAATATTCTGCAATATACACCACGTTTATTTGGACTTGCCATTTTCGTTTTTGTGTGGGTAATTCTCACTAGTGGCGGATTATAGAAGTTGCAAAAAAACTGTGGTGCAGATTTCTTAAGTATTAGGTGTCAAAGATATAACTTTGTAGTCTTTTAACCACTCCATTGTAAGCAAAGGAGGCAACCAACGATAACGATAATTAAACCTAGACAGAATTTAATATTAGATACCGAAGGCTTTCGTGATTTTTTATCACCGATTGCTGCAGGTATAGTAACCACATAGAGTCCAATTCTTTCTGTCAGCGGGGTGAATTTTCCAGAATTTCTCTTGAGAAGAATTTCATCTTGGTGAGGTAAAGAATAAAATTTAGTTAAATATTGAATCATAAGAGTACACTACTGCTTCAATTTTACACAGTGACTCATACGAGGGATGAGCTGTCCGGTCTATGTTACCTTTCTGCAGTATCAATATGTCAGTGCCAATGCTACCGTATCAGTACAGAGTTTTACCTACGGTTTCTAATTTAATAGGTTCTAAAAATAGGTGTTCGAAGCAACAGACATCTGGTTGTCTGTAGATTCGGATGTACGTGTTTTATTGAATAAACATGAACATCACTGTTCTATTGAAAGTAATTGTAAAATCGAAGCAATTTTGTACATATGTAAATATTGTGAGTTTCCGTTACCGTTGTACACTTTGTTGATAACTCGCACGACGGGTAAGAAGAGAGGGTCAGGGTCATAAGTCGTGCCGTTGACTTTTATCGAAGGCGTGGTATTTACTGAAGAATTTATAGCTGTAGATGTATTATTATAAGAAATAGTTGTAACAGAAAGCGTGCCCTGGGAGTCGCCGGAAATCGAGACAAAGTTGCTAGCTGATAAGTTGGTAATGGACGTAAGGGTAACCAAAGCTGTTGTAGTTTTCGGCGAAGTTGAGGAATCATTCTGCATAAGGGATAGTGTGGAAGCGTTGGTACTTTGAAGGCTACCGACTGAAGTACTAGCGCTCTGAGTAACAGCGCTACTTGTTGTAAAAATAGGTGACGAGTTGGAAGCAGTAATGCTAGCTGTAGAACGTGATGAGCTTTCTGTTAGATTAGTAGAATTGGATGTTGTTGACAGTGTTGTAGATGAGTTGGTCAACACTGGCGTTGTAGAAGCACCTCCAGTACTCAGAGCTGGACTCGTAGTGGTGTTGGTAATCATTGTCGTTAGAGTACTGGTACGTGATGAAAATAAAAAAAAATTGACAATCGAATAATTGAAGAAATTGACAATTTTCAATTAAATTTAACGTTCACTTTTTCCACAAATTACTTATACCTTATGCTCGTAGTAAGATTACTGCTTGTACTAGAAGATGTAGGTGCGGTTGTCGTATAAGCAGTCGTTGAATTAGGTGCAGTTGAAGTTGTCGAATACGGTACGTTGAATACTAGTATTGCGTGTAAATTGTTAACGGTCAGCGTATCTCTAAGATTACAACAGAAATACTTTCAAACAGTGTGTAGCCCCAAATATCCATGAAGGCAGTATTATTTCTGCTGTCCTTGTATTGAATGCTCGGTACACCAAAAAGACGCCATTGGACCTCGGTCCAGTTTCGAGACTGGTTCAGGAAGTATAATTCCGCTTGCACCAGTGTATTGTACTTATCCGACAACAGACTGGCATTCAGTACATTGATTCGCACGAAGTCGTTCGTGAAAGGGGAATTGGCGGCGCGTAGGTGCGTGTCAATCTGATTATTATTACTTGGATAAACTTGACAGTAGTTTACTGTACACAAACTTACCGCTAATTCAATTGAAGTAGCTAGAGTGGCAAATTGGGTACTGTTTTCATTACCAATGATATCTTTGTATTGTTGACGTACACTCATATTAAAACCCAAATAAGTTCCTAAAAGTAAAGTTTAATGGTTCTGTTGTTGAATTAATTTATAATATTTTCAATTAAAACTTTGCACTTTTTACGCATTGTCTTTTGTTTTTCACCTGCGTAGCAACTCATGTCCAATGTTTCGGAATTTTGAAAGCCAGCAAAGTGAAGTTGCTTGGTTTTTGGACGAAAAATCCCATATGAAAAGCTGTATTGTACGGATATGTTTTGCAAAGCTTCGTGCACTGGCTTAACGAAGTCTGTGATAAGGAAAGCCGGTAGTTTGATTGTAGTAAGTACGATATCTGAAAGTACGTTCAATAATTTCTAGACTCCGAATTAAATTCTGGAATGCATTCTGAAAGTGTGTTTACCTGCCGTTTCGTCTACCCAAGTGAGGTTTAGCAGCTTTCCGTCTTTCGTAAATTGGAGCATGTTTCCGGAAGTTACGCCGTGCCATTTTAGTAGCCGATTTGAAAGGCTGAAATAGGGATTAAATTTTCTTACAGACATAGTGGTTGCGTTCAAATGAAACATTAATGTATCGTTCATTTCGCGAAGTATGGTCACGTTCCTTAGAACCAAATCTTGGGTATTGTTGACGCCAAATACGCATCCTGATTGACTTTCTTGAGGCAGAAATAATATCCAAACTGCTATCAGCACTTTCCCTGTGGATTTTCAGCAATAAATATTGTGACTGTGACTCAAAGTAAGTTCTAGTACCCTGTACACTGTGTAAATCGACAGTCATGCTTCGTGATGATTTCTAGTCAAACACTCGCAAGAGAGTGCACATTTCAATGGCAGAAACATCGAAGAATGTTCAAAATTTCTTCAACTACACGATTTTGATACATGTTGGTTTTAGTGGGCGTTACTAGCTCGCAAGTGGAAGCGATGTGGTTCCCACATGCAAAGGTAGAACGTAAAACAATAGACCCCAACTGAGTTCATTTGAAGGTACAGACAAAAGGTACTATACATAGAACTGACGAAAAAGAAAATGTTTTCTTTTTTTTTTTTTGGGGGGGGGGTATAATGACCATTCGCTCTCGTACAAAACAAAGTAGGAAAAATACGAAACCCAGTAGTTTACAATAGTAAGAAAATCCAATGTACTATACTTAACGTAGAACATTTACTTATGTAGTTATTTAATTACAATTAAATGAATACATAGTATAGACTCATGACTGGAGAAAATTGACTCATTGGTTTCAATACTGCTGGTAATATAGTAGCAATAAATGAATACGGTACATAGTTTCAACTCACTTTAAACACAATTCAACTTAACACGTGTATTCGTCATAACTCTCAAATAAATCGTGTAAGCCAAAAATGTGCATACATTTTGAGTTTGAAGTAACTGAATGAAATAAAGTAGACATAATGCAGCTAGACTTTGGGGTATTTAGGCAGCCACTCAGTCTGTAGACATAAAATACATCCTATGGCAGCGACAATCATACCTTTAATTGACAAGATAAGTCTATGTAAGTATATGAGTTTAGGTATTAAGATAAGTATTTATGAGAAGACCCACCAATCGCAGCAGGCAGAGCGATATAGAAGAAGTCGGCCTTTTCGAACAAGGGAGCCATGGTGCCCATTTTCTCGTCTACTAACACATGGTCTTCCGAGAAAACAAATTAACGTTAAGGTTTGGAAGTATTGTACCTTAAATCAAGTGAAAGTACCATTATAAATCTTGGTAACAACAGGCACGACAGCCTGGAACCAAGGATCGGGATCAAAAGTTGAATTCCCCTTCACAGTTTTAATTTCTGCTTCGCTGGTAACAAAAACGGTACTTCGAATAAAGTCAGTGCTTGTAGTGAATGTATCAGTAGTTTGAAGACGGCTTAGCGTTGCAGTATTCGACGTACTCGTGGTCAACACAGTTGACGTGCTTTCTGTAACGGTGAATTGAGGAACGGCCGTAACATTACTGGACATTCCAGGAGACAATCCGTCTGCCATCGAAACATTTTTCACTATAGTTGTGTCGGTCATCTTTTCACCCAAAATACTACTGGTCGAAGTTCTGGAGGAATTAGAAATTGCCTGCAACGGAGAACTGCTCGCCGCAAATAAAGTTGGCAGAATGCTGTGAAAGTAGCACTTTATTTATTTAATTTATTGAGACATGAATCAATCAGCAGATCATTTAAATGATAAATCAATTACTTGCTAAAATAATAGTTTGATAAAAGTCATTATTTAATAACTTAATTAATTGATATGTTACCAATCAACAAAATCAGCTAATTGATATTTTTTAGAAAAATATTCATTAATTAATTTTAATTTACTTTTTATAATTTTAATTGGTTAGTTCAGTTTCTAAACGTTTTCAAGTTCGTTAGTGTCATAACTACCTTTGGGTTGTGGTTGTTGGTGAAGACAGGAGTGTTTTCAGAAGAATTGTTGTAGTTTCAGCGTTGGTGTTAGTAATATCAGTAATACTAGGTGTAAGAGTAGTTATTGTAGTGTTAGTACTCCGATAGTCAGAAGTAGTAGCTGTAACAGTAGAAGAAGGAATAGAAGTAAAAATTGGCGTGGATTCTGGGGTAGAAAGAGTCGTTCCCATGGTGGTTGAAAGAGCGAGGGAGGAAACGTTAGTTTCTGTGATAAATGAAGCGTGGTCAGAAGACATTTAAAGGCAACTTGCTTCAAAGTGACCAACTCACCACTAATGACATCAACTTTGGTAATTAACACCGAGGAAGCTTTCCCTGTACTATCAATGTAAGTAAAAGTGACAGGGTTTCCCACAAATGACTTAATTTCCCTCCCAGTACGCGATTCGTTGAAAAAATAAAACTCCACGTCCGCGCAAGGATACTTGGTATTGAAACCAGTACAACCGTACACATTTAAAACATTCACTCGAACGAAATCGTACGCGTAAAGAAGCGAAGATCTGAAATAGGAATCAAACTGGTATCCGTCCCAGTCGTAAAAATATCGATCAGCGTCTTGCGCTGCATTTCTTTTAAATTTCAAATATGAAAGAGAATGTAGCAATATACCCCTTTTTCAAGCGATGTGGCTAAATTCGCGTATTCAGTGGTGTTCGGCAAAATAAACGCCTGCTGGTACAATATGTTCAATTCGCATCTCAGAGCAGTAACGTATCCTTAAAATAGACACTTGTTTCACGGTGTGGCCCTTGGATCAAGCATATGAGGTGTTTTACCTGCCTGGCACGTCGTTAAAAGGGGAGGTGCGAGTAATGGTCGCTGCAAGCCAGAAAAATTAAACTGCCTTTGCTCAGGACGAAAAAGACCGATAGAAAAAGAGTATTTCGTTGCAAGATCTTGAAGCTTAGCATGGACGGGCTTAACAAAGTCCGATATGATCATAGTGGGCAGCGAAGCATTGCTGGTTACACCTGAAGTTTTGGTTATAATGTAATACTTCTCCCAGCTATATTTGTGTTGGAATGCTTGAATAATGCGTGTACTGTAATTGTTTTAGTTACTTTTTTATTTTAAAAATCTGCGAAATAAAACAAACGTAGCTGAAGAGGCAAAATGAATTACTAACCTTGTGTTTCGTTAATCCAGGCAATTGGCCACAATCTGCCGTAAGCCACGAACGTAAAAGCGTTTTCGCCTGACACGTTATATGAAGTTTGCAGATTGGCGATCAAATTAAAGTTGGAAATGGACAGAAACTCTTGCGTGGCGGACTGTAGAAAATCCAGCAAAGTTTTATTCATTTCTTGAGCTATGGTTTCATTTCTCTGAACCAGGTCGATTGTATTATTGGGGCCGAAAACGCACACAGCGAGACATTGTTGAAGCGTAACAAGTAGACCAACAAAAAAGAAAGGTATGGAAGAGCCAGTGTTCCCTGAAATCATGCAAATGTCGTAAGTAAAGAAATTTTGATCTGGCAACGTTTGACAAAAGCACTGTATATTCACTGTAGACTTAGCTTTGTCAACCTAGAGAGCGTTTTCAACGGGTGTTACCTTGTACAAACCTGAAACAGCGTACCATTGTGGAATTTCGGATAGGCACAGTTCGTGGAGTTCGTATTCCGAGAGACAAATGGTCTATTCTGTGGACATGAATACCACTATATAGATAGCCTTGTCTCGTTCCAGCAGTTTCGGTTTATTGACCGAATAATTACTAGCAATGTTTACTGCAAGTTGACGAGCAGGTAGTTTAGCTAATGGCTAGCCACAGAAGGTAGTTTCTCCGTGTGAAAAAGTGTATTAAAAAGCGCTTAACAATAATATTGAACGTTATTTGCAACCCGGACAAACGTCCCATAATTACTATGTTGAATCTTCGAAAGTATACTGTACAGCGATGTAGAAATTCTAACTTTAAATTCAAACACGATTCCCTACGTATAGAGGCATTTTATAATTTTTTTCCCCCAAGCAGCATGAATTTCAAATAGACTAGGAATTTCTGGTTAGTGTCGGTGACAGTGGAAACTGTATTTCTCATTCTTGCGGCACAGGTTTAGATGTACAAACATTTTAACACTGTTTTTACTAATTATTTCTGTCGCTGAAACATGCGAAGGGATATCACACACAATCAATGTTATCAGTATTATATGTGTATTATATTCGTAAATCATGGTGTCATTCTCTAGACGTTAGAAATACACGGTGTATTGCGCTTTGGCTTGGCAGAGAAATTTACTTTTCAAGTCAGCAATTTTTGTTACGAGGTGAAAATTTCCCTAAGCAGTCGATTTGCCACAAAAATAGGCAACAAAATACGAAGATTATCATCCCTAAATATACGTAAAACAATGTCATAAATTCAGTTCAAATTTTAACATCAGCTTATAATATTGAGTAGACAGAAATCGCGAGGAATTTACCAATTGCTGCCGGTATCGTTAGAGTGAAAAAGGCCATCTGTTGTAATAACGAGCTCATGGTACCCATCTGCTTTTTTAGCAGGTATCCGTCTAGAAAAAAAATATAAAATAATATCAGTATTTGAATATCCCTGGAAACACAAGAAAGATTACCGTTGTAACGTTTGGTGACGACTGGAACTTTCTCGTTTGGTTGAAAGAATGGGTCTGGGTCAAATGTGATAATTAAGTGTGTGTTGTTACCTATTTTTCAATTGCGTTAATGAAATTAAATGTAACATAGCATGAACATTGTCAAAGTACTATTTATTTTGTTGAGAGACGTGGAATTGTTCGACGTAGTACTACCAATATCATATTGGAGTGTAGTCGCATTTCTGGCCGTACTTGTTGTCGTTCTATTGTTGGATGTTGCAGCGAAAGTTGTTTGACCTTGTGGGTTGTTGCCGAATTGAGTCGTAAACGATTGTTGTGTCGCATTTGTTGACGTTATCGTACTTAATGAAGAGACATTGGCTGCTGTACTAGCCGAGTTCGAATTTGCGTTGCCGAAAACTGTACTGGCAGTAAATTCTGATACTTGTATCGTTTTGGAGGTTTGATTAGCAAGTATCGCATTGTTAGTGACAGAAGTCCCATTCGTATTTTTGAGCAGCTGTGTTGTAGCAACGTTTGATGAATTTGTTGCTGTACTACTATTCACTAAAGTCGTGACTCCGTTAACTGAAGTATTGGAACTCGATTGACCGCCGACGGAAGTCGTTTGAAGCTGCGAATTTGCAAGTAACGTAGTTCCGTTAGTGTGACTTAAAGTTGCAACTGGTGTAGTTCCGTTAGTTTGACTTAAAGTCGAAGCAAGTGAGGATGAGAAAGTAATAGGGGCGGGAGTTGAAGTATTCGAAGACGGTGTTGTTAAGGAAACGGAAGTCGTTGGTAAAGAGGTGGTACTTGATTTCGACGTTGATGAGCTAAATTAAGGTCAATGTATGTTTAAGTTTCACTATGTTTTTTTAAAAGTAGAAATTTAAAGTACTTGGTGGTTAAATTAGTCACCGGATTAGTTGAAGTTCTGAGTAGAGTAGTCAGTGTGCTTGAAGTAATTTCCATCGTTGATTCATTAGAAGTTCCTATAGGGATATTTTCTGATTGGCTATAAGCTGAGAAAAATAACAGTGACTATAAGCGGTACTGTCTCTATAGTCGGGGAAAAAAATCTTACAAGTCGTGACATAGCTGTAAATTGAAGATGACTCGATAGCGACAATGGTCTTTAAACTTCCGTCCCAGAAATAAAGCTTTGGCAGCTGACCGAGCTTATCTAGCGTATTTATTTCAACGTAATCGGGTGTATAAGAACCATTCAGAAAGTACACTTCCATTCGGAAGTACGCAGGGGAAGTGTTTCCGTCGTAAACGTCCGTCACAACCACGCGAACAAAATCGTTCGCAAACAGTGATACACGCAATCGGTAAAACTCGTCAAACTGTTCAAACACGATGTAGAAATTTTATAGTGTTTTAAGGGACAAATTACAGCTTGTTCGATCATTGTAGTAAAATTGGCAAATTGTGGACTAATGTAATCCGAAAGTCCGTAAACGCCAAGTAAATCTGTCTCCATTTTCCATACAAAGACGCGATCTAATTTTTTTCATAAAAAATACAAATAAAAAATAGGAGGCAGATTTTGGCAACCTCGTACTTGCAACGCAGTTTCTGTCAAGGCTCGTTGGGGAAGAAAGAAATAAAAACGTAGAATTGAGCCCAGTGAATCCAAATTGATAGCTATATGGTTTAAATATGCCGAGCGAGAAACTGTAGTTATTGGCCAAGGTGTAAAGTTTGTCATAAATGGGCTGAGTGAACACTACGTCGATGTACGTTGTAAGTGACATGCCTACTACGACTGAGGCGTTGGATGTCTTTCCTAGCGAAAAAAGTGATAAGTTATGAACCAAATGAAAAGTTAGCAAAACAGAATGAAAACGTAAACGTTTACCAATTAAATGAAAAATCTAACAGTATGTGTGAACATAAATAAATGGGCAAAATTAGTTGGAAGAGAGGTACAAAAACTTTGTGACATTACGAGTTCGTACCTTTAGTTTCGGACGCCCAGTTAATTTGTGACAGCCCTCCATTGCTAACAAACTTTAACACATTAGCTGAGGTAACCTGATAACTCATCGTTAACGTTTGTTCCAAATCCATGTTTGATACCGCGAGCACCGAACGCGTAGCGTTTTTTGTAATGTCAAGCAATGTGGTGTTCATGATATTAGCAATGGTAGTATTGCGCAAACCGAGTTGGCCCCCGTAGTTGAGCCCAACTAGGCAAACAGATCCGGCAGAATTGCAGTACATTAACAGTGATACTAGTGTTGGATATAAGTAACCTGCAAAATAGCAAAGACGAAATATATCACAGTCTTCAAGTCTTCAAACTGTAGAGAGTAGTTTTGGTATATGTAGAAATCAGTTAGGGTCGAAGAATAAAAGCGCCTCTTCTTCCCCTTAATCCGAGAATATTTAATGTTTGTTTGTTTTACGACTAACCTATTTGCCTGCTTTTACAACACATTGATTCACATATGAAATTCACAACTGCTCGAGAGGGGAAAAATAGGATTTCTACCTGTCTTAAACCGTGGGACCATGGTTGTAGGAAAAAACATTTTCGGTGGACTAGTCCGGTACACTACCAGATTTGGAATAGGTAAGGACTAAAGCTGAAACTTTTCGAGTCGAAAAACTGTGGGCAGCGACCCGAGTACATTAGATTTATGCCTTCTACCAATGCAGCATTTAAGACCCCCGTGGTAGATAACAGCTCCTGACCAAGGAACAGTTTATTGTGTCGTTTATGATAATCAATAGTAGTGTCTGCGTAAACGGGCTATGTGTCTACTTAGGGTACTGTACCATTGTTTGGACTTTATTTGCGATAACTTAGTAAATAATTATATTTTCTTTTTAAATTAATGATCAAAGGAATGAGGACGGGTGAAGGATTTTGACAAGCGCTCGTGAATAAAAAAGATTTAACTTCGATCTATTTAAGATGCTAGTGATAATTATTGGTATTCTTTAAAAATTGTATACGTTGTTTACGTACGTTGCGTACATGCATACATGCTAGAAGGCGTACCCGTTAGCATACTGAATACAGTATACAATTGTAGAAATATGGGATAACTAAGATGAAGTTTCCGTTCAACTAAACTGGGAAAATCAATTTACGTATAAAGAACGAACGTGTGATATGGAAAGATATGGAAGACAGAGCAGCAATACATTGAAGGATATTATTGTATTTTTGGTGATTTTTACATTCAAATTTTTGGTGATTTTTAAATTTGGTGATTCCCCATAAAAAATATCCAAATTGTAAGTACTCAAGCGGGTATTTGACTATCGAGACGTTTGATTGCACATGGGAATACATAAAAAACACGCCTTTCTTAGAGATATAAAATGAAAATACACGAAGTTGTCGGAAGAGGGTATGGAAAAGGAAAGTTGGAGTATTGTATCAATATTTTACAGCTCGTAAAGACGAGCTTTTTTAAAAAAACCTAATGTTGTTTTTATACTTTCATCACTGCATGAGACTTTAGTTTTTGAAGAGTGGATTGGAGGCGAAAAATGTAGTGTAGGCTATGAATATCGTAGTAAAAGTAGATTATTATGATTAAAAGGCCACAGTGGAGCCAATTGAGCTTCAGGCCAAGATCTCGTAGTAGGCCTACAGGTCAAAGAAATATGACTGCTTAAGGCCAACCTCGTTTTGGGCAATTTTGAAAAGAAGGCTATTTTTTACATAAATTTCTCAACAGTAAATATCTGCATACTGTAAGAGTATGCTAAGACTTGGGATTTTCAAAAATTCAACTTCCGTTATCTGTAGTTTATTATTGAATGGTTTTTCGAAAATTTTAAAGCTTTCCCAAACGCTCACAATGTGTAGAAACTTCACTACCATTAAATTTTGGCAAAATGGAGTGCACTTTACGAAATCGTCCATGAAAATTTCACCATACAAGAGCATTGAGTTTGCCTGCCGTCTGCCGCAATCAATGGAAACAAAGAAGGAAAAGTGCAAATAACGTGTTTGGATTGCACTATCCAGTAAAATTCAGGAAAACACGAATGATTCTTGTACCTTAAGTCAAGCTATTGACCTACGATTCAGGCCGCTGTTAAGTAATAAAGCTCTGTGATCACAGAAAAAAAATTACCTTTGGCAAACTTGCCTGCATCTTATTTCTCGAAATTCTAACGAAACTTTTATGGAGGCTAGCCTGAAAATTCCATAAATTGTATACCGAAATTATATATTTTCTTTAAGTAATTTTTTTGAACTCGTGTTTTTAATTATAGCTAAAAACATTGTGTCTTAGTCAAGTTCGATTTTTCGTAACTTAATTTGTGCGTTCCCTTAGTATTGGAGTACGTGAGCAACTATTGGTCTTCTTAAATATTACTTAAAGATTTTTGCACAGTTGGAAAAATTACTCATTTTTTCAGATTTGCTAATAGGCGATTGTTAATAAATGCTAAGCCATTCTTGATTCAAGTGTTTTGTCTTTCAAGTTGATTAAATATGTATTGTATTATTTTTGCTTGAGCGTAATTTATTAGTTGTGCAGTAATTTTTTTAAATAAGGGGTAAATTGCCCTAGTTTGCTAGTTACCTTGGAAACCCTTTCGAATGCAGATGTCCGAGGTCAAGGGAAGAAGGGGTCGATGCAAAGGTCACAGTTTAATGATCGGGGTCATGACCGTTGTTTAAGGGATAATCAATGGTGTCAAGGCAAGCTGTGCTTAACGTCGTCGTCTTGTATTTCAAAGTGAAAAAAAACAGGGATGTTTCTTTCACTTAGACTCGGAACATTTATCTTTTACTGGTTAAAAGAAGAATTCAGACTAAATCACATTGAATGCAGCAAAGTAAAACATTATAATCAGCCGAGAAGCCAATAAATATGTGAAGGAAAAAAGCGAAGTAGTGACCACAGCGATTACGTATAATTTTTTCAGTCCGGTATTATGAAGTAGGAATGAAGCTTATACTGACATGAATTGCCACATCAAAACAAAATACGTTTTCAAATTCAGATCATGTGAAAGAAAATTAGCCATCGTGCTTTTCTTCAAAGCGTGCAGTGCTTTTCTCTGTCCATTTTACCTTTGATGAAGGAAACTGGAATTCGTAATCATTGCTTTTTGCCTGAATCTCTTTCCTTTCGTTATCGATTAAAAAGCAACGTACGTATTTATTAAGAAAACCATGTTTTTTCTATTGGTTCAAGTTATTTTAGTCATAATATAAATCAGCAACGCGACCCTTGAAACTGTGACCCCTTGGATGACATTAAAAGAAAGTAATAGTTTTGACTTCGACAAAATAAATATTGGAGATAAAATATTATGACGTCTATGGGAACATGATTAGGTCAAGGTTGTTAGTTTATTTTTTTATTAATATTAGCTGGAGAATAGAATCCAGGCTTTATTTTTCTATTACTCAAATAGTAATAAAACGCTCGTAGTTTTACTTACAAGTAAAGCACTTGTCATAAACATTAGCAGAACCGTATCTCCCTATGTAATAGTGAGACATTTAAATTCTTTTGATTGCACGATTGAGGCTAGGTGGAAAGACGTTCATCATTATTTATTTAAATGTATTTTCTTTCAAATGCAGGATGTGATTTAATGCATCCTTATTATTCCAGAAAACGAAACGATATAATGACAAGACAGTAAAATTGTCTCCGTAAAGGAGACGGCAGCGTTATGTCGAGGACTCGGTGTCGCTTGTCAAACTGACTTCATTTGGTCAATCATTCCTTTGCAGGTCACTACATATAGCGACGAATCCTCTGTCACGTTTTACGTTTCCAGTTGTGTTTTCACACACTTGGCTAACTCCAAACCGCGGTATTGAATTTATTCTCTTCAAGCGAACGCAATTCCATGGTTTCAAAATTATGTCTACCTATTCCTCACCTACTTTTTTCTTTATTTTACACGGAAGAATTGAAAGGATATGAATTCATTTTTTCAGCTCTTTTTATATGTTTGTCAATAGTCGGGGAGAGTGGGGCCCGTTCGGAGAGCTTTTACTTTTTATTATCTGTAGACCTCCGTACGTAATGAAACGGAAAACTTTGGGATGTTTTAGGAAACCTTGTCGTCCGCCTTACTTTTCCAGTTGGTAGCTTTTTGGTTCAAGTTTCAGAGCTGAAGATATGCCAATTTTTTACAGCTCATATTTTGTCCGAAAGTGCTCCGTGCATGGGTCACCTTCGGATAGGTGTGGTGCACGTTCGGACACAGCTACTTTTTGTAGCCAAGTTAAAGAAGTATTATTTTTTTATAATGCACACGTGGAAAAATAAACACTGTTGAATAGTTATTCCTGTGTCGTTTACAAAACAGGCGAGGGTGACCAGTTCTTCTTCTTTTCCGCTGTGGAAAGATGATCGACCTTCCAACTTCAACTATCTCCCGATCGCTTTCTCTATTGTCACATTTTAAGTTACGCATGTGAATATCACATAAACGTGCATAACTTCCAAACACTGATAGAACTAACTCTTTTTTTCCCACAAGAACCATCTACATAATAGGTTCCTAGAGGATTTTCATGAAGAATATTATTACAGTGTTGCGCTGGATAACTCGATTGAAAGGAGGTGCCCCATCTCCGAATTGGCCCCACTTTTCCCTACTGTATAAAAGATCATTTTTGCCTGGACTTCATTTGCTCAGCGCAAAACGCGGGCTTCTTTTCGTAAATTGCCAGATGGCTCTGTATGTTTCTGTTTATTGTTGCAGCACTTCCAAGCAAACAGTTTGTATTTTCGTTGTATGTACAATAAGTGTTTTTGTGTTCCCTGTTACTTAAGCGAAACCAGCAGGATGTATCAGTATTTTCAGTATTTTACATATTGTCGGTAAGTTTTAAGGACTTTATAAAATAATTTCGATACTTTGTTTGACCATTTTTCAGTTAGCTGACATAAGCATAGGGACTACGTAGGTTCCAGAGGTCTACTTTTGTTACAATATTAATGTATTTGAAGTTCAATAGTACAGTATCAGCACGTGTGAATACAACCCAGAAACTTATTTCTCATCTGACAAGCGGTTGTATATATGGGCAGTGGTCTTCACGTTTTAATCTGCCATTCGAGTAAATTTCATTCATTTGCGGAAACCCAACAAGACTGTGTGTCTGTGTGTTATAAGTGTTCAATATAAATGCATTAATGTTGTATTATTTAGGTAAAGTTTCGAGAAGTTGATCTTTCTTTACTGGCGTAATCCAGTTCATTTGTAAGCAGAGCATACAACCCAAAGCCGCTAGTACGATACCTGTAAAAGCACAGAACTGTTTCAGTCTGCATTAAAAGAGTTACACACTAACAAAAGGCTAACTTACACGCAGCCACGGGGATAGTTATCGCGTAAAAATCTGCTTTCTCAGTCAGTGGTTTCATCGTACCCATGGCTTTCATTAAAACTTCATCTGTATAATATTATGTATTACTCCGCGAAACTTCCTTCGTTGTTCTCTACCATTATATATTTTTGTTACTATTGGGACTGAAGCTTTAAAAAACGGATCAGGATCAAAAGTTGCGATGTCTAGGATGGATTTCAACGTGGTCGCCGAAGTACTAGCCTTCGACGTACTAGTATTGCTAATCGATCCCAGGCTGGTACTGGAACCGTAGCTTGACGCTTGATAAGTGCTGTACACGGCGAAAGTTGCAGTACTGGCCGATGTTCCGTTCTCTGTAGTGGTATCCAATGCCAAAGTCCCACTCCCTCTAGTGGAAACAAATGGTGGTAAATATCTAAAGTTGATTAAATTTTAGCTTACCCAGTAATAACAGTTGTAGGTAGAACAGACGATAACGAATCGGTTGCCTGTGGATTGTTTGATTCATGGTTGGTTTTTATTAGTTTCCGATAGGGTAGTTGTTAACTTTTACTTACCAACGCAATCGCGGGTACGCTTGTTGTAGGTACTAAGGTACTCTGCATAATCGTTGTAGTTGTTGAAAGTGATGTCGTGCTGGTATTTGTGGCCATTGTAGTAACTGAAACAGTGGTACTTGGAGCTGTGGAAGTTGTTGTTGGCGCGCTTCTAGTGGTAGAACTCGAGCTTAGTGTAGAATTCAGAATGTAAGTAGAATTTAGCAGCGAGGTTAATTCTGGTGTCGTGCTCGGAGCATTAGTTACTGCTCTAGAGCTTGGAACTGCAGAAGTAGAAGTTGTCGTTGTAGCACAATTAACAATGGAGTAGTTATAAGAGCTGCCTGAAAGGTAGTTTACCACACGAGACTTGCCTAAAAAATAAAACGTTTTATAAGCTCACTCTTAACGTTAACTACTTGAAATTTTTGTACAAGATTAGTGAAACATATATTCTAGTTATTAGAAATAGTTCGTAATTCGAAAACTTGTGGTCATAGTATTGTAATTTGTAAGAGAAAATTGCAAGAAAAAATATGATTATGCAAGTGGCCAAGATTTCCCCTTTGCTCCTAAATTGTTCTTTACTTACAGTTTAAAACGACTGGTGGTGCAAGAAGCTTCGCTGTGCCCTTTGTGTAAAGCAAGGGCAATGTCAGCATAGATTGGAGTCTTTCCGAAAAGACCGATCCTGTTTCGTTGGCTGTTCCGAGGAAGTACACATCCATCGATACTTTCCATGTATTGTTGACTAAATTTCCGGTACCTAATGCGCTGTGCAAATACGTTGTCTCGTACATACGCCGTAAGTAATCGTCGACCTTATTAAAATAGGACAATGTAGACACTTTTCATGTCTTTCTGTTTTAAATTCCGAATGAAATATGAATTACTCTTACCGCTAACTCAGTATCTGTCTTAAGTAAACTGAAGTTAAAGCGAAGTGGAATTGTGGAAACCACTGTCGTGAAATTTAGTTTGTACGAGTAACCTATCAATTGGAATTAGGTTAAACATCTGAAGATTAAAACTTCCTCTAAAGGACAATAATTGTAATATCCTACTCTCGTTGGCCATACAGTTGCACAAGCTTTGGACGTTGCTTATGTTACGAGTACTATTCCAAACCCAGTTGATCCCGTGGAATAACATGTAACGCTGGCACCCAAAAATGCCAACTGGCGGCCTGGCGCTACCGAAGTAACTCGTCAGCTTTTCGTAAAGAGCGTACACGTACTCGTTTTGCAGGTACGTAGTAAAATTAACCATAGCTGAGTACCACGTGTGGTTGGATTGCCAAACGCTACCGTTTATGACTGTAGCGTTGATTAGGAAATTTAACTGTTTCGCTAAAGAACGATCAAGAGAGGACGAAATTATAAAATCTACTTTCTTTTCTCTCTGTTTTTGCTTTTACTTGAAACTTCTGGTGGCAGGTCTTGTTCAAGCCACAGATCCAGTCCGCCGAGGAGCACAAAATCCGTCAAATTTGCGAAACCCCCATTGCCCTTGTAGCTGCTAGTCAAACTGCCTTGTAAGTCCCAAGCATTTTTAGTATGCTGAGCCACTTCTGCCTGTTTTACTTTCGTAAAATCGTTTATAATTGTGTTAACCTTGTTGGTAAAAAACTCGTCCGTAGCTGCGCGCATTGATTGGTTGACCGTGCAATCGCAGATAGCGACAGCATCATGGGGTAAAAGTATCAAAACGCAGAAAAATGTGGAGAAGAACTGTATAATAAACAATGGTACCCCCGTGGTGAAACTATCCGTAGACTTTGACATCGTTAAATCACTTCGGCACATCCGGAATCGTCAGGAATCCTGACACGACTGCGTTATATGTGCTAAAGCTGAAACTTATAGTTTTTTCAGGCTTATTCGAGCTCCTTTATTGGTGACCCCTGTTGGTAATGGTCTTGTGTGATATAGCGGTAGAAATGGAGCTTTTAACGCTTACCATTACTGCCCACCTCCCAATGTCTCTCCCACCCACTCACAGGAAAGATTTTCTGCTAAACAATGAGAAAAGGAATTATTAGCCTTGACGTGACATTGTGTATTATGACCAACTGCACTTTGACGAAAGTAACTTTAATTCACGCAAACACAATGGAAAGGGTGCTTTTCTACATGGTACCTTCTATTTCTCTGTACTTTCGCTGACCAATCACGTGATCATGAGTTGCTAAGTCAATCTTCTTTAAGAATTGAGCACTTTAATAGTATGATATTACTATGCTGTGATTTCCGAGCTTCAGAGGCGGACAATGAATTTGGTAGATTTGCAAAATTCAGTAATTTTCTAAATACATATTTCCTGAGCTTTTGCAATTATGTGATTTATGTTTCTAGTTTATTATATGTGTGCTTTATATTTCTGCTGCTTTCATAGTTTTGTAACATGTCTTTTCTTCTGGCTATAGGGAGGTGCATTCAAGTTTCCATTTGAAACTCCTGGTAGCGTTGTTTAAAACCAACTTTAAAAAGCCGGTCTTTCAAACTATCCTTTGATGATTTCTGCAAATTGTAACTCATGCTTCTTGTGACTTGCAGATGTCCAATCGACTTGCCAGCACATGAGGCAGGCAAATGCGCAAAGGAGGATACCTGATAAAAGCACATCATTAAAAGATATCCAAGAATTGTTATGCGTCTCATACCCATAGCTGATGGAATAGCAATCGTGTAAAAGTAAGTTTTCTGCGTTATGGGAATCATAGTACCGAAACGTGCCGCTAGCAAAACCTTGTCTACAAAAAAAGAGATTAATTAGAACGAAATGCCGCCTGGCAGTATGGTAAAACTTGCCGTTATATTTCTTGGTGACAACAGGTACGACGGCTTTGAAGAACGGATCCTCGTCGAAAGGAGTCGTAGGGGATGATGACGTCCTAGGCACCGGAGAGTGAGTAGTCTGTGTTGACATACTATAGTTTTTCAGAGTTGTCTTTCCCGTAGTGGTTTGATTTGCGGTCCTTGCAATCGTAGGAACTGGAGTACTGGCAACCGTAGTGTTCAGAGCAACGGTGGTAAGCACCTTAGTTACGGACTTCGAACTTCCTGTGCTTGTACTTGCTGTGCTTGTACTTGCTTCGCTCGTGATTTCTAGCATCAGAGTAGTCGGTGGGTACGAGGCATTTGTCAGACTGGAGTATGTTTGTAAGTTTTCTCGGTTGCCAGTAGGAATTGTGGAGGGGGTACTTGTTTGAGCCAGTGTTACATTCGAGACAGTATTTAGAACAGTATTTGTTTGAGCCAATGTTTTATTAGCGATAGTACTTCTTTGAGCCATTGTTACGTTAGAGACAGTATTTGGGGCAGTACTTGGAGCCAATGTTGTACTAGAGGCAGTAGCTTGTAAGGTCAGTGATACATTAGAAACAGTACTTGTTTGACCCAATGTTGCATTGCCCAAGTTGTTCATTAATTTGTTAGTTGTAGTGTAAGAGACTGTAGTAGCGTTGTTTTTAACGGTACGAGGAGTATTTGTTGCCGGCGTAGTAGGAATAGGGGTTGGTTTTGGAGGTTTCGCTGTCGATGGTTCAGTCACGCTCTCTAATTGCGAGACTACGTTACTAGATGTGCTGTTCCCGGTAGAATTGGAGGCTGAACTAACGTTGAGTGACAGTGAGGCATTGGGAACTACTGTTGTATTTTCCAGAGTACTGGAAATTGATGAAGAGACATTCGAATAGACAATTACTTGTGGCCCTACTGCACCTTGACCATTGCCGATCATAGTTGTCGATTCGTTGGCAGCCGTTGGCAAACTTGTCGTCGATACGGTAGCGGTTGTGTCGTTATTCATTAGTAGCGTCGTAGTCGCTGTGTCCGTAGTTGCCGGAAAGATAGAAGCAGTCATGTTTTCGGTTGATTGATATTGCGTGGAAGGTGAGGTCATTGGAGTTGGTGCAGAGGTAGAAGTTCTGTTAGGGCAAGCCATGATTTTATAGGAACTAAGGATTTCTCTAGTATCCGTCGTATTTTGAGCTAATAAGTATGTGTAACCTGTGAAAGCGATTTTAGGATTAATATTGGGATAAATTTGTGTGTAGGTATTACATTCAGTGATTTGCGGAGGAACGAGACAAGTTGCACTGGTTCTGTAGTATAAGAGAGAAAACACTGCCATTTGGCTCATGATAGAGTTGGCGAAGTTACGATTGTCCGGAACCCAGGCCGTTTCTTGGTATGAACCATTAAAAAAGAGTTTCACTTTTATGGAGGCATTTACAGCTCCGGAATTGGTAGTCATCTCCAATGAAGACACGTTACTTTGTAGATAACTAGCGCCAAATTGTTTACGAGCGTAAGCATCCACCTATCATACGGTAATAATATATACTGTTTTAGTTTGATTGCGAAATTAACCTACAGAATTTTCTATGTCTGCGCTTAGAACCGGTTTGGTGATGTTTCTCGTGACATTTTTCAAGGTAAACGAAAACAGTACCTTGAAAGAAAATCCTACAGTAAAAACATTAAATTCGGTTACAATTAGAATCCGATCTGCTGTTTGTAAAATTCGGATATTCGAACTTTTACCTTCGTGAACTTGACAGGTCACAAAGTCCCAATTATTGTCTTTCTTAACAATGCCAGAATACGCCAAACTTCTTGGGAGTGAAAAGCCACCAAGTGGAAAGAAAGTTCGTTGCGTAAGAAGCTCCAGTTGTTCATGTAACCGGTTAATGTAGGCATGTTGGATGAATTCGGGCAGTGTCAAATTAGCGTCAGCCCAAGTCAGTGGTACGCTCCAGACGGTACCGTTCCATTTCTGTGCCATTACAGTACCGCCAGTGAAGGTATAATCTACATTAGAAACATAGATCATTCTGTCACGTGTCCCTTTAGGTGCATTGTCTCTGTACTGATAATGTCTGAACTGTTGTACCACGCAGGTAGACCTAATCCCAACACCATATCCGGTATATTGGAATAAGAACCACTGTTAACAGTTTGCCACAAACTGCCTGTCATGTTAAAGGCGAATATCAGAGGTGCTGAGGACTGGTATCCGGCCATCGTCGTCCGATATGTATTATTCAGCAAATATCCCGTTACGTATGAAGTCATGTTCAGAATTAACTGATTTGCCATAGTTCGTACAGTGCTGTCCCGCGTTTCCCATTGCGTTGAGTTGAGACCGCAAATCGGTTCATTAGCTCTCACCGAGAAGAATATTTCAGCAGCTATCGCAATCATGATTAGCAGCCATGTACCTGTGAGAATGTCTCGTAAGTATCATCAACAGAAATTTATAAACTTATTCCGGTTTCTATACACTTACCTCCGGATACAAAAAAACTGCTTCTTGCTGCCACCATTCTTCCCATTAAACTCAAACGGTCTACCCCTTTACAAGTTTCCAGTACAACTGAATTAACTATTTCCAAGACCCACTGGTACATTTCTAACAGACGTCAAGCTCTCGTTTACTGCTCCGCTTAAGCCAGAGAAGGCAAAAGTAAAGGGGTTGTTTAGTGCTGTAGGACATAGTCAGGGGGTAAGTGGGTCGAAACCTTTTAATACCATCGTTTATTCCTTCGATTCTTTTTCGGGAGAGTGAAGGGTTGTAGTTCCAAGCATACGGTTTGCACCCCCCTGTCGTGATCCCCGACCCCGAAGAATAATGAGACTAATAGCTTCAGATGTTTTATAGGTCAAAAGCGTGAGAAGGCCTAGTAACCATGGCTCGTGAAATAATACATGGAAAGCGGCTGCAATGACGTATGTCGCTTAGTAACAATACACTATTTATTAGTTTTTTTATGAAACGAATAATTTTGAAATGCTGAGTATATTTTGCAATTTATATATATAAACTGTTTTCGTTCGGCAAAACAATTAAAAAAGTATAGCGAATGACATGCATTATTTTTTCCCCCCAGGATTTAAGGAAAAAAGATACTCAGCATTGAACAGTGTGGTTATACTTCGAATTTATAGCTAATGTAGCACAAGATTAGACCTTTTTAACCTTCTGGTTATTAACTTGTTATCTTGACTACAAAGGTATTAAAGTAATTTGCTTTTTTGGTGTTACGTTAGTTGAGGTACGTCGTTCTAATCACGTAAAAAGCTATAATCAAACTCACATTATTTATTGGAAAGCATTGCTTCGTACAGTTAAGCTTTTATTATTTCCACAAATTTGCAGCATTTCTTTATTTGTCTTATTTCTTTAATTCGCCAGTTGCATTTTCTCGTACTCCGATCCATTCCGTTAGCAATACGCCATAACTGGCCACGGGAGATTTCATGGGCGGGGTGTAGATCTCGTCCGGTCCATTTTCGTACGCCCACGGTAATCTTAACACCCAATATGAGCTAGGCGTCAATTCCAGCGGCTCTTTGATCCCCGTAGTAAAAACAGGGCAAGTCAATGGCGCTGGGCGGACTTTTGGGTGCAGGTACACCGAAAAGGGAGTTCGCGGCGTTACTACATGAACTCTCATCAGCTGAGCGCAAAGTTGATTATTGGGGCGACAAGGACAGGGCAAATACAGCGGCGTATCAGTATGTGGATACAGATGGGTCTTGCCGGTACGCGGGGCTGCTGGTAAGGGCAATAAAAAGCGATGACCCCTCGGGCATTCATATTCGGTGCCCAAGAAAATCTTCGTCGTCATTTCCGCTGATCCATCTAAGATAGGAACGGTTACAAATAAGGATTCTTTTAACTCGCTATTTACATCTTTTAATAATATATCTTATATTAGTTATTGTCATATTAGATATTATTGGGGGTTTTTAGGGGAGGGGTGTAGCTTTTTTAAGTGGTACTTTCGCACTATTTTGTCGTTTCTTCCGAATTTTGTTCGTTTAAAAATTTTTCATTTTGCTTTTACTGCATTCGATACTTATTGTTTTAACTATGTTTTTTTAAAAAAATACGTGATTCAAATTAGTTGTTTTTCATTTCATACTTTCCGAGATTTTTTACTATATTTCTTAAATAAAAAAAACGCTAAGTTACGTTCGTTGTTATTATCTTTCTTAAATTTGAAAAACGCGTTCAGTTACCTTTATTGCGCCTAAGTGGTTTGCCCGATCCTTTCTTAATCCGCCATTCCTCAGCGACGGTGGCCCCGGCAGGACTTAGTTGCAAAGTGACCTCCCACACGGTCAAATGGACCGCCCCCGAGCCAAAGCCTGGCATTTGGGCGAGGCCAACGCTATGGGAGTAAAGACTGGAGGGTCCACGACAAAGTAAAGACCACGACGGGTACAAAGGTAAGGCGGATGATGACAATGTGTGAGGCATTCCCACCAGGTATTCAGCGGTATCGACTTGAACGGTCGTGTCGGGCAAGAATTCCGTGGGCGATTCCATTTCCGAGCTGGAAAGCTGGAAAAAATTCATTACTGTGCATATACAATACTACCACTGTCATTTACGCATTACGATTACATTCTTGAATTGTATGCGTACTTTTATTAACTTATTTGTATTTCTACTGTATTCTTAAATTTTGCTTAGTTTTCTTTAGTTTTAGTTTTTGTATCCTCACTGACAGGAGAATTTAAGATTAAAAAGATTCTAAAGAAATAAATTAAATAAAAAACGTACTTAAAAACACATGTCTAAAATGAAAATAAAAATATAACAAAAGCGTACATCATCCTCATCGTTGAGAGAATAGTCGGACTGGGACAGAGACAGATCTTCGCTGGCTTCTAGACTCAGTTCTTGTGTGCACTGAACGAAATCCATGTCTTTGACATTTTTCCGCACCGGTGCCGGGCGAGCTGTGGTGCTGCCTGGTTGAAAAACGGGGAAATTGACGGCTTGGAATCGGTGGCAGCATTCTTCGTTCATGTAGTAGTAGAACGTAAAGTTGGCAGACTTGACGTCAAAAGGATCGTCCCGATTTCCCTGCTTTGACCCACAATTGCAAGCGGAAACCATTCGGTAACCACTTGAATGTGGTAAAACTGGCAGCGACCTGGTATATTACAGAAATATTTCAATTCTGCTTTATTTTTAGGTTAGTTTCTATACCCAGACTGGTCGGGATGCGTTCGGTGCTGTGGTTGGATACAAGGTTTGCCTGTTAGACTGGGCGCTTCACAAACTTGACGCCCCGAGGCCCAAACCTCGTCACATTCTTCCTGCAGACTAGTCAACCAACGATCAGTGGCCGGTCCTCGAGCTTGGGATGCAAACATGGCACAGGCAGCGGTTAACTGGAACGAGTTTTGAGGGTAAGATAATAAGTATGGTGAATTTTGGCTATTTACTTTGTTTTGATGAACGTGGGAGGAATAATGGGATGGAAGGTTTTCTTGGTAATGTGCGAGAGCTAAGGGAAACACTTTCTTGCAACGGATTTCGCTGAACTGGCTGGCAATGTCCAACGCAGAGTGTAATCCAGCGAACGTCTTTGGTTGATTAACAGAAAAATGGAAATCGTTTGGATTTTGAGTTCGTTAAGGGAATACTTTTTACTTTCTCGAAGGTAGAGCCGACCTGAATATTTACGAAGTGATCGTAGAGTGGATTGATCACCTGAAACCATGCACTAGCTGTAGGAATCTGTGGAAAGATTTAAAAAATAATTCATTTGATTGTACTATCGAAATAGCTAAGGTTGGAGCAATTTAAATGTATGCAACTAAAAGTATACTAAGTTAGCAAAATTTACTTCTGTGTGTAAATTCGAGCTATGGCGGCCAACTTGGTCGATTAGCTTTCCTTGACGGACAGCCTCTATGTGATTGTTAAGAAATTCGTGGAAGTCCCCGTCTAGATAAAACGACAAAGATTTATTAATGTATGGATTGATTTCCTTTATTCTAAGTTTTCTTCAGTGGCAATCGGTTTAGAGCATACTCGGTTTGTTCACGAAAACGTAAGTCGAATTTGATGGTACGGAGCAAAGCGCTTGACTGGGATTATTTGCGATCAATTTGGCTTTGCGCAAAAGACGAAAAAGCTGGTCTTGGATAGCCTGGGACAATTTTTCAGTGTCTTCAACCACTGGCGAGGATGCAACGTAGAAAACTAACCGTGGGATACAAAGTCGACCTTGACTGCTCCATTCAGACGAGATATTGTAAGACTCTAGGGCTTTCGAAAGACTTCCCTGTAGTCTTGACCTAGAACAGAACATGAAATTTATCAAAATTTGTACTAACCGATTAAAAACTTCGAAAACACGAAAAATTACCTCGCATTATCGACTAGACGCAAATTATGAATAATGCTAGTATCGGGAATTGAAGGCGACTGAATTACAATGATATGGCAAACTAAAAAGAACAAAAGCACTAGCCGGTGCTCAGGCTCGGTTTCCTTGGCCCAAAACGTAAGAAAATCTTCGTTTTCTGAAGGTGAATCAGCTTTTGTCCCAGCATCTGACTTTCTTACGTTGCTATTTAGAAGGTGAAGGAGGATACAACCCATGTTGGGGTGATAGTAGCCTTGAATGCATATCTAGAAAAAGCGCAACACAGTGAGGGGTGAAAGAAATGAAAGAAACATCTGGCATGGAAGAATTGTTTCTTATAGTAATTTCATACGTTGTTCGAGTTCTGCATCATGTTGTGAAAGACAGATTTGCCCAAAAATTCGTCCAGACATACTGGTTTCCATCGGGAGCCAACTCGCGGTGATTTCCCAATTAGACCAACAATAATGACTTTGGAATTGTCACCTTTGATATTTTTCAGTGATCTAAGACAATAGTCGGAGTAATAACAGGTGATTCTGAAGTTATAAAATTACTCTTCGTTGACACAGTGTGGTAAAGTGAACGTTAAATCTGGTACAGGTACCATTATCTAGAAGAAATATTTTCTTGCCTTCGGTTAATATTTGGATTGTTATGGTTTATCAATTCATCTTGTTTTGAAATAGTTGAACAAGAATGCCGCTCGAGGGCCTCACGAGCTACACAGTATTTTTTGCGGTAATTTTGAAAATCTCGGCGTTTACGTGAAACGGGTGATTACATCTGATTAAGCCTTGGTGCATAGGTGGTGTAATTATACGCATCCATTTACATTTCGTTGGTTATCCACATCTGTTGACACCGGGGACTAGACGATTCACCACGACCAGACCACCACAACAGCATGCAGTCTTATACTAGTTAAGGACAAACGGTGCTCCATAGGGAGAATAACGACCTTGGTCGTTTGCCAAAGCAGGCTACTGGACCGTTATCGCGAGGAATTGTAAAGCTTTTTCCTTTACGTGACAGCTACATAGCTTCGCTGTGGAGCTTATATGTGAAGCGGTGTAGCGTGTGCATCAGCTCCTCGTGTCAGTACAAAATGATCCGCATTACAGCAAGGAAATGCGTCGCGTTTCCAGCTTGTCTCCCTGTTTTGTGAATTTCTTTTCGCCTCAAAGTTTCTCAGGGAGGGAGTAAATGTGTTTCACAACTGGTTAAAGGATTCGAAGAGATACCTGGACCAGTAAATCTGCCTCTGCTGGGAACAGCCTGGCAGCTCCTTCCGCCATTTAACAGTAAGTCAGTGCGGCGACTCGTAGCAAAAAAAGGGTTCACTATTGAAATCATAAGTTGGTGCCAGTGGAGTAGGGGTACAACAACGGAGAGGCGTATTTTATTGCGAACTGGTTCGTTTAGTTTCGCATCACAGATTTCCTCATTGTAAATAAAATGAGAAAAATGGAATTAAGAGTTCAACTTTTTTTGTACAACTTCTGTGTCGTTTTGAATAGTGCGAATGTCGAAGAAGAGCTCTTAGGAAGTCAGTAAACGAATTTGAGGAAAATATAACTAAACACGAAAGTAGTTTTCTGATATTCATATTTTGAGATAGATTATTAGCAGCGGAGAAACATTATTGTACACGTGTTTATGCTTACCACTATGACTAGAAGTTTTCCTGACACAGTATACAGAGAGTGGCTGCGTATTCCCTCTGTATACGTAGGATTTACAGTAAAAAAAAATAGAAGTTTTAGTGGCACAGTTTAGAACCGTTGAGTTCTCGAGCTTCCTAGTTCAGTTCAGATAAGAATGTTTTTAAATTAAAAAGGATTTATTTTTTTTCAGTTTCATCACGTACAAAGAGCACCTCCAAGACGTACATTCTTTTTGGCAGGAAAAGCAGCGCATGCAGAAACAATCGTAAATTAACAGAAGAAAAAAAAAGCAGCAAGAGTGATTGGGATATAACATCCGAGAGAGAGGCAGAGGCCACGGTAGAATTTTTCGCAAGGATTTAACGAAATGAGCAGGATAACAAAAGAATGTATCCCCATGTTTTGCATCGGTAGATTTTTTTCCATGTCCAAAAAAAATCATACTAAGCGAAGACTGAGGAAATGTTCACGCCAAAAGTCGTATTCCTTCCATACTCCCAAAAATCACAAAAGCTTCGGAAGAAGGCCAAGAAACTTGCGCTCTCTGCTTCACTCTTCCTAAGCAGTTTTCTCTTGTTGGATAGCTAAAAAAAACAACAAAGAAACATGAAAACCACCATCTGGCCACTAAAAAATTTCCATCTCAAAAATACCTTCCTGTGTAGGCAACGGATTCTTCTCTTGGGTCTCCGTAGGCTTCAGCTTGGAGGTATCAAAGGATTCAATACCAGCTACCAACTGCTGATGACCCTTTTCTTGGGCGATGACTAAACACCAAGAAACAAATCCAATTAATACACAATTAAATTTATTCAATTTTCTCCAGAGTCGCTACTTCGTTAATCAAATTCTTGTTATTTTCATAACGAACATAACCATCAACTTCCGAGTTATTGTTACTATTACACTTTCTTTTGATATACAATACCTTCAGTATCTGGCAGAATGAGCTTTTCCTTGGTGTCGGCATGCTTCAAGGCAGACTTGTTAAAAGACTCTACACCTTGTAAGACATTCTGAATCGTTTTCTCTTGGAGTACGTCTATACAAGCAAGACACAGCAAACCCAAGCAAAAACATAAAAAGAAACGAAAATCAAAAAGGATACGTCAAAAACCATGCTTCCTATTATTCATGTCTGAGGGAAATCAAGCCTATTTACCATCTTTATCAGGCAAAACCACCTTCTCTTGCGTTTCCGCATGTTTCAGCTGGGATGGATCAAATTGCTCCACGCCTTTTAACAAAGCTTGCTGCGTTTTCTCTTGTTGTACATCTAGAAAGGGGGTAACCGGCAAGCAAAAAAAAACATAATAGAGAACCTTCTCCCTTTAGTACAAATCAATGCCAAGACTTTACTCAAAGAAAACAAAGATTACATAAAAGAAATAGAAAAGAAAAGATACATAAATTCTACAAGAAAAAAGAGACGAAAGAATCGAAGGTAAAAGGAAGCCATGCTCATGCCTGGGATTTTCGCAAGCACTGGGTTACACAGGTTACTTTGTTACAGAAATTCTGCTGTTTTTTTTGAACTGTCAGGCGTAAATCATGTTAACAAGATTATCGTCTTCATTCTTGGTTACTGTACTACCAATACCCTTCAAATTATATCTTGTTATCTGCTGGGTGTTACTTTTTCACGCATTTCGAGAATAATTAATGCGTTGTGAGTCTTTTCCCAGTAATAAGAAGGAATAATACCTTCAGCTTTAGGGAGTACAACTTTCTCTTGAGTTTCAGTTTTTCGTAAATTATCGGGATTAAAACCTTCGACGCCTTGGATCAATTGATTGTGCTGCTTCTCTTGCAACACATCTAGGGAGGGGCAAAAGAAAATGAACACGGTGGTAATCGCGGAGGCCCAAGTATAAAGAAACACCATTAAAACATATCCCTAGGCTTGGAAAACCTCTTGGCCACAAATCACTAACGGAATACCACACTGCTCGAGGATTTCCGTTGAGGTTTCCGCCGACATTTCGCGGTCAATTGATATGGCTCGCTTACAACTTCTTCAGTTCTTTCATAACAACCATCTTCGAAGATTTTCTCTCCTCTCTTAAAAATCTCCCGAACTGCTTATAATTTCACTAAACTCGTTAAAATTTACCTTCGGCACTGGGCAGAACACCTTTTTCCTGGGTGTCGGCCTTCTTCATGGAATCGGGTTTGAAAGACTCCAATTCGGACTTCAGATCAGGTTGCACTTTGGGCAAATCCTTGAGAGAAGGGCTTTGAGGACCGTCCGACATGATGTGGAATGAAATTTGATAGGAATACTAAATACGAGTACCTGTAAAATTCAAAAATACAAAAAAGTTAAACAATTCCCTCAACCTATTTTCTTGACTCAAATCACTGTCCTTGGCAAATTAAAAGAAAACTACCTAATCAAACATACATTTTCGGAAATACCATTCTCATTGTTGCGGTCGTGGACATTTTAATATCGTTGTGGAATTATACATAAATAATTCCCGTTGATATAATATAAGAAAATAGTCTAAATTAATTTAAGTTCTGCACATTCCGACACAAAATTCACAAAATAATGAAAAAATGGGGGGTTTCACTTTTCCTTTCAAAGACAGCATGAAAATAAAAATCTAACGCTGTTTTGAGTAACATTTACAAATCTAAAATAAATATTAAATTAAAATAAAAAACAATTTCCTTAAATTTTCGTCCCTGGCTTCGTAAAAGAAAAGAATCTCAAAATAGAAAAAATTAATGGAAATGACATAAATCAAGGTAACAAATATTCATAAAATTGGAAACAAGTTCCTTATGTAAGAAAGCAATATGTTCCCTGTCTTGAATAACTAGCCCCACGGCGTCATAAAACTACAGTTCACTGTATACAGTAGTCGACCATAAAGACGTTCTTGCGTAAAGTTTCCAAAACAGACCCGTCGAGGGGACCAAAATAAAAGTAGCAGCTTGAGAGGGGGAGAGTGCGGGTTCCCCGAAAATGTGTCTGGTATTGATCCGTGTCTGGGAAGGATGCTGCCGGCTTTTCGGTCCCGGACTGCTTGTAAAGTCTAGGGGACTGCTTTTCGTCAAACTTCTTCGAGAGGTGTTGGGGTTTTGCAAAAAAGTTGGAACAAGATACCCTGAAGACGAATTCCTCAGGCAATACATCTTTTTTTTTCCTTTGAACAATCGACAATCTCCCAGGGTGAAGCAACTTTCCCATACCTCGTGCATAACACACAAGTCATCCTTCACCGGCTAAAGGCCATGATCGCTGGCATGTGTGTTTCCCATGCGATAGTGTTCCCCATATTAAAGCGACTCGAAGAATTTGGGAATGAGTCATAAGCTACGATACAAAAGAATGAGGTTGCTAGGTAAACGAACTTTTACCACCGGCGTCAAAGGTGCCAAGTGACTTGCTTATCCAATCCGTCCAACAAATTGTCTTTCTTTCCAACAGGATTAATCATCTTTTGGGGCGAAATTGACTTTCAGTGCTATTAACACGCAGGACGAGCAGTTGGCAAAAATTCCTGAAATTCTTCTTGGAAAAGAATGGCAGAGTGGGGAAAAAAACACTTGAGAGAATTCTACTGTCACGAGCGAGAACTTTCAATTGTGTTGAACTGACAAAAGGGATCAAACTAAACCCAGCACTCTATATAAATTACGTATTTTCTAGTAAGAAATTGACAATCATTTTCCTAAGCTCTTTCCACTGGAAACAACGTCACGCCCAGCAAGATGCTTACAGTCAGTGCTATATACTTCCTCCTTGCTTAAATATGCTAATTTAGCGCTCGGGGCAGTCATCCCTTTTATTAACTATCGGGATCTTCTGCCTTCAGAAGCGACGAGAGAAGGCTTTCAAGTTTCAGAAGGTCAAGGGAAAAATCATAGTCACACGAAGAATTTTCCTCAATTTTTTTTTTAAATGAATTGCCACACTTTTTGTCATGGTCACGAAATAGTATTCGCGACTGTTTTAGCTTCATTAAACGTGAACAACTTGTTAAGCTCGCACGTGACTTGGCGATAAGCTACCGAGCTAGCATGAAAACGTTTTTCTTTTCATATTTTTTATTCCGACGCCAAAATGATTTTAAAAATGTTGTTTATTACATGCAAGCACTTTTCACGATTTTTCACAAAGAAAATACCGAAATGCACAGCAAGTGTTTCCTCTTGTTTTGTAATATTCCTGTGTTCTGTTTTTATTTACAATTAATGCTCCAGTAAAATAGTATGACTTCCTATCTTCGTTAGTTTTGTGTCTTTTATTTTCAACTAAGGCTCGAGCAAATGACTTTTATTCATAGTTCTTCACTTTTCGTTCTAATTTCAACCAACGCTCGAGCAAAGTACTACTATTTCCTATTATTCATTATTTTCTTTTTTGTATGTTCACGACTCGAGTAAATTACTATTATTAATACTTTTTTCATTTTCTTTCCAACTAGTGTTCGAGTAAAAAGCCATCAGAAGTTAAACTGTTCAGTTTAAGTCGCAAAAAACTAACTTCTTGCTGCTATCAAATTTCCTTCCCTTCTACCATCAAGGGAGCCTTCTCAGAATGCTCATTTCCTCCCCAAACTGGTGTGAAAAACCGCAACTCGCACAGCAGATGGTCAGACGTTTGTTTTGCCTAGCTGATCTCTTTGTCAATGAACTTCCATCCCGTAGACGTTTAAAATCTGTACCTCTAGTAAAAAGGAACTGAACAGCCATAACGGAGGTTTGATGCCCAGACTTGATTGAACGATGCTTTCGCAGACGCAAACACGAACAGAACCACTGGAGCAAAACATTTGAAAATCCCTCCACTACAACCCTCGGGGTACATCCACCCCAACCTTATCCCACCAGCTGATTCTTATCCTCGCTATCAAAAACTGTTTGGCCCATCTGTGACGCAAATTCATTCGTTACGCATTCTGTAATTCATCCTCCTCTCGAACCAACATCTCTCCTAATTCGTAATGACAAAAGCCATCTATCCTTAACACCCGCTAATAGCTATTACACTTAACCAACTCAAAATTCCCTTTGTTTTCCTCCATAAGGAACCGCCACCCATTAAACTAGGTTAGGAGTCTTCCGCTATTGTCCCCTAAGCCAACACGAAACGAACGGCGCTCTAGACGCAAAACTCGGTATTTATTTTTCTTTCAAGTAATGCGATGCGGAAATGAGCAGTATGGCTTTACTTAAAACCGTTCTAAAGATAAACACGTAACTATTTCCCCATACTGTCGCCTAACTACTCGCCCCAGGTTGTGTTAAGGGGTAATCGACCTTTCGGTTCCCATTCTTGTCGTCTGTGTCAAGTCTCGTCTCGCGTTGACGCAGAGTAAATTTAATCTTCTAACCTCCCTTAAAATAGTTTTATGCAAAATTGGCTGCTGTCAACCGGGGGAGTTGGCTGCTCTACTTCCCAAGCCGCCTACATACTGTGCGAAATAGGTTTCGGCTCCCGACACTTAAAATAAACCTTGTCTCATAGAACGCCCCATTTTTTTCTTTATTTATTTTTTGGACATTTTTGGTGTCCAGATTTAATGAAGGGGACCAACGACTTAGGTCCATCAAAGGAAACACTTCTGAAAGCAAGTGGCATGCAGTAAAGGGACATCAGCAATCCTCATTCTCTTTTTCTCAAGGTTTTCGGGGGACGTTTGACTCCAGAGCCGCCATATGGACGCCAAATGGCTGTTTGGCTATTTTACGGTATTTTTCAAGTGAGAAAGCGCCAGCCCCGAGAAATTCTCAGGGTTAGGAATTGTAATTACTTCGACAGTCTAGCTTAGCTTGCGGATACAGCCCCAACAATGGTCATCACCGCAGCTGTTGCGTTTGTCAAGAATTACCGGACTGATACACCAGAAAATCAGATACGCTAGCTAGGCGAACTTTCACACAATGAGAGAAATGTTGATAATAACTCTTGGAAATCTGTTGGTGCTACGTTTGTCGAGAAGTTACTAGGGTAGTTTTGCCTGTAATGGTCGGTCTAAAATGGAAGGTGGCTATTTTGAATATGTCACTTTACGATATAATCCAAAACTATATGTTCAATCCAAAACTATATGTTAAATAGTTTCGTTCATATACTAACAGTAACAATTGACGACTTCAAATAGAAAAATACAAATTACAGAAAATATTTCATATTTAGATATTTCAAGTTTTTGTGATATCCCTTGAGAAAATAACGAATGTCAAGTACCGGGACTTGGAAAAGTTATAGCTGAGAATGCGGCAAGCTATTTTTTCCAGTTAGATAAGCAAAGTTCTGTAAAGTTACGAAGATTCTTTAAGAATTATCACGAAGACATGAAACTGCCGTACAGAACAAACAATTTGTTCTACAGCTGCAAATTTCTGTCAATTTTCTTACATTTCTTTTCATTTCTTGTCAAACTTTTAAACTTCCGAACTTTGGGGTTTTAAATAAATTCCGACTCGTTTTTCTTTTGTCGAGTAGATCAATCTCGAGTGTACGATTGTCCCAGAGCGCAAATATTGGAAACCGGGGGGCAATTAGCGCAGTCCTGAGTCATAAATCAACAGGAAATCGATAGAAAATCCACACGCTTTGTTCTACAATAGGAAGCTCTCGACACAAAAGCGCAATACGAAACGTATGAGGGAGCTTCCAATAAATTGTCTCATCATAAAAGGGGACCATATTAGGTCATACTTCTCTTTATCAAGGCCCCCCTCCCCCTGCTCACCTTACTACAAGTGAGTTTTGTCATGGTATAGATCGACCTCCACGAAAACCGAGCAAAAGGAAGATAACATGCAAATCCTTTTTGGAGCTAAGACGATGATGACTCACGCTTGATACTGCAAGGAAAGTCTTGTTAAAAATATACGACGAAAAAAAGGAGACCGGGAAGAAAATATTTCCTAAACAAAACTAAAAATTCCAATCCGGTTTTTAAGCGTCCTGCGTGAAGAAAACAGGTATTACGGGCCGACAGAAGAAAACGGTTTGAAATATTGAAACGTAAGCAGAAAAAGGACTCTGCCTGGCAGGCAAAAAGCACCAAAGTTGCACAAAACACTGCGAGGAATGTTCGTATGTTTCAAACGACCTTCCTTTTTCGTTTGTCTGCAACTTCCTCTTATGCTACGTCTTCTATGCCAATAAGTTAGGCGGAGAAAAACCGGTTCGTGAGTAACTTCGTAGATTCTGCGTATTTGCATTCGGCAACGTCTTTCGAAAGAATGCATGAACAAAAACTCCGGAACTGTGACAGTTGGAAATGGATATTAGGCTTGTGAAGTTAAGCAGAGGGATACAGGAAATGAATACAGTTTCCCTTGTGACGCCACGCCTGTGTTGGACAAAAAAGTTCAAACACAGTATGCGGGTTGCAGCTGCCAGTTTTCCGGTTTATTTGTCCCTGAATTTTCAACTTGGTGTTGTGTAACCTTTACATACGGTGCTACGGACAAAACATAACCATCTTATACTTTACAAAATAAAGAAATAGGGTAACTCACTAAGTTTTTGACGCGTAGGCGTTGGTTCCTTTGCGGTTAGTCCACACAGGAAGAAAACTTTCCGAACAAATTCCGTCTTCGGCGCTTGGGAGCGTACTGAGGTACCAACGGGTCTCTGCGCGACGGCAAAACCGAGTCAGCGAACGGGCTCACAATCGAACGTTTGCCCGAGCTCGCCAATGGCGGTACGCACGGCATCCCAGCCCGGAGGGACTACTATCTAAGCGCCGCCTCCCTTACCTTTATGTCGTTCGACGGTTTCGCGTCTTTTTCGATAAGCGAAAAACTGATGGAAAATATACGCAAATTCGGCACGATAAGCTACTTTCTTCTTTGCTGTAGCTTATCTTATAAAGAAAGTCACCTCCGTATTGGGTGGGTTTGCGCTTCATGTATTATGTATAAGAGCAGTAATCTGGCAAACGAACAGTTTTGAATACGTATAACGGATAATTGTCAGTACGTACGATGGAAGGACGTGGTTTTACAGCTGTTCGGTTTAGGTTGTAAGCTCGCTTTTGGAATGAGAAAAAAAGGGGGTGGAGGGGGAGAGAAAGAGAAAAGACAGGCAAAGGCAAACTGTACTATTAATCAGAATGGGGTGAGTCACGAAACCGGCGTTTTGCCATGTATGGTATACACGAAGCGGTCAGTCGTCTGGACTTATGTGATCGGGTCAAGGGAAGTAAAAATGCGCTCAGCGAACGGTGGAGCTTTGTCCAGTGGTTTATTGCATTATTAAGACAATGAAGGACGTCCAATCAAGTAGCTTTTGCGATAAGATTAAACATGTTTCGACATTGGATTGCCACTACGACACTAAACCGGAACCGCTGTACGGTTAATATATGGATATTATGCTAAGTTCCGTGTTGACTGTAAACAGAGGGAAGTATGCCTAACCGGAAAGTTCAGGAGATAAACAGATTGGCTTACTGGTTACTTAAAGGGATTACTGAGCTATTCAAGGAAACGAGCTGTAAAAGCGCATCTGTTTCGCTAGAAACACGGGGCAGACACATGTGTGTTCTACGTCCGCTATGCCAGGTTGTAGGCCCGCATTGGGAGTGTTGACAATGCTATAGTGCGCAGTGCTGAAAAGCTGTAATTGTACAACCAGTGTGTGGATGGAAATTTGAATAAAATTGTGCGCAGTACTGAGAAAAGTAGTTGTACATCCTGTAACTAGAAATTCCTTAATTGAAGTACATCGTGTGACAACTCTAACTTCAAGTTTTAGCAATGAGTGTTCTACTTTGTAAACTCTAATCCGAACAACAGCGGTGTTGTATGGAACAGTAAGGTAAAAACAAGCCCTTAATTTAAATTTCCTCAGCTTTAAACCGGATTAATTCCATTTGCACTTAAATGTGTGCGAAAATATTCCTTTTGTAAAAATAGAGTCTTCCTAATTTTATTGTGCAAACTCAATTAATGCTTCCCAGTAAGTTTTAAAAGCAGACTTAATACCATTGCCAATAATTTCTTTTTGTCGATACATTCTCGAGGTAGCAAAATTTAAATCTGCCGCCAAAATTCTGCCGAATATTCTCTGCTGCCATCTGCTGCTACACCATAAAAGCTTAGATGACAACAAGGGAATGTGATTCTTCTTGAAGGCATAGAGCGACTTAAAACCAAGGAAGAAGATTCATCTTGAAACTCATCCAAAATGTACCGGAAACATATATTACAGGTGTTTGGTGTGGACGTTGGCTGGCACAGCCTGAAATTACATTGCTAGGCTTTTCGTGTACGTTGAGTGACAGCTTAGTTACTTCCTGTCCACCAGGTACACTACGTTCTTAGAAAGTAGGCATTTTACATTAAAGCTTACCTGGGAAACATGTTAATAGGTTGAAAGTCTGTTGGACACAGTGTGGCACAATGACCAGGGCGTATTGCGCGCGAAGGGTCGCGGAATGACCAGTGTTAAAATGGAGTAGTGTGTCTCCTGCTGGTGTTGCATATTTACTCCTGGATTTAGCAAAAAAATTACGTGATTTGTAATGTCGGCTAATTTGAAGGTATGTAGTCTTATATGAGTCTTGTTTTCTTAGCATAATCATTATAAAGTTAGTAGTTTTTAGTAGATTAAAGGGAGCAGGAGAAAACGACCCAGTCTTGATTTTGCAGAAGGATCAAAACGACCCGTAGCGGTAACATTTTGCCAGGTTCTGGATTGCCTGTTAAATGTGGTGGTCGTGCTGTTTGACTTCTTGAAAGATGACTTTTTCCCGACTGACGTGCGTGACAGTATTTATATAAAATTCATATGCCGTTGCTATTTCTCAGCATCATTTCTCAGCATCACAGAATGACATTTATTTCAGTAGGAACAAAGATTATTGTACCCATGGCAGATCAATATTCCATAAGTGTTAGTATGCCTCCTTTGTTTTCTTAGCTTCGCCTTACGAACAAGTAATGCAGTCGGCTGTTACAATTTTCAAGAATAAATCGTTTCTTGTATATTTTTAATCAGAAATGGGTCAAGTATTGTAGTACCACTTTCGGTCGTTTTGCTCCACCAGCAAAATCAGGACTGGATCGTTTTCTCCTGCATCCCGATTTAAGACATGGAGCATGAAACTGTTTACACGTTCTCTATATAATTAAGGAAATTGTGTATTCCGTAGCGTACCGCATCTTGCCTTGCGCTGAACAGTGGCACTTGCATCACCTCTTGCCGTTCGTGCTGTCCTGGTTATGAAGCCCTTCGGTGTGTAAAACTTAAATCGCTTATTAAGCTACGGCGGTGGAAGTTAGTCAATTGATAGTTTTAAAACTTAGCGACTTGTGGCCAACTGTGAGCCAGTGGAGGGAGCTGTATAGATGCCAGTACGTGTCTGTGTACACCACGATATGACAATCCGCAGTGCCGTCATAAAAAGTAAATTTTTGAGTCGAAATTTTGTCGGAATAAGATTTTTCTTGTATTTTTGTAAGTTGAGACATTCATGATATAAAACAACAGTTCTCAATCTGTGCATCCTGGTATGCCGCGATTACAGAGCATAATACTACTGAATTCGTATTGTAGGGATTCGGTTTAATTTCTGTTGCTTTATAATAATAATAAAAAATTGTGTGTCGCCAAGCTTTTGAGACTTTTTTATGTATACATCGCATGCTGTTTCTATTATTATTACGTTTTAAAGGGTAGAAGTCCTTCGTACGGCCTATACGGGGTTGGATCTCATGCCGAATGAAGAAAATTCGGGAGATCTGCCTTTATCTGATGAACGAAATCCTAATCCGTGGGGGTGCAGAAGTCTCTTCAGGCCCAGTGGATGGGGACCGCTGCTATAAACAAATATCACCGAAAGCGTAATACACGTAAATACATGCTGATTATATATGCCACATAAATACAAGCTAAGAGTACATATGACTCCACCTTGTATGTTCCTTATATATGTCCCCTCGATTGACCTTACATCATCACACGAAGTTTAAATAAAAGTTCTTGGGCATACTTATAAGGAATTGGCTGAGCGGTCTAGGACGTGGTTTCTGGATCGTGAGGTCGTGGGTTCGAATCCCACGCAGGACAGGAATTTTATTGCAAATAATTCCTGGGCTAGTTCCTATTCCTCTTATCCTTCCCTTGGCCGAGTTCCTACCTGTCTTGGCTCCTATCCCCTGTACTCACATCTGTCTAGCCTGGCTACCAGGCAGTTCGGGAAACCGAGCTGCCAGGAAACCAGGTAGGACAGGAGCGAGTGCAGGGAATAGGGGCTGAGCCAGCGAGGAACCAGCAAGGGAAGGAGGGAGGAGCTCCAATTTTTGACGATTTCTGAAGGGGTACCCCTTTGCTCAGCATTGTTTCTTATGGAAAATAACCCAGAAAACGGCTTCCCAGCTCAGAAAAGTAGCCACGCCCATTTTTCTGCCCTGAGGCTGCTAACGACCAATGGGAAGCCTGAGATTTGGGGGAAATCCGGAGTTTTCAGCGCATTTTTTTTAATAAAACTAGGGCTGAGAACGGTTCGACTCGACTCGACTTGCCCATCTTCCAAGTCGAGTCGAGTCGAAGTCGATCGGAGTCAAGTCGAGTCGAAGTCGATCGGAGTCAAGTCGAGTCGAGTCGAAGTCGATCTGAGTCAAGTCGAGTCGAGTCGATCGATGTCAAGTCGAGTCGAAGTTGATCGAACGAAAATACGTGAAATAGAAAATATTATTATAAAAATAAGACGAAACGAAATTAATGAAGGTCTGTATTGAAAATCAAACATTGTACATTCCGTTATTTCATCTTCTGTAAGGAAACTGCAAAAAATCTACCTAAAAAAAGCAAAGTAAAAAAGAAATTAAATTAAAACAAAGCTAAAAGTAATTGTTTAAACAATACATATTTAGTTGTAAAAGTGAGGAGCATTTAACAAATGTAAATAAACATGAATGATTCAGGAAAGAAAATGTTTGGATATTTTGCATCAATGCATTGTCAGTTTTATAAAAATCTTACGGGTAAAAGAAAAAGTGACAGTTTAGTTAAAAACGCCGTTATT